>KV454604.1:144900-229025 GCA_001662585.1 Pseudogymnoascus sp. WSF 3629
TCCTTCTTCCTTCTTCCTTCTTCCGACGTCCGATTTCCGACTTCCGAACGACTTAGACAGGGTCTGGGTCCGGGTCTGCCTTCGAGCCATCGCGCCTTCATTGTGTCCCCTTTCCCTCTATCTCCTCGGGGAACTACAGACGAATTTATTAGGTATTTCCCAACGTCTGCAAGAATTAGAGGCTGACATCTGCTTTGCAGCCGCTCTCTCCTTCTATTCCTCCCTGCCATTCTTTGACTCTCGTGAGCTCCCCTGCATTTGGGGCCTCTGGCAATCGCCATGGGGCGATGGCGTTGAGGGCGTGGGGCTGCTGACAGACGCTATGGGATTTCCACAGAACTTCATTCCCTCCGCTTTGGATGCCGTACAACACACCCACTGAACAGTTCCAGTCAATGGCATTGTAACCCCACCCACAACAGCTGTCGCAAAGTTCGAGGCCCGAGGCCAGATGCTGATATAGGGCGTACGGGATCCCATTGTGGGTTCATCCAGCATGCGACACTCCGGGTTTGTCGAGGATAGACATTACAAGGGTGTAGTACTCAGAAATAAGTACCAAATCGGAATATCGTATCAGAGGCTAAAATCGACGTTGCCCAAGGACGCGACAATTTTGTCTTCGTCGGTTACATGTGTTGCTGATTGCGTTGTGGACGGAGAAGATTCGATTACTTCACCGCTGGTTCTATTAGTGTTATGTCCAGTGCCATTGCTACTAGCAGCAGTAGCATTAGTTCTTTGTCTCAGTTCTTCCCCCGAGGCAATGTCTATCGCAGTAACGTTCACTGCAGTAGGGTTCGCTTGGCCCTGTCTGATATTCTGAAAGGACCATGTGGGCTCAAAGCTCTGTGATTTCCAGGCGTGGCCGACTCGCTCGTACATTTCATCGATTTGTTCGAGTGTGAGCTTCGACGTCTCATACACCATTATCCAGACGAAGAAGAATGCTAAGATGCAGCAGACTCCCCAGACGTAGAATATCTGTGGACCCAGGTCCAGTGCACCTGGGCCGCTTCCTAGAAGGTAAGGGGTCGTGTATGCGATTATAAAGTTTAAGAGCCAATTCGACGAGGTAGATATTGACATCGATTTGGCGCGGACTTTCAGTGGGAAGATCTCTGCGGTAACGACCCAGCATACAGGACCCCACGTAGAGGCGAAGCAGAATAAGTAAACGCAAATGAACGCGGCGTACAACTTATTCGAAGTATCGGAACTCAAGCCGTGGACTGATCCGACTGATGCCACAATCAGCTGGCAAACAGCCATGCTAACAGCGCCGATCATCAGCAGTCGACGCCGACCGAGCGACTCGACAAAGACAATGCCGGGAAGTGTTCCAATAACATTGACTGCGTTTGCGATCACCTGAAATAAAAACCCTGAGCCGATGACTTGGTCGAAGAACGAGTTTCCAAAGTAGAAGATGAAGTTACAGCCGCTCAATTGTTGTAGCATGAAAAGGCCGCAGCCGGTAAGAAGGCGCCGGCCGAGGTGAGGCGTTCCGAAGAAGACGTCTCGGTACGTAGATGGGCCAAGGGAAACCTCGTAGGCATGGTTTGCTTCAATTTCCGCAATCTCGTCAACCAAAGCCGGGTGCGTGATATCTAATCGTCGAATGCGTGAAAGTGACGCTGCTGCTTCGGCATGGAGGCCACGCTTGATGAGGTATCTCGGTGTTTCTGGCAGAACGATCATGCCCAGTACAAGAATCGCTGCCCAAAGGTATTGTAGCGCCACGGGGATTTGGAACGACGCAGCGCTGTCGATTCTGTTGGAGAAATATTCGACTATTGCGGCAATGAGCAGTCCCACCGTGATTGCCAGTTGGTATGTGCAAACTAAGACTCCGCGAACCCATTTCGGAGCCATCTCGGATTGATATAGGGGAACGATGACAGAGATCATGCCAACGCCTATTCCAGCGACAAATCTAGTCGCAGTCAGTGTTGTCCATGCATATATTCGATTGATATCACATACCGTCCCGCGACATACAATGGGAGGGCCATTGACGCGACTTGAAGGGTGACTCCAATTGCGAAGACGCCCACGGCAATCATCAGAGCACGTCGGCGACCCAGCTGATCGGCAAGCGGAGCTGCACCGAGCGCGCCGACAAATGTCCCAGCGCTGAGTATAGACACGACCTCAGCCGTTTGGGCGGGAGTCAAGGCTTTCCTGGAGTGGTTCTTGGGGTCGAGTTCTGTCGCGAATTGATTGAGCCACCAGGGTGTCGCGATGATGCCGCTGATGATCCTGCAGTCCCAGAGTTAGCCATGTGTCCCTCCAAAGCATTCAAGGTATGTCGCAAGCTGGTGTCTTACCCAGTATCGTAACCGTAGAGAAGACCACCGAACGTGACGAAGAGGCCGATCAAGATGGCCGGTGCAGTCGTGCCGGCGACGTTGTCTGGTTTTTTCCAGAACATAGCGACCGCAAGACCCTGCCTCCAGCGGAGGGCCCAAGTCGTTGTTGTTGTCAGCTTCTGGCGGGTTTCGTTGATGTCAAGAGTGAGGTTTGTTTAGTTGTCGGTGATCTGCAGATGATTAAAGTGCGGAGAAAGAAACATCATTGGATGAGACGAGGTGTAATCGAGCAACAAGTGGGCACTTGGCGATAGCAATGGTGGAGCCAAAAATTTGGGGTTCTTAAGGTTCTGGGGTGGGTGGAGGAAGGATGTGGAGGTGTGGAGTATAAGTAGATTAGTACTCGTAAGCGCGGACACCCAAGACTTTTGGGCCAAGGGTTCATCAATCAAGGGGGGGGAATGGAAGACCGAGGAGAGTAACACGAATAAACAGCTGCCAACAGTAACAATAATAATAATGTCTCACAGTAATAAATAATGTCTCTAGACAGCAGAGCACATGTCGCATAGAGAAGAAATTGAAATATAAATTAATTACGTGGACTGTTGCTTCATGAATGCCGTAGGTTTGATAAATCGACTTCCACATGTAAGATCTTGAAGCAAAGAGAGAGCCAGGCAGTACGACAACAATATCAGCATGAAACAGATCTTCTCCTCGATAATGCCTCAGCAGCGTACAATAAGACGGCAATGAACGCTATAAGCTGTGCGAACCGGGGTTTAAATATGAGGTTTTGAACGGGGTGGCTGATCAGTTCGGAGTAGAACCCCCTTAGCTCCCCGGCACTGTACAACAAGACGGCAAGGTGCATAAGAGGCTATTGAATTCCCTATTGAGTTTATAGAGACTGTGTTGCTGAATGAATGCAGTAAGGTTTGAGAACCGGATTTTGACTGCAAGGTCTTGGACGGGGCGTCAGCCACTACAATGACAGACAATATCTACTTGAGCCCCTTCCTTCCGCAGCACCGTGCAACCAGACGGCAAGGCGCATATATGCGCCAACACACTCAGCCAACCGCGTACTTTGGCTCTATTTCCTCAGCCTTACAGCTCCTCTTCACAACAATCTGGTCCCAGTTCACACCATCCAATATTCGCAGGTTCACAGGCAATATCTCCAGCCATAGGCTCTGCATTGTATCTGGCCATTTCGCCGCTTCTTCTGGCAACCCTTGCTTGTCAATATGGATGGAGACACCGCAGACTGAGCAGAACTTGTGCTGCTGGAATTTTCGGCCCATCGTGTACGCCTTGAGGCTATTGCCGGGGTCCAATATGGAGACTTGGGGGCGGAGGGGATAGAATAAGATTGTGCCGTTCTAGAGCAGTGTTAGTTGAGGAGATTGCGGAAAGACAAAGGTTGAGCAAGGCAGTAATAACTGCAAGGAGATATAAAATGCGGGGTTTTGGTGTAATAAACAGATACATACCCGCATGCAAATACTGCAATTGCATTCCTGGACATATTCCGTATGCTCGGCGAAGGGACTTCCAGGTCCTCTAATTTTCGGCAGTGTCTGCCCCTTGCTTGGGAGAGGCTTCGCCTTGACCGCCAAGGTCACATTGCCACAGTGGCAACTTCCAGTAAAGGTGGTTGAATTCTCAATAACGGTAGGTGGCAGGGGGCCCGCGAATTCTTGTGGCTTGTATGCTGGCTCAGTGGCAGTACCATCGTATCTGATATTGTTAGTCACTGGAAAGGCTGACTTGAGTCTGAGAGATCTTCTCACGGCTTGCCCTCTAGGGCCCATAAATCAACATCCATCAGTGTCCGGGCCTGCCATCAATCATTAGCCGCGTAATAGAATCAAAAGGGCTTTCATACATTAATCCCCACATCGGCGCCTTGGTTTTTACCATGAGGCAGGCCCAAGACATTGGTCCCGCAAGTTGGACAGAACTATGGCCATGAGTTTTGTTATTCTATAAATTAATTGTTGATGATACCTCATGAAGCATGGAGCCAGCTCCAAAGTCATACTTTTTCAATATTCCGTCTCCTCTAACAATATTGAAATGACTTATATCTGTAAATATCCACTTGTAGCCATTCTTAAAACAGGTATTGCAGTTGCATTCAATAAAGCTTTTCAACTCGGGGATTTGGATATTGAACTTGAAGGCCCCGCAGTGGCAGTTGCCTGAGTAGGTTTTGAGCTCGGAAGTCTGTTCGGGCATTGTCTTATTTGGGATCGAGTCAGTGGTTTTGATAGCCTACCTGAATGGTGTATGGGAACAACTGCATTTTATATTTCTGGAATCATTTTGGATGCTGATCTTTGCGTCGCTAATAGGCAACAACGGTTGCGTGTCGTTAGCAACCCTTGACAACCTGGACCTGGTCTAAACGGAATAGGAAGGAATGTTTATACGTCTCCAACTATTTGAACTGTGCAAGTCAACATTTTGTGGTAGCAGAGGAATTGCCCGGCACCTGCAACACGGCCAAGGATAGTAAAATTGGCACTAATATTCTTTAGTATATCAAAGCTTAGCAAAATTAGACTTAGACCAAATATTATCTTAAATTCAACTGACGGCATAATTATAGAATCCGAACCTAATTATGTAGGAGGGCGCTAAGCATATTTACCAGAAGTAGAAGCTCAAGAGCGTTGTGCTGCTGGAGCCTACAACGGTGTGACGCATCGCAGGGTATAATTTTCAATACGCCCACCGCCAGATCGGGCAACGGCGTGGACGGCGCCGACGCTGTTTGGATCAGAACATAAATACACTAGGCTACGACTATTTGACCTTCAAACATTGAAACCATTACTTGCTTCTACCAACCTCGCTCCTCTGTGCCATTTAAATACGGTCTTAATGTCGCAAATCAGTCTCAACATACCGCTTATCCGGAATGGCACACCCAAAGAACTTGTGTCATATCTCGACGAACTTAGACAAAGTCAACCAGACGTTAGCGTTTGCCAGTCACTCTTCGAAGCCGTAGATCACGAGTACTTGTCGCCGCTCATCTTTAATGCCTTTCTTCCCCGGTCGTCATGCCTCGATACTATCGTATTATGCATTCACCGCGGGCCATCACGATGCATTCGGAAACACGGCATCAAACGATTCGGCGAGGAACTAGCTAAGCTTGAGCGATGGGAATCAGCGTGGAGAGCGGTAGGCGGAACGAATGGTCTCATCGACCTCTTCGCAAGGGTGTCCGTCGCAGAGGTGAAAGACCTTGCTAAAGCAATTGGATCCTGCCATCGCCTTCACCACAAGGCTCGTGGGCGAGAAAGAGCCATCGAGGACTTGTTACATGCACTGCTTCCATCGCACTATCCTGGATCGAAACTTCAAACCCATGACAAGCGTCCCATTAAACACCACTATTCTCGGATGTTACCCGCTTGTTCAGTTGAGCTTATCAAGGAGCTACTTGACGCCAAAGACCAGTCAAATCCGCTTTATCAGCATTTGCCTGCAAGCCGGTTGATTAAGACCCACGGCGAGCTGCTCCAGAAGCGTGTATTCGAGGGTGTCTTTGGCCCTGGGCAAGAGGACGTCCATATTCGTCAATATCTCGAGGCTTTCGTATATAGCCAACCACCTATGCCAAGCCCAGATTCGAAAGTGTCAGAATCGATGGCCTTTGCGTCTAAGATATTGCAGTCTAGACTAGGGGACATTAACAACGATAAGCGTTGGCCCTCCCAGGTCTCTGAAGCTGACGTGCTATTCTCTCTTCTTAATCGCTCACTTAAGAAAAGACTGCCCGAGGTTAAATTACGAGATATCATCACGCTAGGACTGCAGTTACTTGAGGCCAAGCCAGGACTCAAGTCTACGTTTCAGTCGAAGGGCATGTGGCTCAAATTGAGTACCCGTTGGAAGAAAGCGCCAGAATTTTACGAAGACTCGATTGCGCTCGCTCTCCGTCTGGGGCTAGGCGGGTCTCAGAATACGATCGGTAAAGACTTTTTAAGCACATCGAATACCATGCGGCTGAAGAAAGAATTGAGATGGCCGCTACTTCGATTGTACTGTCTCCATGTTCCGAAGAAAGCAGTCGACTTGAATGCAGATGATGACTTCACCCCACTTGCGAAGAAGCCGTGGCCAAGCGATGTCTTTTATCACTTAAGCAAAGATCACGCCGTGAGACTACTGAAAGGTCTTCACCATGCGAACCCGGGGTATAGCTTTTTGCAGACGCCGGCTAAAACGTCGATTCTTGATAATCAGGGAAGCACGCCACAGAAGAACTTTAATGCTATTCTTCTTTTGACTTTGCTCCAGCGTAGCTCTGAAGAAATACAAATGAGGGCTAAGAGTGCTGTTGACGAACTTCGAAAGAAGTCAGCTACTGCAAGAGAGCAGCCAGATAGAGCGAAGCTTGCAATATCAGCTTCTGCTTATGCCATCGCAAGCGGTAGTCTTGATCTGTATGGCGAGACCGTCACATGGCAACAGCGATTTGTTCGTGATCCACTTTCAGTGAAAACGATCTTTGCTCAAGATGCTGTCATGACTGCCGAGGGGATAGAGCTTCTCTCCGGGATACCGAAACCATTGCCAGACGACATTACATTAGGCGACGTGGCATTAAGTGTGAAAAAAGCTAACGAGATCTTGAAAACTTTTCATGAGATTATGCTCGTAGCGAAACGAGAGCCATCATTCCAAAAACGGGATTGGGGTGACGTTACATCGTTGTTCAGTGCCGCAATCAGTCTCCGCGTCGAGCGCGCGACAGTCCTTCAGAAGCATCTGCGTGATTCTGAGGCGGATGTGTACACTGCAATATGGGATGGCACTTTAGCCATGCTTGGGAATGTAGATGTTTCTTTCCTCAAACAATCCTATCGGCCGATCAAGAACCTTCTCAGCGCGCTCCCTCCAACATCTCTCGCCGCTACATCAAAGGCCATGCTCGAAGCCGGAAATGAGGTGCGTATGCGAAAAGACCGCCAGTTAGGCGACGATACTATAGAGTTGCTCTCTTATGAGCTGCTATTGCAGCTCACAAAGAGTGAGAAGCCAGAGCTGGCACAACAGCTTGTTCTTCGGACAATACTAGATCGGCCGGACGCAAGCTCATGGCATAGACTATTTCTGTCGATTCCATTCATGAACTCCCTGTCTGCAAAAGACGCCCATCAAATGCTTCTCGCTTTTGCCACTGCGATTGGCGAAAAGCTGGAAGAGCAATCGTACATCAAAGTTGGCGAGGCGCAACCACCTAAGTCAGCACCACCTGTATCACTTGTTAAGGTCACGACAGTCAAGTATCTCGCGCAGCTCCTCGATAACGCTCAGTTCATCTCCGCAGACGCGGCAGTAGAAGTATTAGTGGAGCTGTTCAAAGCCGGGACACACAGAGATATCCGACTCGCGACGCTGGACAGTCTCCTGAGCTTGCTAAACAATATGTGCAGCGGCGCAGACGAGAACTGGAAATCTAATTCTTTAGTCGGAAAGATTATGGAAGCGCTAGAGACGGTCATACCCATTGTTGGAAGTATCAATGAGCGTCGCCCACTACGACAGGAGGACTGGATGGAAGCTAGAAAAACAGGAAGCCTACCAGACGCATCTGAGATCTCTGATGGCTTGCCACCCCTACTAAGTGCTACACTTACAGCAGCCTGTTCGCCGAAGTATCCCGGGCTGAAGAAGTTAAGGGCTGAATTTGTGGCGCGGTATCTCCTGCCTGTGCTCAGGCTTTCCCAAGCAGAACATCAGAAGTGGGTTGCTTTATTCCTAGCTAAGCACAAAGCGAACCTCAGTGTGGATGATCTTCCCCCGACGCCAATCACCCCGAAAGTGTGGGAGGTGCTCGTAGGAAACTACCCCGAGTTAATTCCTATCACGGTGTTAGATGATTTCAACAAGCATATTGTCATGACTATCGACCCGTCTGCAGACTTGACAGACTTCAATAAGTCGCTTAGAAAGAATATTGATCTCTGTAACACCCCGGAAGTTCAACACTGGCTGTCTGTCTTTGGACAGAGTATGGATCAGTACCGCACTTCTGGAACTCATACGCTAGTGAGCATGATCCAGCATGCCAAGCCAATTCCTTTAGTTCGCAACGGCATCACTTTCGACAAAGTGCTAGATAAAGTCCTTATGCACGCGTCGCTGTTTCTAGCTGAATATGAAGAATACACGGACATTTGGAGCGGTTTCATGCACGATCTTCGGCCTCCAACATGGCTCAACTACAGACAACAGGGCGTGGATTCAATGCGTTCCTGGACTACAACCGGCAGACTCGTACTCGAGAAAGTCATCGCTTTAGTTTCCGAAAAAAGGAAGACGAATACACGGGACCACAAGCTCAGCTTGCTCCCTTCAACGACAAAACTCCGTCTTTGGCTCCTTCCTTATCCCTGTTTTCCCGACACTACAAAGGTCGACGATCAGTGCAAAGTGTTTGCTAATGAAATGGTGGAATTGCTAGACGATTTACTCACACCTGAAGCTAACTTGATGCGCTGGCCCGGAATCGCCGAAGATGCATGTACCGTGTCCGACTTTCTCAACGTGGCCGAACATCAGCTTCACATAGCTTTATATATCGGAAAACTTACAGGATCGTCGGATGGAGCTGGCGGCCTCAGATCATCAGCCCAGAATTTTGTAAGGATTGCGGTGGCTATGAAACTTATTGGATGTGGGCGGGAAATCCTAAAGAAGCCTAGCAAAGGCGCATTGGTCGAAGATGTTGTCCGCGGTATTGTGAATATGGTTGAAGAGTGGCAGTGCCATTTTGACGAGGGTATTCGGGAGAAGGTGGCAGAGTGGAGGAGGACACAGAGTGATCTTTGGAATATTTTAAATGGGCAGAGATTGAGACATATAAGTGTAGAGGTTAAATAATTCAGTTTAGCTCATATCGCAGTTCAGTATGATAAAAAAGATCATGGGAGGTCTGCCTTTACCACTATCGAAAGTGATATTTTGTCTTAATTTCAATCTTGAGAAGTAGTAACTTTTTCTAAGCAATTATGTTCTAGATATAATGCATAAGAAGAGAATATCATGCTCCGTAATATTTGACAAACGAAAACATGGGAGTGTTCAAAATATTACCGTCGCTTGGTGTAAAGCGAACTTTGAATGACAGCCACCTCGCCTTTCCGTGGCACCAACACTATCCCATCATCTGTTACTGCGCACAGCCCAAGCATCTCCGTAGTCACCCAGTCCCTCGGTAGGAAGAAGTGGCGTTGTGCCTTCTCTTGCTCCGAGCCGATGCTCCATGAGCAGATCCAAAAACTTCGATCCATAAACACTAGCCTGTCTTTCCCAATAATTCCTAGCGGGCGTTCGATCGTGCCATTAATCTCATTTGGTATTCGAATTGGAGTAATATTGCACGCATCTAGGTCTTGGATGTCGGATAAAGTAATTATTTGAATACCCGGCCTGCGATTATCATAGGGGCCTTCTTGTGAGATAGACATGATAGCGTAGTTTCGAGTAGTGGAGACAAGAATTTCATCGACGTAATCCTGGGCTTGCCTATTAACTTGTAAAATGATCGATGTCGTGCTTATGTCTCCCTCCCGTTCAATTTTAGGTTCCGCCAAGTGAGGCTTATTAATATCCCACTGTGCCATTATATCCAAGTCTTTCCATGAGTATGATGAGACAGTGTTGATATTCCAAGCAAGAAGCTGGTTCTCTATAACAGGGTGGTTAGCCCATTTCTGACTACCGTCTGATTTTAGTTTCGCACAGGCCTCCTTGGTTAAGATGTCATATACGATGACGAATTTATCACCAGCAATGAGTAAGAAGCGGCCTTTGGGATGGAGATAGATTTGGTGTACCCTGCCACTTTCTCGGTGACAATCTTTGTTGAAGAGCGTCTGGAACGCAGATATTTCCCCATTAGGTGTAAGCGCATATTCTTTCACCGTAAAAGAATCGATATCTGAATATGCGATATAGTTACCATCCTCAGACCAGATGAGAAATTCGACTGCTCCTCCCCTCTTTGTGTTTCCAACCTTTTGAGATTTCAATGTAGATGCGTTATTCACCTCTACGAGGCCATCTTCATTTCCATACCAGAATAAGTCACCGAGTGGTCTCGCGGCAAGAGCAGTAATTTGCACCCGCGCATCCACAAATGCTTCAGAAGCATGGTTCGAAATGACTGTGCTGATAGATTCAGGGTTGCTTTCGCTGTTGCAATAGTCTGGGTAGGGAAGTCTAAAAAGCACACTCGGCTCCCAGATGTTGCAGTATGACCCACGAAGGTCATAAAATCTCCTGCTATCCATGCTAAAACAGAGGTCTATGATGACATCCTCGGTGGAGAGTTTATATAGCAATGAGAAATTCTCGTAGTTGTAGAGTCTAACGGAACCTTCCTGGTCACTTAATAGAAAAAGAACGCCATCTGGACTACACTGGACCTCTGATGGACAATAGTATATGTCGGCTTCTAACTCTTGGTGGTCAAATTCTTCAAATGGATTCCATTTGAAGACAGTGCCATCAGTATAGATCCCAAGTAGACTTTCTCCACTCGGATGCCAGACAGTTCTCATAACACCAGTCCAGTCTGATTTAGGTCCAACGTCGTATGTGAGTCGTCTCTTGCATGCGTTTACTCGCACTAACTCAACCATATCCCACACTTCCAATGCAGAGTCACGGTATCCAACTGCCACCATGGTAGCATCTGTATTAAACGCTATAGTCGTAGGTGTGTTTACATATGCACCCGCCTCAACCTCCTGTAAAAACCCAGAATTTATTAGACTCCACGTTAATGACTCCCGATAGGAGGCTACTGCGACTTTGCGACTGTCGAGACCCACAACTAACTTTGTATCGCCATCTGAGAAAACGATGCTTAGGGCGCGCGACTCTGGGAGATTCTTTATTGTGTATAACTCCTTCCTCGTAGTGATGTCCCATATTTTTGTCGTTTGATGGCCATACGTTGCAAGGTGTTCCCCAGTGCTATTAAAACACATAGCGGTGATAAATTCGTCATGCGTAATAGCAGGGATTTTCTCGAGGGTTACGCAATTCCAAAGAAACACCTTCCCTCGAGTTGTTAAGGCTGCTAAATGCTGAGTTGAGCAAGCTATTTCAGTTGCTTGGTAGCCACTATCGATTACAATCCGCCCAAGAAAATCATCCCAATCATCATTTGAAATGTTTCTGACTAATAGTTGAGGCTGCTTGCCAAATTGACGATACATGGCCGATCGTCGAGGACAGAATTGAGGTATTAATCTCTGAATAGCTGTTGGATCATCAACTATATAGCTGCTGAATTTGCCAATTATCTTTAAGAGGTCAGTTGACCATTGTTCGACCACTTCTAGACTTAATCTATGCTGAGAATGTTGGGTTGCAGGGTCGATCTTTCGACGTGTTGCAGCAAACACACGTAGAACCCCTGACGCGGTTATTAGAACTTCTAGCTGCTTTAGACTTGCTAAGATCCGAATCCAAAGGAGGACAGAGGACGAGTTAAGAAATTTAACAAGTAAGGCAAGGGATACATCAGAAGTAGCTGAACTGTGGCTAAGATGGTATGCCCACGAAGCTGCAGCATAAACCGCAAATGGTGGCGCATCCTCTTGGCTTAGCCTTTCTTTTTGGCTTAATTTTTGTCGGAAATTTTGCTCCAAGAATATGCCTATTGATTGCTGAAATAGATTTTCGTGTATATGCTCCGAATTAAATTCAAAGGGCAGTTTTGCAGTCTTTAGTAGATATTCCCGGGCTGTTTTATGGACTAGAATTATTGCGTTGTTGCTATCGACGACGACAAAATGACCGCAGAGTTGTCCAATGGTATGCCGCAAATCAATAATAACTGGTATATCGCGAGGTAATGCTTGTAGAAAATCATTAACAGTTAGAGGGCGCTGACAATATGCAGCCCAAGATAGGATTGATTTCGCAATAGCAAGATCAGATGGCCTAGCGAGACGACACACTGTAGCTTCCATCCGCTTATATACGGACTCCATGCCAGATGGCATTTCTTCGAGAACTTGTGATATGTCCTCTAGACTGTGGCACTGTAGAACCTCTTTGATAGCGAGGGTTACCCATAGGAAGTTCCCTTCAGCACGGCTGATGATTGCTTCGAGGACTTCCTGTCGGAATTTCAAACTGCCATGCATATATTCCATCTCGCTCTCTGCATATAATCTAATGTCGTCTAAATTATCAGATAATGACAATCTAGTAAGTAACGACGCTGGAGCAATGCGGTCAAAGGCTGTAGTAATATCTGGTAATTTTCGACTGGTAACTAGTAGCCGGACGGGCATGCGAGATGTCTCGATATTCTGGAAGAATCCCACGATCGTACTAATCGAATCGGCCTCGTCGAGAGCGTCGATAATAATATATAGTGGCTTTGGCGCTTCGATTTTAAATAAAACATCATTGAAAATCCTATTCCAAATCATCTGTGGCGGCATTTTTTCGATAGCAACTCCATAGTCTTTCATTGCAACCAAGGATTGGCGAAATGTGGGTAGCTCCTGGGCAATTTGATAAATGAGAGACTGTAGTAAGGAGCTTGGCGACCTTTTCCGGGAGTCTCCATATCGAAAAAAGTAGTATGCACACGAAAGGCCTCTCTGTTTCATATCTTGAATATAAACAGCAGTCGTAACAGATTTTCCGCCTCCTGGTTGCCCATGAATCCATAGTATTTTAGACTTGGATGGGTTGTCTCTCCAATCTTGAATTTCCTGAACTGAAAGGGCACCATGGCAGGTTCCTTCTCTCCATAACTGCAAAAGATATGTATAATCATTCTCCGAATTTGGAAATATCCCGAGTAGTGACATAAGTTTTTCATTTTCTGCCGTGGATTGTGTTTGCTGAAGGCGGACTTTTGTTTCACAATAGCTAGAGACCAAGGACTTAATTACTCCCTTGATGCTTCTGTAACTTAGATCCTCACGATTAGAAAACTTGCAGACGTTGTGGTGATCTGCATTTAATGGTATTGTTATTTCGTGCGGATATCCTAGAGTTGACGATGCCCTCTCAAGAATTAATACGCGTTTCGGTCCAATTGCGGTTTCTAGAGTCTCATAAAAAGAGAATATCTGTAGCCTTGGTGCATGCTTCCGAAATTCTTCATTGATATCCTCTATGAAGGGAGAGTTTAGCTTCAACTCGCTTACATACCGCTTCGGCGAGTGATTAAATATTGAAACTGAAAGGATTCGGTTGAGAGTTTCTGCAAGGTTCGTTCCCCGATGTGGCGTAGAGAGAAATAGGACAGCCTCTACTTGTGATATAAGGCCCTTAAATTCATCGTCATTATGTCCTTGCATCATAGCTTTCTTAAAGACTAATCCGCCCATAGAATGGACAACGAATATTATTGGTCGATGTCCAACATTCAAGTCTTCTCCAAGGCTGTCTTTGCCAAACTTCATGTCGAACAACAATTGCTTCGCAAAATCGCTAATACCAGCAATACTATTTGGCCCCTGAGAAGCAAAATATGCATTATAGCCAAAAGAAAGTATTCTAGCAGTGCGTATGTCAGGTTCGGTTGACAACCAGGCTTCCGGCCAGAATAGATTCTCATCTCGATTATAGGACCATGACATGCGACTGCTTCCTCCTAGGCCATGAACAAATATTATGTCTGCTGTAGGCTCATCAAAATTTGGCGTATATAATATCGACAGTCCCAAAGGATCGTTTCTTCGATCTATGGTGCGTTGGCGTGCATGTTTTTTTTATTTCTGGAGTGACAGGGGCATCAAATTTTGATATTTCGCTTTGGTGAGTCTCAGACGGACGGAAGTCAATTTTAGAATTGAGAGCGTTATTGACTTCATTCTTTGTAGTGCTGTCAAGTGTCGAACTCGATGGGTTGGTGGGGGTTGGCGGGGTAAAAGAGGTCGTTAATTTCTGGCGGTCTACGACAGGGTCGGTCGTAGCACTGTTATCTTTGAAGCCGAGCCTAGCTTTCCACTATTTATTTTCCTGTTAGCAATTCAAACGCTAATAGTAGGATGGACTACGAACCCTCATCATGGCTATGCAATGGTCGCAGAGCAACTCCCCAAGAAGTTGCAACACTATAAATCGAGGCTCGATGAACAGCGCAGGTATAAAACCGAGATTATGTTCGAATCGGAGCTGCGGCGTTGTCTTACAAGAACAACCGTATCTCACCCATGTTACCCCACGATTTATCAGAATGCACCATACATAAGGATTCTCTAGGCGCCAGTATGCAAGACGTGTGTCAAGCGTCCTGCATGATTGTGAGGCGTGTGGGTATGCTTCGTAGATTTCAATTCAGCCCCTCTATATATCCCATTATCCTGTATCCCCACACTGCTGTAGATATGGACACAGTGAATGACAACAAGGCCGTGGAAAATATGATACTTTATGATGAAGTTCTCACAAGTGAGGTACCAACAACACGCTTTCTGCCTCTGTTTTATTAGTAGTAACGTTAGTTCTCCCCGAAGGTGTCAAAGCCGTCTCTGTAGAAAGATATGGAAAGTCAGAGTGGTCCACAACAGGACGAATCAATGCCACGGATGCTAACGGCACGCAAACTAGCTATTTTTTGAAGGCAAGGCACTCGCTATACGCCCATCTTTACCATTTCATCTTTCTAAACCCTCTTAGTATGTTAGCGATAAACATGGCGAGCCTCAACTTAAAGGTGAATACACTGGAATGCTCGAGCTGTACAATACTGCACCGCAAATAACCCCAAAGCCCCATGGCTGGGGCAGAGTTGCCTCGGAGCCCTGCCTTTACTTCTACGTCTGCGACTTCATCCCACTCACCTTCGCCATGTCCGAACCCATCCAGCTAGCCAAGGTAATCGCAGACTTGCACAAAACATCTGTTTCTCCAACTGGGAAATTTGGCTTCCATCTCCCGACTTATGATGGCTGGCAACCGCAAGACGTGGGACAATGGGACGACTCCTGGACCTCCTGCTTTTCAGGGCTTCTAAAAGGGCTCTGGGAACTGGATGCTAAGATGAATGGGCACTGGGTGGAGCTGGACGCTGCGATGGAGAGTACCCTTGCTACCGTTATCCCAAGACTTATTGGTATTCTGGAAAGAGATGGCAGAAGCATTAAGCCTTGCCTCATCCATGGCGACCTCTGGGAGAGTAACATCGGCACCGATTCTACGAATGGTAATATCTATATCTTTGATGCTGCGGTATTTTACGCGCACAATGAGATGGAAATTGGGATATGGAGGGTTAACCATCACAAGATGGTGGAAAATGAAGTTTACTGGCAAGCGTATGCACAACAGTTCAAGGAGAGCGAGCCGGCTGAGGAATGGGATGACCGGCTTAAATTGTACGGGGTTAAGACCAAGCTGATGTATTCGGCAGGGGTTCCAAAGGGGGCGGATGTTCGACAGGGAGCTTTGGAGGACCTTCGGGATCTGATTGCAAAGTATGGCGGCGAGCATACAGACCTGACAAGATCGTAGAATATCAATTATATAGCTGCCAATGTTACGACTGTCAGTATAAATCATCAAAGTAGCGGACGAGCTTATATTTTATCTGTGCTGCTACCGATACTTACTGAAGTCTCCCTCCTAGCTACGAGTGGTACTCGCAGGATGGGCTACAAGAAGGTTGGTTACCAAACATGTCACGTTCGGTCATACAGCGATACTACACTCTCATCTAGGTTGCAATCGTCTATTCCCCAACGGGTTCCATTGCTAATGGCGGCGGTTAATACAACGGTGAGAAGAGGGGGCCGGTAACAGGAATGGTGTTCTGGTGAGAGTAGTGCGGATAGAAGAGGGAAGTGGTAGCATGAATGGTGATAGTGAGATTCGGCAACATCTCTTACTCCTGGTGGGCGCCGAAACTCAATTGTTGTTTTTCTGTCAAGGAGATTCAGAAAATTCCACCCGAAGTACTTGTCATATCCGTCTTTCATCAGCTGAACGATTTCGGAGACATATAAACATCCATTATAGCGTAGTCACAAGTTTTGGAGAATGACATAATGATAACGCTATAATTCATATAATTCATAGTGTACTAATGATCAACGCACGGGTTCATCCCCAACCTTTGCCTTCCCCTACCCTCCGCCACACGCAACTAATGCGGCCAAACCCAATTCGTAATTTCATCCGGATCCGTCCCATGCTCAAACGCCCAGTTCCGCATCCTGATCTGCTCATCCAGCAGCGCCTCCCTCGTCGCCGCCCCCCTATTATGCAGCTCACCCTCCAAGCGCTGCAGCGCGTCCATGGCAAGACTATACCGATCCGTCTGGTTCCTAATCGCCAACTCGAGCGGCGTGTCGATATTCCCCTTCTCGCGGTATCCGCGGACATGCATGTTCGTGCTGCCGGGGCGCTTGTACGTCAAGCGGTGGATGAGGAAGGGGTAGCTGTGGAAATTGAAGATGATGGGCTTGTCGGCCGTGAAGATGGCGGTGTAGGCGGAGTCAGTCAGGCCATGGGGGTGATCCGCGGCTGAGATGAGTTTGAAGAGGTCGACGACGTTGACGAAGCGAATCTTGAGGTCGGGGAGGTGTTGGCGGAGAAGGGCGACAGCTGCGAGGGCTTCCTGGGTGGAGATGTCGCCGCAGGCGGCCATGACAACGTCGGGATCGGCGTCTTTGTCGTTGGAGGCCCATTCCCAGATTCCGATACCTTTGGTACAGTGGATGACTGCGTCAGGCATGGATAGGAACTGCAGGTGATCCTGTTTATCGGCCACGATGACGTTGACGTAGTTCTCAGATTGGAAGCAGTGGTCCATCACTGAGAGCAAGCAATTGCCGTCAGGAGGGAGATAGATGCGCACGACTTCAGGAGACTTCTGCGCCACGACAGACAAAAATCCTGGATCTTGGTGGGTGAAGCCGTTATGATCCTGGCGCCAGACGGTGGCGGTGAGAAGAATGTTCAACGAGGCGATCTTAACGCGCCATTCTGTCTCAAGTGCCTTCTCGATCCACTTGCAGTGCTGGTTCACCATCGAATCGATGATGTGGATAAAGGGCTCATAAGAATTCAGGAGGCCGTGTCTCCCTGATAGGAGATAGCCCTCCAGCCAGCCCTCGACAGTGTGCTCAGAGAGCATCTCCATCACACGTCCTGCAAATGCGAGATTTCCTCCATCGGCATCTTCCTCAAATGTCTCAGCCATCCATACCTTCTTTCCAGCGGCATAGATTCCACCCAGCTTGTTGGACTGAGTCTCATCCGGTCCAAAGACGCGGAAGTTGGTCTGGTTCTTGGACATAATATCGCGGAGGAAAAGAGCCATATTTTCCATTGAAGGGCCCAACGCGTGGCCATTTCTGGCCACTTCGATTGCATAGTCGCGGAAGTCTGGGATATGCAATGGCTTTCGCAATATCCCGCCGTTGGCGACGGGATTAGCGCTCATACGGCTGTTGCCTTTCGGGGGAAGCTCCCTTAGCTCGGGGATGAGCCTACCGT
This sequence comes from Pseudogymnoascus sp. WSF 3629, assembly GCA_001662585.1. NCBI lineage: Eukaryota > Fungi > Ascomycota > Leotiomycetes > Thelebolales > Thelebolaceae > Pseudogymnoascus > Pseudogymnoascus sp. WSF 3629. The sequence continues at coordinate 162,723 of KV454604.1, forward strand.
CTTGGAAAAGACGCTCGGGCTCATAGCTTCGCATCCACTTCTCAAAGATTGCAAAGTGCTCCTTGTTCTTAGCAATGTCGGGAATTGGAATTTGATGGGCGCGCCAGAAGCCCTCGAGGAAATGGCCGTCAATTTCGCGAGGAGCAGTCCACCCCTTGGGAGTGCGGAGGATGATCATTGGCCAAAAGGGGCGGAAAGCCTTTCCTGAGTCGCGCGCTTTCTTTTGATACCCGCGGATTTCTGTGATACACTTTTCCACGGTGGCCGCCATAGCTTGATGCATGGTCTCATGGTCGCTTCCTTCAACAAAGTATGGCTGCCAGCCGTATCCGATAAAGAGAGCCTCGATCTCACGGTGACTGATGCGTGCCAATATTGTTGGGTTGTTTATTTTGTATCCATTTAGATGTAGGATTGGAAGAACTGCACCATCCATGATTGGGTTGAGAAATTTCGTGCTGTGCCAGCTGGTTGCAAGAGGACCCGTCTCCGCTTCTCCGTCCCCAACCATGGTGATAGATATGAGATTTGGATGGTCAAAGACGGCACCGAAAGAGTGAGAGATGGAGTACCCAAGCTCTCCACCCTCGTGAATGCTGCCTGGAGTCTCTGGAGTTGCATGGCTTCCAATGCCACCTGGGAATGAGAATTGCTTGAAGAACTTCTTCATTCCATCTTCATCTTCGGACTTATCGGGGTAAACCTCGCTATATGTCCCTTCAAGATAAGCCTGGGAAAGGACAGCAGGTGCGCCATGACCAGGTCCAGAAACGAAAAATGCGTCCAGGTCGTACTTCTTAATCATTCGGTTGACATGGATATAGGTAAATATCTGTCCGGCGTCCGATCCCCAGTGACCGAGTAGTCTTGCCTTCAGGTGCTCGACCTTTAGAGGCTCTTTGAGAAGCGGATTCTGTTTCAAGTGTATCATGCCAAGGCAAAGATATAAGGAAGCTCTCATGTAGTCATCTAACCTTTTCAGCTCGTCGGGCGCCAACGGGGCACCCGACACGGTTGATCTAGCCTTGCCATATGGTGAGATGCTCTTGACTGTGATGTCGGTCTCAGCCGGTGTCGCCATGTTTACGGGTATGCCGTGGGCCAATTGAGGCTGGGTCGTTTATAGGTGAAGACCTTGCCTTACAAAATAGAGGACTGTGGGAAGATAATAAACGGCGAAAAAGAGGATAGAAAGAGAGGGTATATAGGATGAGGAGTAAGGCTGGCGGGACTGTTGGATAAACTTGAAAAATGCTGATGACGTCTTCCTTCCGGATCCGTGAATGGAAGACGTCATCAGCATTTTTCAAGTTTATCCAACAGTCCCGCCACCCGGAGAAGGGGAGGTGTCGTGTCTAGGTTACACAAATAGCTATAAGTAGCATCACAACAGTCTTTGTTATCTTTCTACCAACAATAAATTAAAATTCATGAATACAGAGCCGAATACCTTGAAGGAGCTATTATTCACCCAGGTCACGGGAAGTGACGTAGTTTTAGGGATCCGGATAAACAACGAAGCCGTGACCCGCTAAAACTGCCGGCACGTGCGACGGACCGTGCAAGCCACAACCCGTGTTGTCACGTGCTTTTCATGTACCTCGTTTGCTGCCCTTAGTTTATGTACTTGCCTTAAACTAAGGGCATCAAATATAAAGTAGCTAAAGGCGGCGAAGAGTAAATGGAAATTGCGGTGTTCTCATATAGGAAGGTCGCTCTTTCCCTTTACTGATCGTCTATTGATCTTCTCCTGATCTCCTCTTTGATCATCCCTTTGTGAAGATTTATATCGCGCTACGAGAGAACGCTATGAAGTGCGCTATACTAACTCCAATCTACCACTATCCACTCTATATTGCGCTCCGCAGCGGCTGTCAGCTGTCAGTTGTCAGCAAGTCTAGTCCAAACGGAGGCTAATAATATGAATCTTCTTACTTAACATCCGAATCAGCCTCGCATTCCGGCTAAGACGCGCGGAGCGTGCGTAGACCGTGGCTATATAATACCAGAGTATGCCCTATAATATGCACTCTCGGACTCCTCGCCAGAGCTATTTCAAGCCACGGAGAAAATCTAACAAAGTGCAGTAGCGATTTACAGCATTTCGAAACACCACTGGGAGTTGGGCCACGTTGACCCAGAGACTTATGAAATATCAGACGAACGATTCTCGACTCGCTTTCCAAGCTCCTCAGTGGTTTTCCAAACTCCTCGACTCTGACGGGAACCCCTATAATGAACCGTGCGCTAGCTTCCCGGCACTCAGCTTCGAGGAGCTCGGATACTGCGTTGTCAAATTAATTGGCACCATATTGTGCTGACTAAAGTACAATTCTACCCTATATAGCCGCGTCAGATTCATTTCGAGCGAGGCTAAGAGAAGGTTCGTTATATCTGTTTCATTACTCATGCGGTTGGAAGATGCAATATGGATCCAATATAAGCATGCGGCACAAACGCCAGATGCGGCTCCCAGCTTGTTACATCCATATTGACAGCCAATCTCTGTCCATAGCCAGCCCAGGCCTTCGGCCAACGAAACTCATATGATAGGTTGCAAGGAATGTGAACGACCCCCAATTGTGCAAGCATATTCTGCCAAATCTACCCTGCACGGACGCAGTACCTTATACTCCCATGTTGGTATTACAAAATATGTAGACGCATATAAATAAGTTCGGCCCTTCTTATTCAGGTGGGTATCGTTTCTCAATTGCCTTCTCCGTGGCTTTCAGAGAATCAATCTCTTCTCTCATTCTTTTCAAGGCAAATAAATACTATCTATTAGCTCCCTTTCCTTCACCATGTTGGCCAGCGTCTCCAACCTTCTTGTGGCCTCTATCTTTGCCACCACTGTGGTTGGATCAAGTGTTCACCGTGCTGAAAATGGCAATCACGGTGGTGATGAAGTAGATGCCATCTCCGCCAAGGGTCTTGCCAAACTCAAAGCATGGACTAGAAGCAACCCTCCCGCAGGCAACTGCACGCTGGAAAACGCCGTCATTCGACGTGAATGGTATGAATCTACCCATACACACGGTATTCTCTAAACCAAGCAGGCTAACTAATTAGGTCGGCCTTCTCTCGCCAGGAACGCCTTGATTATATCGACGCCGTGCTTTGCCTGCAGAAGAAGCCCCCCACCACACCCTTGAGCATCGCCCCCGGCGTTCGCAGTCGCTACGATGATTTCGTGGGAACCCACATCAATCAGACATTGTTCATTCACTCCACCGGCAACTTCCTTGGCTGGCACCGATATTACGTCTGGACATACGAGCAAGCCCTACGTAAGGAGTGCGGTTACCAGGGCCACCAACCTTACTGGAACTGGGGCAAATACGCTCTCGACCCCGTCAACTCCGCCCTCTTCGACGGGTCCGATGAATCCCTCAGTGGTGACGGCTTCTACTTCAATCACACCCCCATTGCAGTTCCCGGCGCACCCCCGCCATTCGACGTGATCAAGCCCGGCAACGGCGGCGGCTGCGTCACATCAGGCCCCTTCAAAGACATGGTCGTATCCCTCGGACCCGTGGCTGGCACCCTAGACGGTGTAACAGCAAACCCCACACCAGATGGGTTCAGCTACAACCCACGCTGCCTGCGCCGGGACATCTCCGAGAATGCCGCCGTGTCAACACGCACCAACGCCACCGTCTCGCTGCTGACCACGCACGATAACATCGCCGACTTCCAGGATTACATGCAAGGTATCTTTGCCAAAGGTATCCTTGGGGTGCACGGCGGGGGCCACTTCACTGTCGGTGGTGACCCAGGCGGCGATTTCTTCGCAAGCTCTGGCGACCCTGCGTTCTGGTTGCACCATGCGAATGTTGATCGTATCTGGTGGATCTGGCAGAACCAGGATCTGGCGACGAGGCAGAATGCTATTGCGGGGCAGACGCATATGGCGGGTGATGGAGTACCGACGACGCTTGAGGATGATCAGTTCTTCCAGGTCAATGAGAAGGTGCCTAAGCTGAAAGATCTGCTGACGACGTTGGGTGGTGCGGATGGGGAGTTTTGCTATATCTATCAATAGTATGGCTTTGCGTGGAGGGTTAAAATAAAAGTACGAGAGATGAGTTCCTGATATGCCACCTAATGACAAAGTCCAATAAAACCCACGGTGCCCCTTCGTTTGTGTAATGTCCAGTAAATTGGAAATTCTGTACCACCCCAGCCGAAGGGCCTAGAATGGGTCGGGAAATACGGTGTTCCCGCAGCATATGTAGCCGGCGAGGAAGACGGGGAGGGGGTGGGGGCCAAGACTGTGGGGGCGATTTGGCTGGGGCTGGGATAGTGGAATGGGACAGGGCGCTGGCAAGAGTCGTTCTAGAGAGGTATGTGATGAGGTTTGTCATAAGAAGGCAGTATTGAATCATGGGTAATGAATTGATTGGTGTGACACTTTATTGTGCATTTATAGCATCGTTTAAATCTACATGCAGTCTCTCTTGGCTGTTCTCATTCTTGACGAGTGTTACCCGCAGATGAGTTGCTACAGCGGCCATCATAGCCTAGAAGTCCACCCAGTCATCACGGCCTGGCTCCAGCCCGGCCAAATAGATCCAATATCTCGGCCACTATCTTGGCTCGGAGCGAGGAATTCACCTACTACGAGGAGCTTGCTATCCTCGAGGCCGCGGCCGGAGAAACAGTGCCATATTGGGCGCTGTTAAAGACTCCTCGCACGTGGAGCCTCCGCAAAGCTTGAAGCTTTGCTCTACATGTCCTGCATGCTTAGACAAGTATTCTACATAATCCCTTTCCGAAGGTATAAATTGTGTTCGGAGTAAATGGAGGGCCATGCTCAGCTCCCAGAGCGCTTCTTTTGTTTTCTGGTCCTGCCCGTAGATTTGGTTTCCGGCTTCACAATCCCCTGGGGCTTCGCAGCTTTCGAGGGCGCTTTCTTCTTATTAGGTGGTGAGCGATTGGGGGATGAAGGTGAGCGTAGATCCACATTATTGGTATCATTTCGCTGGGGTGCCACGCGCTTCTGTAGTGCGGTCCCGTCATATGGGAGCATATCAAATTCGGGCTGCTTACCAGCGAGTCTCCGGCTCGCTCGTAAGGGTTCCTGGCGAGCCTTGGGGAGTCGACGTGCCCGCGGAGATTCCCGGCTGATCTTAGACAGTCGTTTCTGTGCTTTGTTCGACTTGAAGGGTATTTCCACACAAGGTTTATTAGGCTCCTCGGCTGCGTTTGGACGTTTTAATCGTTTTGGTCGGCTATCTGGTGATGACTCCTCTATAGGCACAACTTGATGAGACAAACTGCCACCAGTCGTTACATTACGGTTGTGTCGTGTGTTCTTTTCAACCCTGCTGCCCCTGGTTTTGTGGAGGCTGCCCTTTGTTTGGCTTGGAGGGGACGCAATGGATACCCGACGTGAATTCCGTCTCGCAGGTAACTGTGCTGGGCTTTGTCCACGAGGGGATCGCCGACTATTTGGAGGGGTTTCAGCGATGGCTTCCTGGTGAGAAGGAACCACACTGCTCTTGTACAGGACGCCCTCGTGGTCGATGTAATATGCCGGGAACGGCCTCTCAGCGAGCTTTCTCAATCTCTCATTCTCAATTAACTCCTCCTCAGTAAGGCGTGGGTAATCATCAGGGATAAATTCGGGAGTCGCATCGGAGTCGTGTGATAGCGTTACTGGCGAATAACACATTTCGCGAGGTACATATTCGTTTTCTTCAGGCAAATCGTATAATCGGCCGAGAAGCTTGGGGGTGTTTAAAGCATAGACATATTTGTGTGTCGCAATTGCTATTCTCTTGAAAACAGGATCCGCTCCTTCTCCGAAAGACACGAAAGGTGTTGCATCCACTGGCAGCCCTACTGGATGTTGCGGGGAGCTCGAGTCTGCTGTCGAGGATTCGGATTCAAGATCTCCACTATTATCAGAGTTCATCCCTTGAAGAAGTCCTTCGGTCGAGTTATCCACATCCAATCCTAGTGGTCGTTTCGTGTTCTCGTCCTGGTTAAGGCCAATCTTTGTCGCGGCCATTTTCTGAAGTGGTAGACGCGACGTAACGTCCTACTATCCTGTGCTGGTAAATATTTCCTGCTGTTGGTAAAGGCTTATTTGCGGTAGGTATTTTTGGTGCCATGGGTCGTCGGACTGGTCGTAATCGCATGGCTTTGGCGCCGATGGGTCTTTGTTGTGGCCATGGCCATCTGGGTTGACGTTTCTTTCAGTGAGCATTTGGTGCTAATGCGGCGAAGGTAGGTAAGTTATATCAGCATATGTTGGTTGAGGCGGGGCGGAGCGGCTACAGGCCCGTTAATAATTGAATGAGAGTGAAGGTTCACGAAACGCTTTGTTTCATACAATCAGTAAGGTAAGGCTGTATAGGCGCCAGAATATTCCTCGCGCCTGGTATATATCATGGACTTCTCGGGGGGGTTCTGCTTTTCGTTCAAAATATATTTCCACATCACATTGTCTGTTTCCAAAATTATGGAGGACCCTCAAGCGATTCTGTTTCTGGAGCCGATCAATGTTGCCGCTTTCGCGATTGTGGATCTACCTGAGAACAGTAAGCGACGGGTCGTTTTCGCGCGAAAACCATCTTCTCAAGTATCATATTCTCCAGAAGCACCAGAGTCACCAAGGTCACCTTCCGACAGGCTGGCGAGATTTGGGGATAATACCCGAACCCGTGAGGCGACGCCATGTGACAATAATGATCGACCTTTCCTAAAACTAGGATTCGTTATGAAGCCTCGGAATACCTCCATGGGATTTGTGTTTGGCCGCTTCGATTCCGCTACTTCGACAAATAACAGCGCCAGCCATGCTGGACAAGGGCCCATTATTCCTGATATTATAATCCCGCCAAGCTCCGATATTAGCAGAATGCATTTCCGCATTCATTATAATTTGAATAGTGGAGTGCTCATGATAACTGACTCTTCCATGACTGGCACCAGGGTTGGACACAAGCCTATTCCGAGGAATGCAACAACACTCATGACATAAACAACGATATTCTTTGGCGCCCGAGACAGAATTGGATTCAATGTGATTATTCCAGATCACTCCAAACACCATGAGCTGTACCAGCAGAATTACCGGCAATACGCCGAGCTCCTTGGTTGCAAACCAAGTGCATACATACCGACCCCCACACCAGCATTCCAAAACGTACCACTGGGCCGCGACTATACAATTCTAGAATATATTGGCAGAGGAAGTTTTGGAACTGTGAACACCGTCACTCGAAACAGAGATGGCTACATCTTTGCTGCCAAGGGAATCGCCGGGAAGGAGATCGGAGGCCAAATCACGTTTCCTCAAGAAGTTGAGATAATGGAAAAGCTCTCTCACGTTAGTAGCCATGTATTTTTTATAAATCCGTGGGTTCGAACTTGCGCTAACATCTTCAAGGCTCACATCGTCAAATTTGTAGACGCCTTCGTCTGGGGACAAGGCATTCAAGTTATAATGGAGCGACTGTCCATGCACCTAGAGGATTATCGACTGGCACGACCACGCAAACAGTTAAGCCTTGCCGCTACTCAATCCGTGGCAAGGCAATCTCTCTGTGGTCTCGAGTACCTCCATAATAATGGTATAACTCACCGAGATCTGAAGCCTGAAAATATCTTAATCGCAGAGCATAACCTTGATACATGCATCCCAACCGTAAAGCTAGCTGATTTCGGTCTTTCAAGTCAACGGCCAGAATTGGAAACCTTTTGCGGGACGCCCTATTACATTGCACCAGAAATGCATGGAGCTAACCGTCTCAATCAAACCCTCCGCCGCGCACATAGACGGGCAGGTAGCCCTCCTCCTCAGAATTTGCACGGGTATACTCCTGCAATAGACATATGGGCGATGGGGATGATACTTCACAAACTTTTGGGGGGTGAATTTCAGCAGATTAATGACAGATGGTACGCTGAAGTGAGGGACTTCAGCAGGGCAAAAAGGCCGGCGGCAAGTCTAGCGGCCAAAATGCTTGCTATTGATCCGGAGCAGCGGCCAACGGCGGCTGAGTGCCTCCAAGATCCTTGGTTGGCCATAGCAGACGATATCCCAGCGCAGTCTTTAGAGAAGCGTGTTCGCTCATTCTCTCCTATTACTCAGAATGAGGTACAACCACGAAAAAAGCCGCAATCCTTCATTACAGACACCCAAGCAGGTTATTCAGGTGCTGAAACTTCAAGTGCTCCACAGACCTTGTTGAATTCTGCAGATGATGTGACGCCTCTTGTAACGGTTCGCCAAGTGGAAGGTTTGATCCAGGCCTACCAAGAAGCCCATGGTCGCAGTGAGAGTGGTCCAGACGACGTCACAATGCTACTCAAGTGGGTAAACGACCAATCTTCGTTTGGATCAGGGTTCAGCAAGGTCGTAATTACAAGCAAGTCAAGTGGTTTGATCATAGTTACACTTGGATCCAGTGTCTGGCAGATAGACATCTGTTCACCCACTCTGGTCCCATATAATAGTGGCAGTCACGTTTCCGCAGGCGCTCAAGGAAACAACGACGTTACTGTGAACAACACGGAATCAACTCAGATGGTAATTAATCGAATGCTAGCAGCTTTTGAGGCCAGTGGATTCTACAATCCCGCATTGCAAGAGCAGAACGAACTGGCTCAATTTTCAGGGCTCACAGCAAGGCAAACAGGTCGACAGTCACGGAATGGCCCTGGCTCTACTATTACGAATGCGAATAAAGCGCCACATCATCAAAATATGGCTCTCCCAGGGGAAAATTTACCAGATGATAGTCCCTCAGAATCTCCTGAGTGGGTTATAGAGTTGGTCAACCGCATTTTCGCGGGGCTGGATGACTGCTACTCTGCACTTTATTACTGGAAGCGGCCTGCACAAGAGACTTATGGCAGCACCATACACCACGCGGCATCTGATCCATTCTTCCCTCGGCCAAGTCTGTCGGATGCCATGAAGTCGCGGGTGCAAATTGGTACGGCCTCAAGCCAGGGTAACTCATCTAGCAAGTCAAAGCAGAGTGATTTGTTCGGCAATTCAAGGCAAAGTAATCTGTCTGGCAAATCATCGTCCGATGATAGCGCTTGGAATAGAACTACCCTTCCAGTGACCCTGTCTCGCTATGATGATCTCGCCGGCCATTGATATGATCACGGAGAAGGCTTAGACGAAATTTATTCTCTGTGGATAGGGGTTGGAAAGACAAGCAGGTGGGGCGGAGTGGGCCGGCGGATTTCTGTATATTCCGTTGTAAATTTGTTGGATGATTTAACGATATGATGGTTTAATATTATGACTGATTTAGCTACATCTACTATTGATTGATCTCTTGACTTTCTCGCTTTCTTGTTCTAATGTGAATAGAAATCTACTTCACCAACACAGACAACAGCAAACAGCAAACGTCCCCATGAAAACCAAAACGCAAAACTTAATATTGCAAGCAACCAGTTTTATTCATTTCTGACAGATTTCTGATCAAAATGGCGAAAGTCCATCTTGGTCCAATATCATAGAGGACCCGTGCATGTTTCCACACCACCAATTAGCCCTTCGCAAGAGGATTTAAATAGACTCTCATCATTATCGCCGCACCTAAACGCAGGATTGTTGACGACAAAATTGTTTCCAACTCTTGTGAATCCTAAGTCTTCTCCTTCCAGCCTATCAGCCAGTAGCCCGTCGCTGATGCTGTCGTCGGTGCATGTCGCAACAAAGTTCAATGTGCACAGATCTGACTTAATAAAACATGTGGCGGTTTTACTCTCCGTGTTAATCACAGTGGCAGCGCTGGCGGGCAAGATTATCTGTTTTGAGTTATCATGGGCATTTGTACTGAGTTGGACTGAGACATGGCCGGGGAGATGCGTTACGCAACCTCTCTTGATATAAAGGTTTTCTTGGATTTTGTCCAGGCAGCTCGCTGTGCGACTATAAACAATAGCATTGAACAAAAATTGACATACTTATTTGATGATCAACCGATCATCAATACCGCCGTGTGGGTTTGTGGCAGTGTGGAGACTAGACTGAGAATGTCTCCCACATGAAAATCGGAATATTTTCATTTGAGAAAAGGGGGCTTCGCTATTGGGCACAATGCCAAAGATTAAAGTGTTGTAAATACTGGCTATGCGTTGCTGTTCTTACTTTATGATCTCGAGAACATCACAGATCGTCAATATTGGCATGGGCAGAAAAGCAGACCGATGCCGAGTATGAGCTCACCAGCACAAGCCATTTTGCTCCTTCTGGTTCGTTTCAGGCAAATGCTGTAATATGCAATCCACAATAGCAATGGACGGCAGGTGCAGGTTCCCTCGTTCCTTCCTCCTTTCTCTTTTCACCAACTCTCCATCGCTCCTTCCTTCAATAGCTGGCTGCCTACCATCTCTCCTTCGATCGGTAGGTGCTATGTCAGCCGAAATAACTACATGTTCGACTTGTCAGCCATCCTTCTGCGTCATCCTTCATCAATACCCTCACCACTATCCTTACTCTATATCCCGCTCCGTCTTACTGCGCAGCCATTCTTTCAAACCGTCTCTATCTCCTCATTTTGCGCTGCTTCTTGGTATACCGAGAAATTTCTTACCTGATACCGGCTATTACCGGTCGTCTAATATTCATTCCTTTGTTACACTTTGCCCCTTTTAGGATATAGATTTGGATATAAACAATCGGGAGAAGGCGAGAATTGGTTTGGGATGAGGTTGAACGGGAGACTGTGCATTCTCTGGGATCACCTGGAGCGATCTTCTCCCATCGCCATCGACACTTCTACTTTCCGATACGCGGCTTCTGCACCTTCATGGTTCCAATAATTTCCATTCTCGCTGTTCTGTGTGGCCCTTAACCCTACACATAAGATCAGTGTGGGCGCTGAAGGCTGGAGAATTGCGAAGGATTCCCCCTCTGCTCAAGTCTGAGAGCCAAATATTTCCTCCCGTTGCGCAGCTCTAAAATACTCACCTCCGCCCGACCATGCATTCACTACGTCCGGCTTCAGGTTCAAATACGAGTCCCCCTTACAGGAAGTTAGATACAAACAATGCGACGAAACAACATGGAATTGCCACTCAAACAGCTCGGACAAAACAATTCCGTCCGTCTACCCTTCATGATTTGCCTCTATCAGCAAATGTTCTGAGGGCCATGGGTAATCACAATCACACATGCGCCATCCACGGTCGAAGACGAGCTTCGGTTTCGGATCCACCAGCTCCCACAATACCATTGACTGCTTCCACACGGTCTCGCCGACTGCCTACTCCACCAGGAGTAGTCGGCGCCACAAGCATTGGTGCAGCAAAAGCTACCCGCCAATACAATTCTCGGCGGTCTCCAAGAGAAAGCCTCGAAGAGGCTTTCTACGACTGCCAGGAGACTAGCGTTGGGTTCTTAACGCCATCACTCAACCAATCGCACAGTGATCCGCCTAGTAGGGATGACGATGACCCAACTGGAGACATGATTCGCATACTCTGCTGCTATCTGCCAAAGATACATCTTCCACGGATTCAGCCTATTCCTTGTTTGGGGTTTTCAATCGCAAAGGGTGAGCCAATGGTGCCAAACACCAGCAGTCATGCTGCCCGTGCTGATCTGCCCCCAAGAGCCCGGCGTAAGAAATCAGCTTCTGTTGCGAATGATGAGGCCATGCACTCTGCTGGAAACACGAAACCTGTTACCGCTATGGTGAAAAGGTCAATGAGCTTCATCCGAGGCACCAAGATTGGGTCTCTTGGCCGAAGTGACAGCACTATTACTGTTCGCCGCAATGCATTATTCAGCCGTGGGAGACGAACCGATACAGTATCCGAGATGGCTATAAAACCAAATATCCAAGGCAATATACGACATCAGATGGAAATACCCACAATAGTCACTCTCCGACGCGCTATTGCCGTTCTGAACACTCTCACTCAGCCTGGTACGCACCCCTTCAGCGCCGACATGAGTGACTCTGACTCTGCTATGCTTCGCGAATATCGTCGCAGTATTCGATCGATGGCATCGCCAGCCGAGTATTTGATTACATCTGAGGAGATCAGAAGTTTGAGAAACCAGATTATGAGCAGATTTATTGAACCGGATCCAAAACAGACGACTACCTTGGTAAAGAAGAAAAGATCATTGGTTGGGCTTGGTTGGAAGGGAAGAATCAAGAAATCGAGCAGCGGATCAGTGGTTTGGTTTGGAGCTCCGCACAAGAATCTCCAGTCGAGAGTCGCGCTCTCCGTTTCAAATATCCATACAGCATCGGTGTCAGTCCTAAACAGGGGAAGGAACCATTTCATGTCTCATATTTCCCAGCGAACGAGCATCATCCCCATGTTGATGCCGGGAAAGAGTATACACGAGATAGTCTGGGAAAACGACGGCAAATCGCAGAACCTGTTTTCCTCGACGTGGAGCCTTGCGACTATTCTGCCGCATGTCGATTTGGCGACTTGGTCTCGTAGCCCATATCTCCGAGAACCCGATCCAGCCCCTATTGAAGATAAAGCATCATACTGTGGCGGAACTGCAATCGTGGGTATAAATAGAACATTTAAGACTGTCTGGGAGCACCCCTCCGAGGAGGTTTCAGATACGCCTTATGACATCGACAAATCTCTCTCGCTCTCCGAAGTGAGGATTCCAAGCTATGTGACTCAGCAGTTTTCCATCTGCATCCCGAAACCAATATCCGATGGCATCTGGCTCCCGCCAATTTCGACCTTTAAGGCGCCATTGATTGAAATTCCGGCTGCCAATCTACGCAACTCGACGCTGGACCCTAACGCTACTGATAGCATTTGGAAAGGTTACCATGTCTCTTTGAATACACAATCTAAGCATCCACTGTTGAGAAAACAAGGTTTAGCGGCACCAGTAACGATTTCGCAACCCAAGCCATCACTGTGGGGGAATTCCACACGAAGTCTGGTCAGAGTCCCAGTGGGCTCACGGCCAAAGCCATCGCTGTGGAGCAGCGACGTCGCAGCGTCGGGTCAGATGACTGTCACACGCGATGGCAAAGAATCGACGGCAGATAATACTCCGAGGCTATGGAAGCGAGCCTCAGCGCGTCGTCTGCGAAGTGCTCTGGGTATGGGAAGCGGTGAGAGCTGGAGACGCGTGATGGGCGTAGAAAATATCAAGGATGCGGAGATCGATGGTGCTCTGTCATCTGCTATAGATGACAGAGCACCATGGGGAGCAGAGACCCTGGATGATGTGTCTATTATCTCTGAAGATTCAGAAAGTGATGGGTCGTGGAAGAGAGATGCAATTTCGCGGAAAGGGAAAAAGAGGTTGCTGAGGAGGATTAGCCAGAGGGCCGGGCGTGCGCGACAAAAATTGATTGCGGCACGAGAGGAGAAAGCTAGGCAGCACAGGAAAGAAAAGGAGGGAGTGGCCGAGGGCGATTATCCTTCCGAGAAGACTCTCGACCAGCGCGGGAAGCTGGGAGAGAAGTCGAAGCATGAGGAACTGGAAGAGTGGATGAGAAGCCTAGAAGCCGCGCCTGTCTTGAGACCACACTCTAGCAGGAACTACATGAATTTGTATGGAAGCAGCAGAGCCACTGATCGGAAGGTTGGCGATGGCCGGGCCCTAAAGCTTGAGGGTGGATCACGGAGAAGCGTTAGTATTACTACGATTGTGTAGGGTGGCCGTATTGTAATGGGACTGGGATTATCATTACAACAGATTATTGGAACAACGATGGGAAGTGACATCAATAGCCACGCACTAGACTGGTAGAAATCAACTATTATTCTATTTCATCTGATTTCAGAAACCCCCTTGTGATGCGCCCGATATTTGATGTCACTGTCACAATCATTGACCCGTAATACGGAGAACTTCATACGTCTGGTAAGCAAGTGTTCTCAGTTGCATACATGATCTGGTCATCTATATGTGTATAACATTCTCCCATGCACCCTCTTCTCGTTCCCACCCCCAAAACACCACCAAGCCAGCCCTCACCCTTCCCTTCAAACAAAACCAACCAATCGCCAAAATGCCACGCGCACAGCAACAAACAGCCCAAACCAAAAAAAACATCAACTCCTCCCAACAAACTAAATAATGGTGGTATAAATCATTCATCCTTCCTCATAAATTCCACACCTCGCATCTACAACTCTCGAACCCTCTCCCACTCCTTACACGTCCCAAACCCAAACCAGGTCCTCTTCTTACACCGCTCTTTTGGCGTCGGAGCCGCTGGGGATGTCGGCTTCGGATCCGCGCACACAAAGCCGAACCATTTGTAGGTGTGGCATTTTGTGGTTGTGGTTGGACCCGTAGGGTTGGGCATGGCGGTTGGGAGAGAGGGCGGGGATGTAAGGGGAGGCGGCGATGTGGGGTCGCGGCAGCCCCACCAGCCGGGGGTGGCGCAGGTGGTTGTTGGTGGGGGACCGGTGGGAGAGGGGTCGTTACACCCGCCGAAGTAACCGGGGGAGGTGCATGTTGTTGAGGGTGGAGAGGTGGTGACGGGCTCCGTGGGGTCGTTGCAGCCTCCGAAGAAGCCGGGAGAGGTGCAAGTTGTTGAAAAAATAGGAGGAGAGGTGATGACCGGGTCGGTCGGGTCGGTTGGGTCGTTACAGCCACCGAAGAAGCCAGGGGATGTGCACGTTGTTGAAATTGTGCTGCCGGTGGTGGTGGTGGTGGGGGATGTAGGAGTTGGAGTTGGGACGGCGGTTCTGGAGGGGGTGGCAGGGGTTGTTGTTGTTGTCCTGTCATTGCATCCGAACCAGCCGGGTGTCTTGCACGTTGTTGTTGTCGCGGTAGATGTGGTTTTGCTTGTCGCCGTTCCAGTTGCCGTTGTGGTTTCATCAAGACATCCCCACCATCCGGGTGTCTTGCATGTCTCCGTCCTCGTACGTGTCCTTGTAGACGTTGGCTTCGATTTCGTGGTTGTGGTTGTCTCGGAGCTGTTGCTCTCGTAGAACTTCCATAGCGGGCAGTCAACGCACTCGGGCGTGACCACGCATTTCGGCCCGGTGTCATATTTTGCCAACACTGTGTCAATGACGGAGCGGATCGAGTGGGAAGAGAGGGAAACGCGCCAACCAAGATCTCCAACGACGTCATAGGCACACTCTTGGCCAGAATGACAGGCAGTCTCCATGGCGTAGCCAGCGAACGAACAGAGTGATGTCACCCCATTGCAGGTCCCAAGGAAGACGGGGTCGGCGGTGTGGCCGATGTGGTAGGTCCCGGTATATCCGCGTCTTCGTAGTTCATCACCGCCCATGGATGGTGGCAAGGGTAGACCAAGGCGCTTGGCTGCAAGGTTGTCGGGAGGAGACTCAAACGTAACAGTTGGTAGCCCATAGGTCATTCCAAGCAAACTGCTCACAGCACCTCCAAGGGAATGGCCGCTGACCCAGACGTTGGACGTAGGGTATAATGCAGTAACGTTTGAGTACAACTCTCGCGCTGCTTGGTAGTACCTGTTCTCTTGCCGCAGGTTTTGGACGACGCAGGTGTTGTTGCACGAGTATGTGGATGTTGCGCAATCGCAAACTTTCCGCCATGTCAACTGCCCCTGTTGACCACAGCAGCAGCTGAAGAATAGGTTGTCATTTTCCTTGTCATCCTTCGTTGTCTCTTGTCCATCGAAGACAGCCATGCTTGTGCCCTTCAAACTGATGATGATCGTCGAGTTCTTGTCATTTGCCCATATATGTCCTCGAAGTCCATCTCCTTCCCAACCAAAGTCTGTTGAATTGTGGAAGTGGCTAATATTCTCCCAGCCCCTCAGATTGGGTTCCAGGACATATGCTGCAGCTGCCATCTCTGCCATGCTGACAACTGTTGCCTTGTCTGAAATATCCGGCCCCTCGATCTCATCCACCGTCCAGGCAGACGCCGATAGTGATACGACCTCTCCATGCTCTCGTGCTGCTGCTATCATTGGGTCGATCACTGATGGCCTTCGATCCGCTAGCCTTTGCATCTTCAGCGGTGCGCTTCGGATCATAAGTGGGGGCAACTCTTGCGGTCGGCCGTCCTCGGAGGTGGTATATAACTGAGCCTCCGGATTGAGGACATCCTGCCGCCTGTGCAACGTTGGGTATCTGCTCCCGCCATGATGGAATAGATGCCGAAGAGACTAGACACACGGATGCTGTTAGCCCACTGCACTCTCTATAACTACAATAGGCATCCACGATAAGAGCCGACTTACGAATCGTTCAGCACCACCCTGTGGCTCGTCACCTGGCTGACCCGGGAATGATGGCGGAATAGCTGGGAGCTGCTCCCCTCCTAGGTGTATTTGGGCTCCGTTGTCTTGTCGGGCTGAAACCGGAGTGTGCAATGCTAAGAACGATAACAACAGTCCAGCTGTGACTCTGCCCGCCGAGCGGCACCTGAAAGAGAGGTTGCCGTCTGGAATCATCGTATAATATAGGGACTATAAGGCCTAGAAGTCGCAGCAGAGCCCCGTCTGCTACGTCTGTAGTTCTTTCAGACCTTCAGAAGACGTGTTGATGTGTTGTGAGGTGGTTGAAGGTTGAGGGCTGAATGCCGACGGCATCGATGGGTTGAGGCGAATCGATAGGGTACCTGCCTGGGTGGCTGACCAGAGCCCTGTGTGACGTATTATGGGACGCGATTTGATTGGCTGCTGGACCCGATAATGGGGAAAGGTACGTACAATAATACGCTCAACTCAACTACGCGTCCCACTGGCCCAGCACGTGACGCATGGCTGGCACCTATGAAGACGACATACACACAACGTGTACAGTACAATGAGGGCAATAAGGGCAATAAAGGCGCGGTATTGTCGGTATATAGTAACATTTGTGAAGCCAAATAAAATAAATAGTATACAGCATATATCAGAGCTATAAACCATCATATATGAATAACCTCAATCGTTGTCTTATCGAGTGTCCGTGGATAAGATAAGACTGACGATCAAGGCCGTAATTTCCATAGCTACTCTGTCCCATCCCTGGAGACACCTCTCGAGAATCAACACCACTGCCATCCTACGAAGATTCAAAGGCATGGAATCACCCTTTGCAATGCTAGAACTGCTATAAAGCATTGACCTGCTATATTTCTTTACACACACGCTCGTTTTGCAGCTCCCTGTTCCCCGACGTTCCTACGTGTACGACGAAGCCTCCAAGCACCTCCCCAAATAGCACGCACAACTACGCAAGCTATCCCACCTCTACTCTCCAGGACGCCCTTCTAACAAGAATCATCCACAGACCTCTAATGGCACCGAAGACACCCAACAATGGCGATGAGCCACGCCGACGACCCCTCCAAGCCTATAACTCTTTTCCCCGGATCGACTCTGACCCCAAGGCCTCCTCACGACGGACCAGAGCCAGTACATCCGATGGCTCCAGCCCAAATGAAAATGCCAACCAACCATCCGAATCCGATTCGACCCCTAGCACAACCGATCGGGCAGGGAAGGGGAGCGACAAGAGTGGTGAATTAGATCCTTCAGAGCTTCCGTCAGATTTCGATGCACTTCCAGTTGAGCTCATTAGCTTGACAGATACGTAAGTTTCTATATAGTAGGCAAGGATGCATATATTGACTTAAGATAGCTTTGTCGATTCCCTATCAGCGAAAGTCCATGCAACTCCTCCGACAGTCGACAGGTTATCCATGCTGTTGCAGGACTTCTACGTCCTAGCTGCCACCCATATCAACACGCACATATCAATACTCAGTTCTCGTCAGAATCGACGGGCCTCTCCTGCTGCTTCAATCTCTTCCAAATCATCGGCTGCCAGCAGGATAAGAGCGAGGGCGGCATCAATCGGCACCAAGGATCGGCCGAAGGCGTCAGAATCTCATGACTCCGAACAACAACTTCTGACAGTGGAAGAAATTGCAGAGAAGAAGAAGGCGAGGAAGGTGCTAGAACACAAGCGGTTGGCCTTGGAAGAGGCTGTTGAGCGGAGAGTATGTGATAAGGTATATAATAAGATATGGCGGCATCGGAGCACGCAAGATGAAGCGCAGGATGAGAAGCTGCGCTCGAAAACAGCAGCGCTGGCCGTTGTGGGTATTGGACTAACAGACCTTGGCATTGACCTGGGCGAAGAAACCAGTTCCAATGACACTTCCAAGGAGGAGGAAGTGAAATCCTGGCTCGAAGGGGCCAGGAAAGAGCTTCTTTTGATGAATTCCGATACGTCGCCATTGGGGAAGCTCCATCATCTCAAGGCTGCACACAGATGCATAGTCGAAACACTCTCACACTTCCACCCTTCCTCATCGGCAGACGAAATAATGCCAATGCTGATTTATACCTTGATCACCTCCCCAACCGAAGATTTAAACGTCATCAGCAACCTATACTTTATCCAGCGCTTCCGCTGCGAGTCTAAAATTGACGGGGAGGCCGCCTACTGCCTCACCAACCTTGAAGCCGCAATCACCTTTCTGGAGACTGTTGATTTGACCCAACTCCGAGCTGACGAGGCGCCTTCCGGACCTCCCAAGTCATCAAGCCGCCCAACTACCCCTCGTTTCGAATCCCCCCAACCGATCTCTGCCAGCACGCCAGCTCAGGGCGTCAGCACCCCATCTCTAAGCCCTGCGGTCATCAGCCCGCCCAGCACGGACTCCCGATCAGGCACTATACGCAAGTCAGATCTCTCCCCATCTATCCTGCGCCCTCCACCAACAAATCGCCGGCTGAGCGAACTATTCCACCCCGCGCAGGCCCTCGGTGCAGCAGCCCAAGACGCCGTTCTCAATACCGCCGACCAGGGCATAAAGACCATCGGCAACAGTCTAGGCGAGAGCTACAACTTCCTCCTCGGCAAGCTCAAGGAGCGCCAAGAAGCCAAGCACGAAGTCGTCGTCCCCAAAACCCTCGACGAAGCAAGGAAACTCGTCGAGCCTAACCAACCCGACGACGACGACGTAGACACCGCCACTGCCTCACCAAACTCCATGGGCCCCCCGGCACCAAAATCTGACGACAAAGCCATCCACCTCATAGCCGGTCGCCCGCCCCGTGACCGCAGCATCGATAGCGCAAGTAGCTCCGCGAGCACTAAGCGCGCTGCACCCAGCGTGACGGCGCCAGCGGCGCTACAGGTCGCGGATGGGATCCGCATGCTGAGCAACACGTTCAATCCCATGAGCAAATTCGCGGGCGGGATCGGAATGATGCGTGGATTCGGGCGTGCAGCGCCTCCTACAGCAGGCAAAGAGGAGGTGGATGGCGGCGTAGAGGAGCTTACGACTGCATTTCCTGACCTAGCGGCGGTACTGCCTCCAATAAAGGCTGGGGTGAAAGTTGACCCGCCGATTCAGCGGTTTATGGAGGTTAGGGATCCGGGGGAGTTGAGGCTTAACGAGGTCATGGAGTTACTGAGGGATTATCGGAGGTTGGCGGGGTCGCTGAAGGAGTTGGGTGCGCTGTGAGGGGATGGGTGGGATGTTATTTCGGTGCATAGTTCTGTTGTTATTTTGCATTTCAGCTAGGTATTCTTGGTGGCATTGGTATTATGGGCGGGGCTTAGATGTATTTCCTATGATTCGAGGCGTATACATATTGTCACAAAAAGCATGCGTGTGGAATCTTTAGAATATCTATATCATGATTTGATATTATGATCAATGTAGCTACCATTGTTCCACCCCCTGATGATGTCGCCTTCTTGCTTTCATATCTGAAACTGGAAAGGCTTGCACGTTTCTGTACCACCAATCACGCGGCATTGTGTCTGAAAGTCATCAAAATCCGCATTGCCGCAGCCGAAACTATAATCAGCGGATACGAAATTGTTTCCAATCCTTGCGTACTGTAGGAGTAGTTGCAGTGAATTAGCAAGATCCTCGTCGCCGTAGTTGGCGTTGACGCATGTCATGACATCCCCATTTGCGCGTCCGGCGCAAGTTTGTACTGAGCTGAACTGAAACATGCCAGCTGCTGCCCATTGTACGACAATAAACAATATTGTCTAACGAATAATAACATATGGGCGGTAGTTTGACCATCAAATACTTCTAGATGTGTGGCGATTTGAGGGCCAATGTCTGCCCGCATAAAAATTGCGAGATGTTCATTAGGATGGGCTGTCACTGTGTAGAGCAGGGGAGGTGGCGGAGTTCTCTATTTCATGTTGGAAATTGCACGATTTAATGATATGATCATACATTCCAAAGACGGGGCCTGTTATATGGATACGCATATGGAATACTATATTATACAGTGACAGTAATTCGTATATAAATGAAAATGACAAGCTAAATACGCAACGATGCCCAGGTTAACGACTAACTCCCCTCCCCCCTTTTCTCCCATGCCCAACCATTATCCACAGCTATATTTCAATATGCAGCCTGGTGGGTAAGAGCAGGACAAAGCGCGATAAAAGTATGGATCAAACTGCGGATTTGTTAGCCTAACTCCCGAAGTTACGGAGAAGAGGGGACATACGAAACCAGTGCCGCCATCGACACAGCCACCATATGGCGCGGCTTCGTCGTCTGAGCAGCCCACTTATTATTCTCTCCATCCATCGCAATAATACCCAACGTGCACGTAAACACCGAGAACGCGAGGACAACCGCCATCGTGGCGCTGAAGCGGCGGCACACCTTCCCTGATGGGGCGTCACCTGCGAGTGCGCAGATGGACAGGCCAAGGAAAGCGACGACTTGCGCGCCGAGCTAAAAGGGGGGTTAACTAAGTACTCGTATAGTATATTTCAAGACGGGGCAGGGGAACGCACAAACACGGTTTGGAGTGGGAACCCGGAGGCGCTCCATGTAGCAGTGATGTGCTCCATTTCAGTGTGCCAGCTGTACCACATTCTGCTCCAGATGTTCATCGAAGCACCGACGGCGGACATGATGGCGGTTATGAGGTACAAGCCTGAGGCGGCGGTGTGGCCGCGGCGGTGCAGCCAGTACAAGACGGTGCCTGGGGAGGCGGTGCCACGGGCGAGGGTGGCGATGGCAGTGAGGATGCGGATGGTTATTATGCCAAGGTAGATGGCACTGGGGGGGTTAGCGGTGACGATACAGAGGGGGGAGATGACTTACGCAATGGGATAGACACAGAGTATGCCTGCAAGTTCGTATTGTCGTGCTGAATCACTATAGTCTTTTGTTAGCGAGTGTATAGAATAGATGGGGGGTATGGCGAGGAGGGGGGCTAACTCACTCCAATGTGTTTATACGCTGTTCGAGTTGATCGTGGCTCGCAAAGGTGTCCAGAACCTCTTGCCACTTATATCCATCCATAGCGACCGGGACGGTTGGGAAGTATATGAGAAGCACGATCATGGTGATTTCGTAGATGCTGCTGAACATTGGCGCGATGCTGCGTCGGCGTACGCGAACGCTGAATTGCATGACAAGCCATACTATCGGGACTACAAGCTATTCGGAATGTCAGAGCTGCGCCATTGTCCATGATTATGGGCTCCTTACCAGAGGGAGTACATTTGCGGCTCCGTTCGACCAGAAGCGTTCGTATTCATAGCCCGCATACCGGTCTCCACCAAGTTTATTCGCCTTCAACAGCTCCTTCGCCTGGTACAAGAACCGTCTCCCCGTAACCGCAAGTAAGACGGCAACAAAATGGAGTAACAAAGTCCACACACTGCCCGCAGGCTCGCGGACAAATAGGCGCGACATAGGGCAGTCCTCCGCGGCTGCGGCTACCCCTCCCTCATTGCGCTCATCGAGGCATAATCCAGCCTCGATCTCTTTCCTGCGCAGGAAGCTCTCTTCTTCACCAGGGTCGATAAGTTGGAGTTCGACGAGGTTGTGGATAATATGTGCCTCTTCTTGTTCTTCGTCGGTGAGGCGTGGGTTGCGTATGGGTTCCCCGACTAGCTTCTCGTCGACGGCCAGGAGATCGTCACTCGGGTGGCGGACCGCGCCGGCGCTCTTCTGCCAGAAGAACGGCATCGTTGGTGCTGTGATGAGGTTGGTGATGAAGGCGAAGATTGGGAATGGGAGCGAGGAAATACGTTGGTGGTCTCGACGCTATGATTGTTTGGCACCCATGTTTCTTGGCAGTGTTGGACCTACTAGATTGAGGTCTTCCAGCCGATCGAAACGTAAATTACCGGGCCGAGTCTCTGAAGGGTCCGTTGATCAGGGGTATGCATGTGGCGTTTCCACATTAACAAGGCTGGCGGGCCGGCTAAATAGTCTGACGAGTAAAAACGCTAGGAATGTGACAACGTGGAAATCTGCATAAACATCATAATTCTACAAAGGCACGAAGAATACAGGTGTACGCGGAGACAACGATAGATAATAAGATATGCGTCCATATTTTCAAAATGCGCTCAATAACTATACTCCAGATAATAACAATAATAACTTTACGCTAGATAACAATATGTGACGCTTAAATAACGATATATGCCTCCGGTCCCAAACGGGATCCATTCCAAAACGCCTATATATGCTCAATATCAACTTATACACGCATCGCCTCAAGCTGCGATATTCCCCATCTCACACAGCCACTTTATGGCTTAGACAACTGCTCTTTCCTGAAGAACCTCAAAAATCCAAGAGTAATAATAAGCTGGAAAATCAGCCCGACCCAGAACCATGGCTTGCTCAATCCCGGCAGCGGTCCAACCGAGAAGTCGGGGAATAAATCACCCTGTCCGTCTCTGTTTGGCGATGTAGCCCTCGCTACCATTGTTGCCACGGAACCAAAGATTTGCGCTCCAACAAGCGTGTATGCGATGTGCAGCCTCGTCAGGGTCTGGAGGAGGATCATACCGAAGCCTACACCCTGGAAGGCATCGAGGACACCGAGCCACAGCCACAGCGAGCGCGAAACAAGTGCGGATGCGAGCGGCGAGCCGGTCCAAGGGAGGAGGATACCGATGTTTGAGGTTGCCCAGAGGATCTGAGCCCAGCGGGGTGCGATGAGACCGATTGCGAAGAGAGGGAGAATCCAGGAGTGGGCCTGGGAGAGCTTGGCGAAGAGGAGGAGAAGGAGGGCCCACACAATTATGAAGAAGAAGACGGCGAGGAGGGCGATCTGGTAGATCTTCGCCGCGTTGCTGCTCCAGAGGTACTGCCAGTTGCGACCTGTGGACGCAGAAAGGAAGTAATTTTGAATGATGATGACAATAAAAAACCAAATAACGATGTTACGGCGCATGATGGCCTTGTAGAATGAAGGCACATGGCCAGGAGCTTGGCGATAGTAGGATGGTAGTCCGAAGTAGCAGAGTGCGCCGATACCCCAGATGAGGCAAGCAATAGGGATCATGATGCCAGTGAATTTGAGACTGGTGGTTGTAATCATGCTATCGGAGAGGGCGGCACCAGTGCCCAAGATGTTGTTTTGGTAATTACCCCATGCCCAGAGCGCGACGACGTAAATTTGCTGGGTGCCTTGAATGACACAGGCACGGAAAACCCAGGATTTGATAGGAGAACCTAGACGCTTGTTAGTTTCGAGTTGCAAAAGGAATGGGTTAATCAATAAACGTACCTCCCTCGTCACCGAAGTTCAGAGCAAAGAAAATTGAACCTGAGGGCGACGCGGCGGCGTACAATCCAGTTGCAATATTCTCTAGCCAAGTTTGAGCAATCTTAGAGCTGTTGGCGACTGGTACAAGGCCGAGCAGGAAGAATGCAGATCCGTAGAAGAGGAAAGGAACAGATAGCACGTAGACAGATGCGGCTTTGCGGAACAAAATCCACCAAATTACCGAGAAGACGATGTAGATAGCTCCAGTGGCGTAGACAATGCTGGCTGAACTGGTTGTGCCAGAGAGCAGGGTAACTTGATACGAGTTGGCAGCCATGATCTGACCGAAGGCAAGGACGAAACTGTAGACGGGCCAGTCGCCAATACGGCGCTGCATCAAGTATCTGACACCAGTGGGAGGCTTGTAGTCCTGTCCAAGTAGCCACTCGTCATCGTCATCGCCCATGTTGTAGGCTTCGTGCTCTCCGTCGTATAGAACAGGGGTGGGGCTTCCGCGATTCTTCTTGGTCAGGACGGATGACCCGCTGTTCGAGCGGTTCCTCGACCTAGATCGAGAGCGAGAACGAGATCCAGAACGGGAGCGGTCGCTTGAACGTCCCAGCTTGGCATTTTTGAAGTCGCTATACCACTCTCTCTCTGACTTCACGAGGTAGTCTTCAATGCAAAGTGCGTCTTCAGAGTTACCAGCTGAAAGGTCAGCAAGTTTGCCTTCGAAAGCCTTGTAGTATTCGCCCTTGCTGTCAGTGAAATCGGGGTCGACCTTCTGAAGGAGGAAGTCCTTTTTGTCTCCCACCACAGTGTTCAAGCTTAGCATAGAGACAGGGCGGGAGCGAGATTGGTAGTGAATGCCCAGGCCATCCCTGGTTCTAGCTTGGTTGCCGAGTAGACCGTCTCCCTCGTCTCGCAATGGGCCATCTTCAGCCTCAGGAGGGGTTGGAATATCGCGAGACAACAAAGAAACAGGCTTAGAGGGATCTGAGATAAGACTGTCACGGTCACGTCCGTCTCCGAGGTCATTGTCGTCGTCACCCAGATCAAGGGGACTCCGGCGGCGGTCAAAGTCTGACTGGTTTAGGGTAATTTGTGAAGCGCTGGCAGTGCTGGGCATGGAATTATCCGGGTTGAAGTAGACAGGGTGCAAAGGAGGGGAGTTTCCGCCCGTTGGCGTCGCATCCATACTCGCCGATCGAGAGTACATGCCGCTGACCGGTCGAGAATATGTGCCACTGTTTCCGCGCGAACGACGTCCAGGCAATGGCAGACTCAAGCCGCTCCTAGGGCCACCTCTTTCGACTTCCTTAACGTGGGTATTAATCGCGCTTGACTGAAGGTTCTCTAATTGTTCAACCCACGCGGCGACGGGGAATCGTTGCTTGGCAGATCTAGCTCTCATCTTTCGGCGAGTTTCGAGCTTGGATGCCAAAGCTTCCTTGATCGATCCCTTGAACTGGCTAAGCATGTGAGCGGTAGTAGTCGACTCGACGGTGAACCACCAGCCGGGCATTTGACCGAGACCACCAACGCGAGCTCCAACACCAAGAGCACCCTTGCGACCGAACTCGACAGCGACCAAACCAAACGGCTCATCACGGGATGGAATAAGAGCAAACTCGGCACCACTGAAAATGAATGGTGGGAGAGCAGTGAACTCGGGCTTCGAGTACACACGACCAGGGTACTTCTTCATCATGACATCCAACTTGAGAGCAGCGAATTTACCATAAAGATCGATGACCGGACCAACAGTAAGGAGCTGCACCTTCGGGTTGCTCTCCAGAACGGCGGGGAAGACATCGGCAATCAAATCAATACCTTTTTGCATACTCCAGCGACCGACAAAGACGAACAGCTCGGCATCCGGGTCTTGGTTCAAGCCAGCCCACTCCTGAGCCTGACCCTTAAGTCCAGGGCGTGCGGATTCGAAGGCCTCATCAATGACAACCTTGCTATCGTCCTGCTTGCCAGACCACTCACCAAGATCCGTAGGATCAGGGTTGGGGAGTTGACCAATCTTCTTCAGACCCCAGAAAATAGGGTAACGAGCGTGAGAACGGGCACCATATTTGGCACTGACACCGACGGCGCCAAAGCCTTTCTGGTGGAGGCGGATGTACGAGGCTCCGGCGTGGAGCAGATTGAAGACGTCTCCAAATTGGACGTATCTTTCCACGATCTCGGAGGGAAGATTGAAGACGGAGCAGACCTCGTTAAATTCCTTGGAATTTCGCAGTGGCCATAGACCTTGGAATTCGGCGTTGTGGAGAGACAAGCAAACTGGAATAGTGCGGTCTGGAAGCATGTAAAGAGGTGCCGCAGCTCCGTGATAATCGTTGATGTGGTACAGATCAATGGGGAAACGCGCAATTGCAAGTGCAATACACTGGTTCCAGGTGGAGTAGTAGACGGCGGATTCGAGATCGTCCATTCGAGCCGGGTAGGGATCAGTCTTTGTCTGCTTCCTGAAGACCGGGGCATCCAATAGGACGTATGTAATGTTGCGCAGGATGTGGTATTGGACTTCGACCTCATAGGTAGAACCAAGAATAGTCACAGACATCGGCTCAGCACGTTCGGCTTCGGGGTATTCGACACCACCGACACAAGGAACAACCCAAATCAGGTCCTGATGGCCAAGATTCTTTCCCATAAGTTGCGCCATGACACCGAGACCACCGATCTTGATCTTGATAGCCCAATCTTCAATGTCGTACTCCATAGTAGCAATGAGTATGGTTCTTCTGTCTGCAGCTGCACCGGCTGCGCCAGCTGCTCCAGGCAGGAGGGACAGGCGAGAGGCAGCTGCGCTGCCAGGAATCAGGGCCCTTGACTTTTGCTTACCGGCAAATCTCTTGCTAATAAAAGCAGGGACCAAAGCTCCCATGCCCTTGACCCTGACACCGACCTTGTTAAACTTGACAGAGTAGAATGCGCCCATAAATCCCCAAACAGCGAAGAGGCCGGTTAGGACTGGAGCCACTGTGCTAACGACGAAAACGATAATCTGGAACCACATGTTTCCGGTTGGCAGAATAGTATATGCAAGCGTGCCGTCATTTACTGACAACCTATATCCAAGATATGGCATCGCCGGTGCGTCTTTGAGATCAAACGACGCAAGTCGGAGGGTGGGCGGAGGCGTGCGATCGAGAATTTGATCGTTGTCAATATCACCGAAGACAGCAGTCTGATCGGGCAATCCATCAGGATTGATACCCCATTGATTAAGTTGAAGTTGCCCTGGCCACTCAGAGATGAGGTCATATTTCCACCACCCATCCTTGTCCAGACGGAAGGTATTGAGGATACCAGAATCAGCACCGAAGCCATTGAAGGAGCCGAGGGCGAACAGGTTTGGGATTCTGCGGGGCGGCGAGTCGAGATCACCATGTTGGACGTAATCAGAGCTGCCAGAGTCCTTGTTATAATACTCAACAATGACATGCTCGCCCTTCCACTTTTGTTTGGCTGTTCCTGTCCAGTTCTTGGGCGGAATATTAACTTCCCCGCCCAGGTACGTGAACCACTGGCTATAATTCGTCCAGTCCAAGGTGTACCTCCACATGTCAGCTCCAGCAGCCTTGTGGCTAATGAAAAGAGTGCCATTGGCACGGCGCTGTAGGAGACTAGAGCTGTAGTTTGCCGAACGTGGGAATGCAATCGGGTTGTCCTGTGCGCCAGTACGGAAAAGGAACTTATCGGTCGACCCAGTTGATTTGGTCCCAGTTTCCATTGCAACGTCTTTAACGGTAATGGCGTGTACACCATGGCCGACACCAGTGAGTGTGGCGCTGAACTTCCAGATGCTCGGGATGTTTCCTGGAACATCAAGTTCAACCTGACGAGGCACATTAGCGCACTTGACAGAGCCTTTGAGTATAGAAGCGGTCGAGGCATCTTCTGTTTTGGATGTGATTGTAATTCCTTCGGTCACACTAGTGCAGTTCATTTCGTTGGAGAAATATAGCGAGATTTCGATATCTTCTTGCTGGCCAAGCGGAACAGTCGCGTTCAGTCGTGCATCGTGCCCTGGGACAAACCTTGTTATCATAGGGTTGGGTGCAACCCATTTGGCCTTTGGTACATAAGCCCTAAATTCGTAAGGCTTTAGGGAGACTGTCTTCAAGCATCCGCTGGTAAACTTGGGGGCCGGTGCAGTAGTTGTGGCTTTAGGCTTTGCCGTCGTCTTTGTGCTAGAAATCTTGGCTTTCTCGGTTGTAGAAGCCTCCTTACCAGTGCCGGTTTCAGTAGAAGATTTCTCTTGGGCAGTACTAGCTTTTGTGGCAGTTGGAACATCGGTGGCCGTATCCTCGGCGGCAGTTTTGGCGGCGGTTTCGGCCACAGTCTCCGCCGCAGTTTGGGCGGCAGCTTCAGCTACAGTTTCGGCTGCAGTTCCCACGGCATCGACAGGTTCAGCTCGAGCTTCCACTGCTGCGGTAAAATCCAAAGAACCAAATCCAGGCACGACTTTTCCACTCAGAAGAGTAACCTCGTCGTATGGGTAGAATAAATTCCTGAGAACCGTTCCTGGCGGGAAAGGGGCCACCAATGCAAGTTGGTCGACGAGGCAGTTGAATGCGTAATTGACAGTCACATTGTCATTATGGTACAAAAGCCAGACTTCTTGTTCGCCCTGACCGCCAGCGGTACTCAGGTCCTGGAGTTTTGGAAGTCCGCTTCGGAGAGCGCTCCAAATACCAACTTCTCTTGTTTCCTGGCCAATCGGAACTTGCTGGGTCTGGTTTGAAAGGGCCTGGAGGAATAGTCCGTCGTTAAGAACAGGGTAGTTAAGGCGCATTTGGTGCATGCCTTTGATGATGTTGCGAATCGGATGCGAGGGGTCCCGATGGTCCAAAGAAACCGCATCATCTTCGCAACCCTTCTGGGCATTGACATCTCCAAAATGAGAATATTGCGAGGAACTCAAGTTGTAGCATCCGTGAGCCTGCCACGCTACAGAAGCAGACATAGCTTGCCTACCGAAGAGGTAATTGTCGGCTGTATTGTCAAGCAGGTAGAGTCCTTGCTCCTCTCCATAGTACATTAACGGGATACCAGGCATATGGATCGTGGTGATAAAGCTGCCCAAGAGCTGCTTCTCAACGCCATCTTGGATTGCAGGCCAACGGAAAACATCTAGAAAGGTAAGTTATGGTGTCTCAAGAGTCGTTGTGATTACTTACCTTGATTTGCTGTTCCGTACATGTGCCTAGGGTCCAGTTTGTTGGTATTTGGGTTCACCAGGTCGTTACTGCGCAGCAGCACGTTCCACGTCTCCACCCAGTCTGCTGGGACATCGTAGAAACTGGCATCAAAGCCTTGCATTCCCAGAAACCTCGTCAGGGATCGATAAACCGAGTAATGAAACGCCGCAGCATCATAAGCCCCATGGTCTTCGTCGCGCATGAAAAGAGTCGCGTTTGAGGCATTGTTGAGCTTTACTGCCTCATCCAGAGTGACATTTCCGTATGCCTCTGGAGTACGTCCACGGCCAAGATAAAGACTTCCGAATGTGTTTCCTCCGGAAATTTCTCCAGCAATGAAAAAGTTGTCTTTGCCAACCTCGCGGGCGCATTCTCGGATGCTCAAATTGATTTCTGCGAGCGCATCCAGCGTGATTTGTGTTCCCTTATCGAAGCGATAACCGTCGATATCCAGCTTTTGGATCGTCAGGCAAGCGAAGTTCTCCAGTTTTTCGCGGACTGAAGGCATCCATTCCCTGAGGCGATCCTGCACCGATTGGTATTTTCCCAGCTATAATCTCAAATTAGCTTCAATCCTCCTACTGTGGACCACAAAGTATTTGCTAACCTGGTTTTGCCAGTCCGGGAAAAAGCCGACACCTGGGATATCTCCCGCCTGGTCAAATTCAGAGTCGTAGCATCCGCCCAATTGGCTCAGGACATCTTGGCCGACCTTATGGCCACTGTCGTCCCAAAATGTTGGGTATGCGCATGTCTCATTGTATTTGTCTTCGGTCTGAGGGTGGAAGTCGTGGTATTGTCTGGTCTTGTCGCGGAGTACGACTTTATATTCGGTCGGCTTGAATGGCGCCGAGTCGTTTAAATGGCCCTCGAATCCGTGCAAGTCACCCATCGTGGACATTGTCGTATCAACAATTATGTACACTATCAAAGCATCACAAATTAGCCACCACAACGCGCAATGGGGGTTAACATGGACTGCTTACTGCCTCGTCTGTGGATTTCGTCCACCATCTCTCGGTATTTTGCGATGTTGCCATAATGCTGGTCCAGAAGTGTGAAGTCCAACGGCGAGTAGGAATCCGCGCCCCATGGGAAATTCAACCAAGGAGTACCAGCGATATACAGGCCTTTCACGCCCATTCCTGCGATATAGTCCAAGCTGTCAATCAGGCCCTGGATATCTCCGCCATGTCGCAACATCGTTTGCATCGAGTCGTGCTCGAAGAGCGTCCCGTTGATATTATCGTTTGACGGGTCGCCATTGACGAATTTGTCCAGGAACAAGGTGTAAAATGGGAATCGCCAGTTCGTCGGCGATGGGTGGTATGTGTGCCCAGCCCATTTGTTGTTGACGGCACCAAGCGTGGGGTCGTCTTCGTTCAGATTGTATCCAACATACTCCGGCTCATATCTGAGCGCATTGCTCCCCAAAGCATACAACCCCCATAACGCAATTCGCAACAGCGAAGCCATGGCTGGCGACGCCTATCCCGCCTCTGCAAGCAGCACTGGGGAAATGAGGAAGGGTATCGTCTATAGTACAAAGCTACAGAAGCTCGCTCGCGAAAGTGGCCAGCGAGTTAGAGCTGCAGGTATTCGTCGACGAGAGGCAAAACCTGAAGGCGATGCTTTTGAGGATTAAGAAATCTGCAAGACAAGAAACAAAAATTAAATCGGGGGCGGAAGGAAGCACATATTTTTGGATGCCGCCAAAATATTACCCAAGTGGGCGGGCTGGCGCACGGTGTGCATATCACTTTTATAGGATCTAACATAACCGCCTAGGATGCGGCTTATCTCAGCCTTGGCCAACCGGCCAGAAGCTACTCTAACTATAGGACGGCACAGTACGTAGTATGGGGGCAGTGAGATTCCGGAAAAGACCTCAATATGGGTTGCCAGCATCGGAGTCACGATTAGGTATTCAATCGGAGCATCAGCCCATATCTTTTGCCATACCGCCCATACCGCGGCTGCGTGAGTATATCCTTGGCACTCGCAAGGCTATGCACACATACTATTTTCGGGGCCGGGCGACTCTGCGCGGATGTTGCCAGGCCGCTTCTCTCTGGACAACGCCACATCTTGCTCAGACAGGCAAAAACGAATGGTGGTAGAAGTTCCCATCCTTACGTATCTAAAGCTGAATCTCTTTGAAATCGAGACATGGCGCCACACTTCACACACAATTATGCAGCCCCTCCCCTCCACGGCGGAAATTTTGATTGCCAAACCAAGATAAAGGGTCAAACAGGGCTGAAGGCACCTTTGTCTTTGATGCCGCTTATTGGCCAGGATATGTGGAAGGATGCACCCACACGTCAATCTATCTTCAGCCGTACGCACTGTTGCGTTGTCCCCACCACTATTGAGCACCAAGCAAATGTGACGGATCCGGGGAATTCCACTCGCCAGTTTTCCATGTGTATACCCAGTACAGCCTCCACGGTATGGGTTCGGCATTTAGAGCTCTGGTGACAATATCTTGCGCCGCATCGAAGTCAAGTACTCCATTCACATCCCGCTGAGAATACTCTCCTGTTGCTTCGACCGGAATTACCGCAGATGGTACAGTCAGTCCAGAGGATCACACTAATATTGGTGTTGCCAGGATGACAGCCCAATTTAAAACTGACCGTCCAGTTCTCATCCATTGCTTATGCGAATAACGACGTTTCATTCGCTGAACGGGGTAGCTCCGGTTACGCACAAGCCAGACCCGCCATTTAGGGTCTACTGCTCACTCATCAGCCACACTCCGAGTCTAGCGTGGCGCGAGTCAAGACTTAGTAGTGCCAGAATTGCCGTAGCGCAAATTACGCGCTCCCTAGGCTCCATACTGTGGAGGAGATGTCGCCTATCAACCCCTGAGTTGACAAATTTGCCGATGTGGCCCTCGAATTTCCTTTTTCCGTCGAAGGATTGGACCCCTGTACGCGCCTGGGGTCCATCAGAAACGCTAGCCGTCCAAAAAAAATGAGGATTTATCGGACGGGTCACCGTGATCTCAGCCTCCTCGGCCAAGCCACCAGTGCCACAGAGGACAGGAATAGAAATAGATACAGGACAATATTGTCCCTGAGAGTTGAAGATCCCCAGAGGAGGCTCTGGAGATATTATTACATTCCATCACCACGCCACAGCTCCACATCACGTCTTTGACCGCCTCTCTGCGGTTGGTGCATTATTGGTGTGTAAGCTGATGCGATGGCCTCATCATTTGTCATACGCATGTTGGCCGTGCCGTTGATGTTCGTTCTCCCCAACCACTCCAGCCGGGCCAATGCGGACGTGCCCAACCCCACGCTGCCATCCGCGGACCAACCAACCCCACAGACAGCTCAAACCTATCACGTGAAAGCGCGTAACAGTAGTGTTCTTGGCGGTCCGATACTTTATCCATCCAGGTACCCTGGATAGAGTCCAAATATTCTCTGGTTGTCAGATTCATTTCTTGGCATTCATGGCGAGGTATATGAAATATGCTGACGCCCCGCAGGTTTGACCTTTCAGTGACTCCGGTTTCTCCCAAAGATAACCAAGTCCTCTAGAGTCCACTCTCGGCGGTTCAGATTCAGATAATCAGAAATCTCGGTGTCATGTACTTCTCCCGGTTGCAAAGGCTTCGAGGATCCTCTGGCGTGTCGCTTGACATACGTATCGCGTCGTCGAGTTCAGTCTTTGGAGGCGGTTCCTAAATATCTTTTGACTGCCTTGAGATATGCTGTACCTGGCGCCTTTCAGCACTCAGAATTAAAAGCACACGCTAGCAAGGAGTGCATAGAGCAGGGTAGTTTCTCTTCTCTCCATCCTCCCTCGCTCGACAGAGGCTCATTTTTCATTCTGCGCCATATATCTCGAGATTTATAGTGATTCTGGGCGTATCACCCTGTCGCAAGTAGTCATATACTTAAGAAGATTATCTATGACATAATATGGAAGAAGGGAAAGCTATCTATACAACAACAGGGTGGGAATGGTCTTGGTGCCTTGTAAGGTAAGAGGCTCGGGCTGCTTAGCATAGATGACGTGCATGTTCTTACATCGTGGAAGGAACTACAGTCGGACCCCTGTTATAACGATATATTCCGTGCCACCAAAAATATCGCTATATTGAGGATATCGCTATAAGGGATTCAAGATGTGATATTATATAAACCAAGGATCTAGACTACTTTGGTGCTTTGCCTGTTCCTTTAGATCCTTAATTGCAGTCTCTAATCGTTCTAACCCCCTTAAATGGTTTGATGTCAGAGTATCTTGTCCTTCTGTATAGTCAATTAAGACTTGTAAAGCTTCATATGCCTCCCTTGCTGTATATCTCTGACGTTCTTGCTCTTCTTCGTCTTCTACTTCCTGGTTACCTATATCTAGATGCTCCTATAGTACGTCTTGAAGAATAGCCTCCTGGTCGGTTATTTGATTGTCTTCTTCCTCTTCTCCAATAGGGCTAAGGAAGTTAGAGATTGCCATCTGGTCTTGTATATTCCTAGAACGGATAACCTGATCATAGAGCTCTAAGAGTCCTAGAGGGAGGATTGGCGTAGGAAGTGAAATGGGGGTTGATATAAGAGTTGACTTTCGAAAGCAATTGTAGATAGTTGTGTTTGTGACTTGGTTATTCCAAGCTCGTACAATCTAGCGAATAGCAAGATGAATGTTAACACCTAAATCAAGAGCCCCTCCTTGTTCAATTGACTCGAGGATAAATTGAAGCTAGTGTTGCTTATAGTAAGCCTTAAAGTTCTGAATAATACCCTGATCAAGAGGTTGATATCAGCTTGTACTGTTTGCTAGAAGCCAACAGATTCGAATATTAGCAGGAGGAGGAGAACTCTCAATAGCAGAGTAGTGTGCAGAGAGATTGTCCATTGTAAGGAGCACCTAGCGAGTTGGTCCAATATGGGAGTAGAATTCGTGAAGCCATTCGCACATAATACTAGTATTCATCCAGGCCTTTTGATTCCACCTCCACCTCCCTCCCATTGTTGTAACGCTTACTCCTTTTAATGCCCTTAGAGTCTTACTCTTCCTAATAATCCAAACAGGTAGTCGGTCTGAGCCGGTCGCATTGACGCATAGTGCAAGGGAGACTCTAGCTTTCTCTTTCTTTACTCTAGGTCGAGATTGTGAAAGGAGACCGCGCGAGGGTAGCATCCTCCAATATAATCCAGTCTCATCCATATTGTATATATCCTCCTCTTGAAACTCTCCTGCTATTGTCTGCAAGGCACGCATTTCCTCTTCTGTTGAAGCTGGGATTGAACCTGCCTCACCGTGTCGAATTCGAGCCTTAATGTTATGTCTCTGCTTGAACCTCTCAAGCCAACGTGTACTAAACTCGGGGCAGGGCTGTTCCTTGTGTTGCGGATGTTGTAGCCAAATCTGCTTTGCCTTTTGCTGAAGTATTTCGCCTGTTGTGACACCTCCTTCCTCCTCAACTCTTAGCTGCCAGTCCCATAAGATCTTCTCTATCTCAGGCCAGTTGCCACTGCGTATTCGGATGCTCGTAGGGTTCGAACTCTCGTTAAGGTGCTCAAAGGTCTTGCTAAGGGACTCGGAGACTGTCGATTAGCTCACTTTATGGTTGTATTAGTCGAAGAACCATTCAATGCACTGCTTCTGTGTTGGTTTTGGGGTCTGTCGGTGAGCCCACTTACGTAGTGCGCGTCTCTGTTCTAAGGATATACCCTTTCTCGTTGACATTTCTGCGTACCAATTGATGAAGTAGAACCCTGCTATAGCGATATTGAAGGTTGAGGGGCGATATCGTGGATATCGGTATTTGTATGTAGAATCAATTCGTGCATGAAGAAATATCGCTATAATGAGGATCGTTATAACAGGGGTCCGACTGTATGGTATCTTACCCTTAATGGATTAGTATGGAAGGTACGCATAAGCCCCAATTATGGAAGGAGCTATGGTGTCTTACTCCTGCTTAGTAGTATGGAAGGCACACATAATCTTCAACTGTGGAAGGAACGATGATACTCCAGACCGCTTAGTCACTTCTCGTATATTATGATAACAAGATGATGATAGAATAAACATGTCTGATGCTCTCAAATGAAGGGCTTTCTGGGTTAATAAATGAATTAATAGATTGACTCCATCTTTTCACGTGGGGATTGAAGTTTCATCCACTGGAACTCAGTCAAATATGTTATATATTTAATATTTTCGCTAATTTAATATCTACTCTTTTCAACACTTTTGCTAACTGACAACTAGTGTTTATCTATGAAACAATTTTAAGCCCAGAGGATATTTACGAGAGCAAATCACTTCTCCATAGCATTTCTTCTTGGTGAGGTGATAACTTGCACAGGATAAATATATTTTACATTTGCCAAGACTGAGCACGTGACACACCAGATTGTCTTCCGCATTTGGCAACTATCGCGATCCACTTGCAACGACCTCTCTTACTACACACATGCTCTGTCAACAGCATAACCTACAACTGCGAATTGCCTATGCCTCGTATTTGTATGCTCTGCCGATGGCCATCTAAGTTACGTAGACGAGCGCGGCGCTCGCGGATGTTGACAATGATTATCCTCCTATCGGTCTTGTGCATCCTGGTCACCCCCTTATACATCATATATAAGCCGCCCAACGCCTTGATACGGTATTTCCAGTATCGCTGGCCCGATGTTCTTTGGCGTGTTCCCACATTATCCAAAATGATCGCGCTTACGATCGATGATGCGCCTTCAAAGCACACGGCGGAAATTATGGAAATCCTCAAGGAAAACGACGCGAGGGCAACGTTCTTTGTCATAGGATCGCAGGTTGAAGGGCGCGAAGAGAGGCTGAGAGATTTGGTGCGGAATGGAAACGAGCTGGGTAACCACGCTATGCACGATGAGCCGTCACGCGCCTTGAGCGATGCGACGCTTGTCGCTGAGGTCAAAACTGTTGAGGAGATGGTTCTCGAGGCATATACTGCTGCCAGCGTTGAGCCCCCTCCAAAGTATTTCCGGCCTGGCTCAGGATTTTTCAGCGAGCGGATGCGTGAGACCCTGGGAGGGTTGGGTTACAGGCTGGTCCTGGGCAGCATTTACCCTCACGATCCTCAGATTTCATCCTGGCGGCTTAATGCGAGGCATATTCTGAGCATGGTACGACCGGGTGGGATTATTATTTGTCATGATAGGCGAAGCTGGACTGCGCCTATGCTCCGAAAGGTGCTCCCTGAAATGCGCCGGAGAGGCTATCAAATTGTCACCGTTTCGGAGCTGCTGAAAGCGAGGACTTGACCTCGTGGCAAGTCTTGTCTCCATGGAATTAACAGCATTTCATGTTATCGCATATGTTCGCAAACATCCACAGACCTTTCCAATATATAAAATATTAATGGAGTCATTATTGTCGATGGGGGCCTGACGTTCTACCGGTACCTGGATGTCAGGAAAATACGTAATGGGCCATTAAAAGACAGAAGAAGGGCATCGACGTATGGGCTGTACCGATACGTTTATGGCAGGATGACTGCAACCATGGCAACATTGTACAGTACAATAATTATGTATTATGATAGCTAAACATTGTTTTTGAAGTTATGTTCATGCCCAGCATATTTTCAAAGCCGGGACGTTCTTTCCACTTTGTAATGTACGTGATAATTTTCGGAAAGAGCGTACAAGAGGGCGGCAAGAAAAAAGAGTCAAAAGATGCATCACTGACAGCCTTCTCTCCTTTAAAAACAGCTGAAATAACGCATGAATACGCCGAGAGCTTCTCGTTTTTCAAAAAGAAGTCACTGAAACAACAACAAAATAGTCGAAAAAAATGGCAGCCGTACTCGTTAGAATGATGCCACCACCGGGCAATCCTGATGGTGAGAATCTTCCACCCATTCTCGGTGAAGTT
Source organism: Pseudogymnoascus sp. WSF 3629 (assembly GCA_001662585.1). NCBI lineage: Eukaryota > Fungi > Ascomycota > Leotiomycetes > Thelebolales > Thelebolaceae > Pseudogymnoascus > Pseudogymnoascus sp. WSF 3629. The sequence goes on from KV454604.1 coordinate 199,252, forward strand.
GAAGTCGGGGCTGGTGGTGTAAGTATCATGACACTGCCCCCGAGTTTCAGATCAGAGTCTGGAGAACCTATTACGATCTTTATGTAAGGCTTCAAGATACCCCAGAGCAATATATATCACTTCAGGCCACTGACACAGCATAGAATTGGCATTACAGGCTATATTGGAGGGACCGTTGCTCGTTATCTTATCAGGTCTCATCCCGAACTCGAAGTAGCTGCTCTTGTGCGAAACGAAAACCATATAAGCAGTATTTCGGCAATGTTTCCAAGGGTCCGGATAGTGAGAGGGTCTCTTGACGACCGAGACATCTTGATTGAGGAGTGTTCGAAAGCAAAAATGGTTCTACGTGTGTACCCTTCTCCCCAGAGTTCTCCCCCAAGGCACTAACTGATGAATCGACAATCAAAGACTAATTGGTGCGGTGCTATAGAGATGGCTACGGACCATGAGGAAGGCTTGTCTTCAATAATTGAAGGCATAAGAAGTAGCAACAAGGAAGATTTCGGGTATCTCATACACACGTCTAACATATCAAAGCTGATCGACCGAGACTTTGCACTGGGAGAGTACGACGACAGGATTGTCGATGATGTTGCCGATTTCGATAGAATCAAAGAAAAACTGTCAAATAATCCGAGAGGGTCGGAAATAATGATTATGAATGCCGCAGCACAGAACAGCGAGAACCGGAGGCCCGTGAGGTCTGCCATACTGTGCCCATCAGTAGTATATGGCTTTGGGAGAGGGCCAATCAGCAAATGTGGAGGCAACCTGTCAGCCTTGATGAGGGCTATCATACTACATAAAAGCCCATTCAAGGTGGAAAATGGGGATAACTGTTGGAGTGTCGTTGATATTCACAATCTGGCTAGGGCATATATGTTCTTAGTCGAAAAAGCACTCGGCCGTGGAGACATGGAGGACGGATACTGGGATTCCAACGGGTACTATATTGTTGAAGTAGGAGAAGTTGTACGTATATCCCCAAAGCCGGCTTTATTGCCTGCTAATAATCAAGTGCTGGGGCGAATTTGCACAAGGCGTAGGCGACCGGGTCCAGGATCGATTTTTCATCGATGAACCAGCTGTTGTTGAGAGGTTGACCGCTAATGAGGTTAATGCAATATACGCCGGAGGTTTGACATACTGGGGGACAAACATTAGGTGCCAGGGGAGTCGTTTGCGCCGATTTGGTTGGAACCCCGACCATTGCAATATGCTAAAATACGTCGAAGAAAGACTGGGGTATGAGATTGAGGATCTCTACGGGATCACCATTGAGGAACAAGAACTCGAAACTGAAGAAAGACGTCCTAGGGATTCCGTAGATAACTCCCCCGTTTTACAGGCCAACGTTGGCAACGGCATAGATGAGGATATTCCGCCTGCTAGATTATCTTTGGAGAGAGATTACCCGACTTCAAATGCCATTACGACTGACGAAGAAGCGTCGATACAAAGAGGGAGAGAGGAGACAGAAGAGACTAACGTAGAAATTGGAGAAAATGAGGGGGAAGGGAGAGATGAGGGAGAAGGGGAAGAAGGGGAAGAAGGGGGAGAAGGGGGAGAAGGGGCAGAAGGGGGAAGTGGCGGGAGAGGGGGGAGAGGGGGAAGAACGGGAGGAGTAAGAAGAGCGGGGAGAGCGGCAAGAGCGGCCATAGCAGCAAGAGCAACAAGAGCAGCAAGAGCGATAAGAGTGACAACAAGATCGATGACAAGAGCGATGACAAGACGACAAGGGCAACAAGAGGGGCAAGAGGCGGAATAGGGGCGAGAGGGTAAGAGGAAATAGAGGAAGAAGGGGAAGTGGTCGATAATTGATAAACCAACTGTGTGAACTTTGTTGGATGTTGGCTTGAAATCCACAGAGTATGAGGCGTTTTACTATCATTATCGTAAATACAGTATTAGCTCACCTGCGAACAAGCAGAGAAGAAATGATGAATGGAAGTACGCATTGTGTACTACGCCTAGAATTGTCTAACTAATTACTATGTTCTCGATCAGTAAACACCGACGAGCCTCCCCCGATCAATAGCAAAGGTGCATATTAATATCTCGCGGACGTGGTGCCCACTCTGCTAAATGACGTCTCGCCCAGTAGTCATCAAACTCCCACCAGGCAATGGTAAATGTAAACGCTCGCTCTGTTTCGAATTTTGTCATTATAGTCGGGATTGTACCCGTCTCTGCATCAACTCCCCATCCTTCTTTGCCCATTCCCGCAAAACGCGCCTCTGGATCTTTCCGCTCTCCAATTTAGGAACCTGCTGAACAAACACCACTCCCCCCACAAGGTATTTGTATTTTGCCACCCGCGACTTTATCCATTGTTCGATGTCTTGCGGCGCTACTTTTCCTTTTGAAGCCTCTTGGATGGCGACGTAGGCGCGGGGTAGCTCTTCTTCGCCACTGTAGAAGTGTTAGTATTTGAGAAGAAATGAAGGAATAGAGGGCATACAATTTGATTCCTACGACGCCTACATCTGCGATATGTTCATTCTCCAGAAGTACTGCTTCTAACTCTGCCGGGGCGACTTGGAAGCCGTTCACTTTGATGAGTTCCTATTACCATCATAAGTCAGTTGCATATACGTATCTTGGATGACAGACGAACCTTTTTACGATCAATAATCCAGAAATTTCCCTCGGAATTGCAAACAGCTATGTCTCCTGTCCGTAACCAGCCCTCAGGATCAATAGCTTCGTTGGTGGCCGCTGCATTGCGCCAGTAACCGAGAGCTATCTGTGGCCCCCTGAGGTATAACTCTCCTGACTGCCCATACGAAACTTCCTGTCCATAATCATCGACGAGTTTGCATTCGGTGTTTGAAAGCAACATTCCAATGCTGCCGGTATCATCGACATCAATAGCCAGCATTCCCATTCCTCCACAGGTCGTTTCTGTCATCCCGTAGCCTTGTATAATGTTGAATCCAAATCTCTTTGAACAATGATTCTGTAGCTCCTTGCTCAGTGGTGCCGCTGCGCATAGAGCTAGCGTCAACGAGCTAAGATCATATTTGCTTGTGACTGGGTGCTTGGACATCATAACCAGAATCGGCGGGACGAGCTGCAACGTCGTGATTCGATACGTCTGTATGGCGTGCAGAAAATCCTCGAAAACAAATTGCTTCATCACATAGACCGGTATCCGCCTTTTGAGAGATATGATAATTAGATATAGTTGTCCGTAGGCATGGTAGAGAGGGAGATAACCGAGCCAGCGGTCATCAGGTAGGGGGACCTCTCTTTTGTGGACGAGGTTGAATATATTTTGAGCGGCATTGGCAATTATATTGGCATGACTTACCATCACACCCTTTGGGTGCCCTGTCGTTCCAGATGAATAATTGATTGATGCAACCGTTCTCAAAGACTCTTCTGCTGTGAAGCTGGGCCAATCGTACTTGTCAGTGCCATATTCTCTGAGGAGAAGGCGCCAGTCTGGAATTCCATGGACGGGCTTGCACTCAACATCTGAGAATTGAAAGATTTTTGAATTTGATAACCCGAGTTTGGTGACAGCCTCGACAGCTAATGGTACAAAGTTGGGGTGCACAAGTATGACGCTTGGCTGAAGATCTTCGATTTGGTGGACAAGCTCTGGAACCGCATGAGGAATGAGTACGTGAGTTGGTAAGATAGACACTGACCTCGCAAGGTAAATGCAGGATTTGCTGCACTGAATCTATAACCTCCGCCAACGATCCCGAGGTATGCTACCGGCACAAATATATGGTTTGGTGTAAAGAGCATAACAACCTCACCCTGCCGTAAACCTGCGTTGCTGAGGCCCCTGCTGAAGCTCTTGCTCCATTTTAAAACCTGGGCTTCTGATAAATAGTTGCTCGGGTCCTGTGCATCCATCCAGAGCGGCTCATTGCTTGGTTCGTGGCCGGGCGGGAAGAGGTAGTCCACCAGATTCGTTTGCGGGATCCTAAGGTAAGGGTGAACGGATTTGAAAGGCATTTTTGTGTCAATAAATGATCTGTCGTTCGTACGCCAGAGAGCAACACAAGAATGAGGCAGAAGGAAGGGGCTGATTATAACATTTTTTTACTGGGTGAAGGGGGATGGGATTTGTTGGTCATTGGATTGCGGGCGTTTAGGCAAGTGCGGTGTACAGTACAAAGGAGACGCAAGGAGTAAGCAAACATTCCAGCTTGAAAGTAAGCGTTTTCCGGGTGGGTGGATGGCAAACACGTCAACGCAAAAACGTGGCAGCCTTGTTTGACTACTATAATTCGAGAAGGATTTAGAAGTACTGTACATTGGTTATAGGGGATAAGAGGCGTTCCAACACCGGATATATTACCTGATTGGGGTCCAACACTCCCCCCTTCACATCCAACCGAACCTCGTATAGTTACACCAGAACTGATGATCCTGCGACTGGCTGATAAAGCGGAGAAAACTCCGTGAGCGTTTACTTTATTTGCATTTCTCTTCTTGAGGCCAGGAGGGAGTGGTTAACATTAGCTGATATGTCCGCTTGGCGTTCTCACATATTCAAGACAAAGCACCAGAATAACCAACAACTTGTGTTTTATATAGCATATAAAGAGATTTGTGACATTATTGAGCGTAGTAATATATTCTGAATTGGAGTTCAAACTCCTAGACTGTCTCGGCGCTGTGCCACTCCCAAGTCGCTACCAGTCCGCTTCTCAGGCCTAATGTTATTTCGCTCATGGTTGGCAGCCTTGATAACATTGTCCGCAGCAGTAACAAATAGTATGAGCCCTATAACTCCTACCGCCACTAACGGTGAAGCAATAGAAAAGACAGTAAAGCCATAGGAAGCTTCGTGGAAGGCGTCATTGTTCGTGAGCCGTTTCGTGGCAAGTCCCACCTGCATGGCCGTTAAAACAATGGCGACATAACCAAAAAACGTAAGAATCCATGCAAAGTTCTCCTCCAAAAAGGTTCCATACTCATGATAGTCGTAGAAGTAACCCCGGATGCAATGCTTCGAGCGGAATTTTATTCTGTATATGCTGTTCAGTCGATTCAGTCTCAGCTCTCCAAACCGATAACGCGGGTTGATTTGCTCCATCTCTTCAAAATCATCCCCCTTCATGAAATTGACAATAAAAGCAGTCCATTGTTGATAGGTGATCCCCTCAGGTAAAAGGCGCGGATGGTTAGAGTTGTCAATCGCCATCTGAAAATCGGACTCGTTCAACACGAGCCAGACATAGCTCAGCAAGAATCCCTTGGCGCTTTCAAATAGATCGCTGTCCGGGCATATGTGCCGGTTCCAGAAATCGGTGTCGAGCAGATACCCAGGCAGAGGCTTTATGTAGATCCGGGAGCCTCGCCACGTAAGGTGAAGGTCCGCCTGTTCTGTGATAACGACACCGCGGCCCATCATCACTTGGCGGTGTAGCGGCCTCGCCGCCTTCCTCATGCCAGCCCACCAGAGATGTGGCTCAACATCCGTGAGCCGGGAGACGTCAAGGTCATGCCTTAGGAATTCCGTGAAATCTCCTTTTTCACCCTTTGACCTCTTGCATTTGTAGGTTTTATCTTGGTAGACAACGGGTACAAGCACTGATCCTTTGGGGAGGATGCTCTGTTCAAATGGTGCCAAGAGTAAGCCCGTTTGTGTCGCCGATATCGACCCCATCTTGCATTCGCATCACCTGCACCGGTAGCTTTAATTGAGGTTCAGGCTGGATCAGATATTTGATGGTGGTGATCCTTCACGAGCACTAATATTACCCCCAACAAGGTTACCCCAGAGTTGACGCGAAACGTCAGTGAAGCGCACGGTAAGATCCGGGCGGGAACAACAACCTTGTCTGTCAGCGGTCAGCCTGTCAAGGCTGAATCATGACAGGATCAAATCCACCACGGCGGATTCATCGCGAGGCTGCCTCCCAACACGTTACATGTCGTGCATGATAGGCGGTGAGCCTCTTCACGGGCTGCCCGAATTACCTCAGACGTATGTGTACTGTACATAGGAGCAGGACATATATGTCGACAAGACTCCGTGATGGGTTGTCGAGTTGGGCCAACCATACAGTATTTTTAGATGCTCATGCGATCACCAACCAGAACTATAGCGGCTAATATCCATGCAGCATCCTTCCAATCCGTATACTTGGCGCAAATCCTCCTTGAACATGGATCGGTGTGGGAATTTGGAGATGCATAGCTACTGACGATAGGGCTGAACCTGTTGACAGATGCTCACTCACATGGCTCATGCCTCATGATATACGTGACAGACAAATTATGGCATTCAACTAACGTCTAACTAAACAGAGCCAACGCATAAACTAGAGCAAACATGATAATCATTAAAAATTTCCGTCAAACTACATGTGTCATGCACTCATTATGTGCACAAAAACATAACATGACAAAACAAGCGAAGGGGTATAAAAAACAAATCGCATCAAAACATGAATCTCCTCCAAACAATAATCACGCCGTGGCCGTTGCTTCATAGCACACCACCTATTTGGCGGCAACAGGGGTCTCGGCTGCTGGGCTCTCAGGAGCGGCAGCCGATTCGACGATCGGAGGAGTTGCCTCTTTCGAGCTACTTCCGGGCCAGAACCAAGAACCGAGGCGACCAAGCATACTCTTGCGCTTTACGTGACCCTTCTTGAATTTTGGTGTGGTAGGTGTGGTTGGCTCATCGGCGGCCTTCTCAGCTGGCGTCGATGGTGCGGCTGAGACTGGTTCCTTGGCCTCTACTGTCTCGGCAACTGGAGCAGCAGCATCAGTGGCTGTAGGCTTCTGATCGGCATCGGAAGTTTCAGCAGTCTTGAATGAGCCGGATGCTTGAGAGGACTCAGCAGCGGCGACTGGCTCAGCAGCGGCGACGGATTTGGTGGCAGGCTCGGAGATAGCTTCGTTAACAGCCACGGGAGCCTCGACAGGTGCAGCCTCAGCTACAACTGCTGGCTCAACTGGAGCGGCCTCTGCAACCTTAGGTTCTTCCTGGACCTTTGGCTCTTCGGCAGTGACAGGTTCCTCAGCCTTAGTTGCTTCCTCAGCAACCACTGGGGCCTCTGCCTTTGCCTGTTCCACAACGGCAGGTTCCTGAACGGTAGGCTCCTCGACGGCAGCAGGTTCCTCCACCTTAGTGGGCTCTTCCACTGCAGCAGGCTCCTCCACCTTAGTGGGCTCCTCTATTGCAGCAGCCTCCTCCACCTTAGTGGGCTCTTCCACTGCAACAGGCTCGTTGGCAACCACTGGTTCCTCAACCTTGGGCTCCTCAACTTTAGTGGCCTCCTTAACGGGAGCAACCTCCTTAGCCTCAGTAGCCTCGCTGACGACAACCGGTTCCTCCGCCTTTGGCTCTGCAACTGCAGCTGCCTCCTCAACCTTTGGCTCCTCAACTACGGCCTTCTCGGCAACAGCTGGCTCCTCGGTAGCGGCGGGCTCTGCGGCCGCAACGGGTTCCTCGACCTTAGATTCCTCTACTACAGCAGGCGCCTCGACGGCAGTCTCTGCAACAGCGACAGGCTCCTCAACCTTGGTAGGCTCCTCGACTGCGGCGACTTTCTCAACCTTGGTCTCCTTAACCGGGGCGGCCTCCTCGACGGCGGCGACCTCCTTGACCTTGGTCTCCTCAACCGGGGCGGCCTCCTCGACAGCAGCGACCTCCTCAACCTTGGTCTCCTCTACTGCAGCTGGCGCCTCAACGGCAGACTCTGCAACAGCAACAGGCTTCTCAACCTTAGTAGGCTCCTCGACTGCGGCGACCTCCTCAACCTTGGTCTCCTCAGCTGCAGCTGGTTCCTCAGTGGTCTTAGTAGATTTTTCGACAACAGCTGGCTCTTCAACCGCAGCGGGTTCCTCCACCTTGGTTTCCTCGACCGCAGCAGGTTCCTCAGCCTTAGTCTCCTTAACTGCAGCAGGTTCCTCTACCTTAGTCTCAGCGACTTCCTCAACTGCTGCTGGTTCCTCGATCTTAGCCTCCTCAACAGGGGCAGCCTCCTTGGTCTCGGCGACTTCTTTAACTGCTGCTGGCTCCTCGACCTTAGCCTCCTCAACAGGGGCAACCTCCTTTGTCTCGACGGCCTCCTTAGCAACCTCTGGCTCCTTGGCAACAGCGGCTTCTTCCTCGACAGCAGCCTCAACTAGTGCTGCGGCTTCAACTGGCTGTTCCTCCTTAATGGCCTCCTTCACCTCCTCGGTGGGAGCGGAGACTTCTTTGGTAGCAACTACAGCCTCAGCTGGCTTAGATTCCTCAACCACCTCCTTAGCCTCCCCTGCAGGAGCGGAAACCTCCTTGGTGGCTGCCACAGCCTCGACTGGCTGAGCCTCCTCAGCGACCTCCTTTGCCTCAACGGCAGCGGGAACCTCTTCAGCGACCTTGGCGTCTTCGGATGCAGCGACCTCTTCGACAACTAGAGATTTCTCAGCCACTACCTCTTCGGCAGTCTTCTCGGTCGTCTCGGCAGACTCAGTAACCTCGGTAGCTTCAGCGGCAGCAGGAGCTTCGGTCGCAGCAACTTCCTTGGCGGCGACCTCTTCCACGGGAGCGGCCTCGGCCTTAACAGGGGCCTCGGAAGTCTTCTCGGCAACCTCCTCGACGGGTGCTGCCACCTCGGGGGTTTCGGTGGTTTCAACGGCGGCAGGAGCGACCTCCTTCTCTTCCGTGGTTTCAGCGGCGGCAGGTGCAACCTCCTTCTCCTCCTCAACAGGGGCAGGAGCGACCTCCTTCTCCTCTGCAACGTCAGCCACGGCAGGTGCAGCCTCCTTCTCCTCTACGGCGGCAGGTGCGACCTCCTCTGTCGCTTCGGCTACGGCAGGTGCAGCCTCCTTCTCCTCGACAGCAGCAGGTGCGACTTCCTTATCCTCTGCCACCTCGATAACGGCAGGTGCAGCCTCCTTAACAACAGCAGGTGCAACCTCCTTCTGCTCGTCAACGACAGGTGCAGCTTCCTTATCCTCAACAGCAGCAGGTGCAGCCTCCTCCTCAACAACAGCAGGTACGACCTTCTTCTCTTCGACGGCGGCAGGTGCGACCTCCTTTTCCTCGACGGCGGCAGGTGCGACCTCCTTCTCCTCGACGACGGCAGGTGCGACCTTCTCCTCTGTTGCCTCGATAGCGGCAGGTGCAGCCTCCTTCTCCTCGACGGTGGCAGGTGCGACCTCCTTCTCCTCAACAGCAGGAGGGGTGACCTCCTTCTCCTCGACAGCAGCAGGTGCCGCCTCCTTCTCCTCCTCAACAGCGGCAGGTGCGACCTCCTTCTCCTCAACAGCGGCAGGTGCGACCTCAACTGCCTTCTCCTTCGAAGAAGTAGCTGCCACGACTCCAGCAGCGATCGCCGAAACACCTAGCGCAGCAGCTCCAGCGGCAACGACTTCGGCCTTTGCAGACTTGGCCTTAGACTTCTTGTTCTTGCCCTTCTTACCCGCAGCAGCAGCAGCTGGCTCAGCCTCCACCTCCTTGGCTTCAGCTTCAGGCTCGGCAGCAGCAACAGGAGTCTCTTCCTTGGCCTCCTCGGTTGCAGCCACTGGCTCAGCCTCAGCTTCGGGTGCAGCGGCAACGACAGCGGCGGACTTGTCCTCCTTAGTGGCTGGGACGACTGGCTCTGCCTCTACTGCGGCGGCCTCTAGTGTAGGCTCAGCAACGGCTTCTGGGGTGTCGTCTTTCTTCTCCTCGACGACTGGTGCTGGCTCAGACTTGGTCTCAGCCTCTGCAACAGCAGCAGGGGCCTCCTCCTCTGCCTCCTCGACAGCAGCTACGGGCTCAGCCTCCTTAACCTCAGCCTCTGGCTCGGAAACAGTGACAGGCGCAACTTCCTTTGTTTCCTCGACAGCAGCGGCAGGCTCAGCGTCGACTTCCTTTGCCTCAACCTCTGGTTCGGCAACGGCGGCTGGTGCATCCTCCTTCTTCTCCTCAACAGCAGCAACAGGCTCAGCGTCGACTTCCTTTGCTTTAACCTCTGGCACGGCAACTGGAGTATCCTCCTTCTTCTCTTCAACAACGACCACGGCCTCAGCCTCAACCTCCTTGGTCTCGGCGACAGCCTCTTCGGCAACAACTGGGGTATCATTCTTCTCCTCGGCGTCGACAACTGCCTTCTCAGGAACCTCCGGCTCAGCCTGAACCTCCTTGGTCTCGGTAGCAGCCTTGTCGGCAACAACTGGGGTATCTTTCTTCTCCTCGGCATCGACAACTGCCTTCTCAGCAACCTCCGGCTCAGTCGCCGCAACATCAGTCTCAGCCTCCTTGGCCTCGACAGCTGGGACAGCAGCAGCAGCGCCACCGTTAGTCTCGGTAGTATCCTTGACTTCTTTGGGTGCCTCAGCTTCTGCCTTTGGTGCTTCCTCCGACTTAGCCTCCTCCTTGTCCTTGGAGCCTACAGCCACGGCAGCCACAGCTGCGGCGGCGATCGCTGGGATAGCCAGTGCTGCTGCTGCTTCGGTTGTTGAAGCACCTGCCTTCGCTTTGGCGGCCTTCGCCTTTGATTTCTTATTCTTGCCCTTCTTGCCCGCAGCAGCTTCAGGTTCGGCTGTCTGAGCAGCAGCTTCGGTCTCTGGTGCCACCGTCTCGGCAGCTGCAGCCTCTGGCTCTATCTCGCGCGTAGTCTCCACGGCTTTGGTGGTAGCAGGTGCAGCCTCGGAAGTTGCGGCTTCAGCTTCGGCGGCCTTTTCTCTTGTGGCATGTGCCTCAGCTATAACCTCCTTGGGAACTTCCGTTACAGTGACGGACTTGTCATCAGCGGCGGCAGCAGCGACAGGGGTCTCCTCGGTAGCGGCTTTGTCGGTGACCCCCTTAGCATCTGCCTCCTTCACAATCTCAGTTCCTGTTGCTTGGACTAGGATGACGTCTTCACCATCCTTGCCCTTGCTGGCGTCAACAGTGACATCGACCTTGACATCGCCTTGGGGTGTCGCAACGACAATATCTTCCACCTTGGCTTCAGCATGTTCCTTGTTGGCAGCTACATCCTTCTTCAGCTGCTCCGAGATATCCTTCATCACATCACCGCTTGCCTTGACAGCGATACTCTTAGCGGTGCTCATGGCGTGATCGGAGGCCATCTTGCCAACCATTGCGAGTGCAGGAACGAGAATTCCAGGTGCGACCATTGTGGCGGCTCCGACGGCAATAGCAATAGCTCCCCTGTGCGACATGTTAGTCATTCCAAATACGTGAATAATGTTTGGGGTGTGAATCTAGAAACTTACTCAGCAATCATCTCTGGGTGCTCTTTAATCGCTTCTCCCACATCCTGGACGCCTTCTATGACCTCTTTCGTAACAACTTGCACAGCCTCGGCGATTTTCTCCATCAACGTCTCGTCATCCTTGTCAGTAATCGTAGATGCAACTTCCTTTGCGAGGTTGTTATAGATTTCTTTTGCGTCTTCTGCGGTCTTTGCCTGCAGTTCTGTCGCTGCAGCTGCCACGCCTGCTGCTACTGATGCACCAGTCTATTTGAAAGTATTAGTAAATGCCATATTGATTTTAGATAGATGTAATAAACTTACAGTTTGTACGACTGATGCCTCAACAGCAGGTTTAGGAGTCTCCTTTGCGGCCCCATCCTTAGCTGCGTCTGGCGCTGGTGTTGCCTCTTTGTCGACAGGTGCCACTTCCTTGGCAGCATCTTCAGTTGGTGCTTTGGCGTCCTCGGCAGGTGCTGCTTCTTTGGCTGGAGTATCCTCTTTGACTGGAGCAGCCTCCTTTGCTGGGGCCTCCACCTCAACAGGAGCAGCCTCCTTCACTGGAGCTGCATCTTTAGCTGGAGTAGGCTCGGCCGGTGTGACCTCCGGTGCTACTTCCTTTGGTGCCTCTACTTCCTTTGGTGCTTCTGCTACAGGAGCCTCTGGTGTTGGTGCTGGTGCCTCCTCTTTGGCGGGGGTTGTCTCCTCCACTACAGGAGCCTTCTTCTCCTCAGCGGGAGGTGCTGCCACAACAGGGGCAACAACCTCCTCAGCAGGAGCAGCCTCCTTGACAGGAGTCTCTTCAACTACAGGCTTCTCCTCGACGGGAGCCTCCACTTTCTCCGGAGTTGCCTCTGGTACTACAGGAGTTGTCTCTTTATCCTGTTCCACAGCAGTAGTAGCCATATCCTTGACCGTCTCCGGGACAGCTTCTGCAACAATATCTTTGGTCATAATCCACAATCACAGCTCTCTTTGGGCAGTGAAAAAGCAGTATGAAGAAGAGAGAAAAGGCAGCAGCAGAGGAAAACAGGCAGAGACGGCAGCTTTGTAAACAAAGCTGGGTCCTCTCGGGGTCGCCTTCTTCCTCGCAGATTGCGTTGCATGGGGGGAGCTCCATTGGAGGCGCCCCCGAATCCTTATCGGGTTAGGCGAATTACCTGATTAGGCTAAGTTTAGTTGACAGCGAGGTGGGGTCCAGCAATGACCCTTGAGATCGCTCCGAGCCGAGTACTACGCTAGGGTAATTTGGGGATAGCGCATGAAACTTGGCACTTTTGTGCTATGCACGTGATGGATCTAGTGAGGTGTACAATCTCTCGTGTGTCTCGTTTCCCGCCTCTTCCTCTTCTTTCGTTCGTCGTTGATTCTCCTTGGAAAACTTGGAAGATATAAAACATAAATATATGAAAAACTTGCATTGCAGCAGTCTAAAATGTGTTGCAGAAGGTATTGCACCATGCACGACAAAGATCAAGGCGTCAACTGCATCATTGGCGGCAAATTGTGCGCACTTGCCGCCCATTTCTAAGACACGGCCGTGTTGGTCCCAATAAGTACAGGAGGGTACTGCTAATCTATGCGTGGGGTGCATATTACGATGGCTCCCCGCTAGTTTCCCCGATAGGATGTCATCCCCGACTATTTTGTACATTTTGTACTGTACAACTCACCGACAGTTACTGGAGGAACACGATTTTCGAGTTGCGGGAGACGCGATGAGGTTCTTGTCGTGAATGCATACTCTAAGTGGTTGCAGATGGCCGAGGTACTCGTTATTGCTAAATAACCCGTGATGGGAATCACGGGGGATTTTTCCAATGTCTTCATATACTCCTCACCGCTAGTACAGACCGGATCAGGAAGAACTGTCCCAGCTGTACGAACTGTGCCCTTTTTTCCCGTACAGTACTGTACCTATAGTACCGTCGATCCTCAGCTGCTTCAAAGTCGCTGATTTCCTGTTATCTCAACCCCGCGTATCATCGAATGGGGGGGACAATACTACCCTACCCTTCGCGTTGTTTCGGAACGAATATAATCTTTCTTGCCAGTAAATTGCCATTGCATTCAACGTTTTGAGACATCGGAAAAGAGGGCTACAATCATATCAACGCTTTCCCATAATGTGATCTACTTCTGTGGCGGTTCTAGCCCAGCTGAGGGGTTGACGGGGGCCAATGGTTCGCTGACTTTATGGCTGTTTCGAACCCAATTTACTACATATACTTTACAAGTCTCAGTCATACACCATCATACTCCATCTCGACAAAAACATCTCGGCCATTGCTTGGCCAGTCTCATGTGGAATTATCACAGATTTTGTTGAAGCGTCTCACAGAGTCAATACGACTGCACTGAAGTGCCGATGTGCCGGTGAGGAAACATATAATTATCTCCCGTCGTTCTTGCCAGTTCTATATATCACTTTCCCCATCATTCCTGCCATTTTTATGGGCCACACATCTCCCATAGTTCCTACCGCTTCTACACATCAGCCGTCTCCAATAGTTGTTGCCATATTTGTACTAGGAATCTCCCAGCGTTCCTGCCATTATTCCATAGTTCCTGCCAGTTCTATACATCCTCCATCCCCCATCGTTCTTGCCGGTTTAATACGTCGGGCATCTCCCGTCATTCTTGCCAGTTTTTGGATCCCTCATCACCCATCGTTCCTTCCAGTTTTATATATCAGATATTTCCTATCGTTCCTACCAGTTTTATGAATCACCCATCTTCCATCGTGCCTACCAGTGCTATACATCACTCCACTCCCGTCACTCCTGCCATTTTTATATGGCAAGCATCTCCCATCGTTCTTGCCATTTTATACTTCACTTACACGTCGTTGTGAATCCGCTCCTATTTCTTAGTATCTAGATTAGTGTGTTCTAAATCACAAAAAAACACTGTTGCTTGGCCCCCTTTCCATCCCATCTTACCCGTTGTACTGTCCAGTTTAAGCAGTCATCTGCCACCGCCATGGTATCCCTCTTCAAAGGCTCTGCCTTCTTAACCGGTGCCTGCTCTGGTATAGGCCGTGCCACCGCCCTGGCATTCGCCAAGTACGGTGCCACGCGCCTCTCTCTAGTCGACCACGACTCGTCCTCCCTAGCAGCCACATCCAAGCCCATAAAAGAGTTACATCCTTCAATCCAGATCCTAGAGCATCCCTTTGACATCACAAATGAAGGGAAAGTCCAAGCTGCTATTGCCAAAACGGCTGCGGAGTTCGGCTGCATTGATGTAGTTGTCAATATCGCTGGTATTAGTCACAGTGGTCTAACTAATGATTGTAAGACGGAGGAGTGGAGGGAGGTGTTGGGTGTTAATCTTGATGGGTTGTGGTTTTGTCAGAGGGAGGAGATAAGACAGATGTTGGCACAGGAGTGGGTATCATCCCTCATCTTTAGCTGCATCTCAGCAAGTTGCCTATAGAGTAGAGGTAGGATCTAACCAAACTCCCAAAGAGACCGCGGACCAAGAGAGGGAAGAGGCTCGATCGTCAATATCTCCTCAGTAGCTGGTCTTGTTGGTGGCGGCATAAGCCCCGCCTATACAGCTTCCAAACATGGTATGTACAACCATCACCCCAAGGCCACTCTCATACTCTTGCACTGACACACTAAAAGCCGTAATCGGCCTCACCATAAAAGTAAGTTCACCCAAACTCCTTGCCAAACAAAGCTCTGACATCGCTCAGGACGCTGCCACCTACGCTTCCAAAGGCATCCGCGTCAATGCTATCTGTCCCGGATTTGTCATCCCCCGCATCTGTTTACCGACCTCTCATTAACACTTCGCACAGTTGGACAGCTACGCCGATGATTGAGCGTTTCCAGAGCCAGTTCCCTGATGAGGTAAAGACATCGGTTGCGACGGTGCCGATGAGGCGGATGGCGGAGATGGAGGAGATTGCGGATGTGATTGTTTTTCTGGGGAGTCGGATGGGGAGTTTTGTGTGTGGAGCTGCGGTTCCGGTGGATAGGGGGTTTACTGCTATTTGAAGCTATGAGGGCAGTGGGAATATGAGAGTGTTATTTGGATTTGAGAAAGTTTTTTTTGGTTGTGTTTCGTACTTGGGATGTAGAGGAATAAATGGGTTGATCCTCAGGTTCTCTTCTCGTCATTGAAATGATGAACAAAATCCTTATAACTCAACTTAGTATATTATATATAATTGCTACTATCCCTAGAAGTACTGATATGTGGGATGCACGATATAATCTAGACTACTAGCCAGCTACGGACGGAATATATTGTCCAGCTAGCTTTTTTGTAAGAATGGTGTCATATCGGCAGATGAGGCCCCAGAAGCCCAGCAAAGCAGAGAGGCTCGGTGTCGCCTTTGTGAGCATATGCCGAAATCCCTTGAGTCGGATGAGATGGCGTATTTGTTTGGCGTACGAGAGACGGTGTTGTGTTGTCCGAGCCGAGAAATGATAAGCCTGCTTGTCGTGTCGTGGAATCTGCTAACAGAAGTAGGACTGACTCTTCTTCGATCCATCGCGATCGCCCTCGACAACGGCGAAATGGTCTCCGTCCCAGACAATCCGGCTTCAGGGGGGGATATCGTATAAAGATGCATATTACTCAAGCAGGACAAGGCGTCAGGTGAGTATCTGAAGCCTGGAAAGTGGAGGGAGCTTGACAGGAAGGAGCTTACGTTCCTGACACTTAATCGACCCGCCCGTCGATATCTGTATCTGCGGTACATGATAACCCTCCTTCACTGGAAGAGTGGTAAGAAAGGGTTGGCGAGAAAGCTGGGTGGTGATGAGAAAGGGGTGGCGAGAAACAAGAGGTGGGAATAGGGAGGTGAGAAATGAACGGGGTGGTGAGAAACTGCATAACCATAACGTGGCCTAGGATATCCCAGCGCCTGGCTTTCTGCCCGCAACTTAGGCACACGCGCCTCCTCAGAGGCAGCGACAGCGGTGTCGAGCTTCTCTTTTTCGTTCTCTTGCGCTAATCTACACCTCAGCTGTACAGCACAGTTAACTATGTTGTTTCGTCCATAAACGCCGCCATCACGACACTGAGGGGGGAGAATGCGATGAATGAGAGAAGTTTCAAGGACATCCCCGTCGGTCTGGAGTTCATCCTAGCCGTGGATATTATCTCCGGACGCTCTTGCGCCCACCTACAGTTAAGGTGTATACCTTGGTGACTATGACGTATCGTGCATAAAGGCCGTCATCGCGGCACTGAAAAGGGAAAGGCACGGAAAGAAAAAATGATATCAGGACATGACAGAGGAGCTAAAGTTCATCCAAACTGGTGCTCTAGCCTCTTGAGCCTTCACCTCGATGGAGGAGACGCCGGAGGAGACGGAGGACGAGGCCGAAAAGGAGGCGGAAAATAGGAGGTGGGAAAAGATACAGGTGGTGAGAAAGGTGGGTGGTGGTGAGAAGGGGTTTGGTGGCGAGAAAGTGCAGGTGAGAATCGAGAGAGTCGGAGAAAGGATGGCAGGGGCAGTGAGAATCGTGGCGAAGCATCTCTTAATAAGCATCCGTAGAGACCTCCCCACGGTCCATCCCATGGTTCCATTTGTGATCTCTTTTCTGTTGTCCAAACACAAACTCGGAATAGTTTGACGAAGACACGCTTATAAATGTATGGTTCGAGCACTCTCAGACCTCTTTATTCA
Source organism: Pseudogymnoascus sp. WSF 3629 (assembly GCA_001662585.1). Taxonomy (NCBI): domain Eukaryota; kingdom Fungi; phylum Ascomycota; class Leotiomycetes; order Thelebolales; family Thelebolaceae; genus Pseudogymnoascus; species Pseudogymnoascus sp. WSF 3629. The sequence continues at coordinate 216,052 of KV454604.1, forward strand.
GGTGGGCAGCGGGAAGGTCCGTGGAAACGGATAGAGGTCATGGGAAGCCAGCCGCTGTAAAATCGTATCCATGCCATGGTGATCGAACTATCCCGATATTAAAAATTATTGGTTATCTTAACAACTATTCTATATACAAAGTCATATATCGTAACTTCAAGCAGGATTCATGGGTAGCCCTTCTGCACGGTAGAAATGAATTCCTGTCTTGCGAGATGTATACCTGAAAGATCTCCAACATCCAGTTCGCCCGCCAAACCCAAGATCACAAGTCTCCATGGTCATCCTTTTAAGCCTCCTGCGACAAGAGCGGGGTCCGTTCGCCTTCCTCCACAGCAGCATCTCGCGCGGCCGCCCCGTCCTCTTCGCAAGCCACATACGTAGCGTAAATAGCAGTTGGGTAGAACAGGACTCTGGATATTCCATTAGTATTTTGTCTCTGTTATTGCAAGGGAAGATAAACTTACAGCAAAGCAAACCCAGCAATAAACGCCCTCACAATACGGAGAAACCTATCGTTCGATGGCTCCCTGTACCTGGTATCATGGTTCGCAAACGCACTATCTAACACAAGCCACAGCCACATCGCCGTCGCAAGCAGCGACTTGGCGGCTTCTAGGACGAACGATATTTTTGCAGTCAGGCTTGGCATGCGGTCCTGGATGAGGAGGATGAAGAGGATTATGGTTGCGAGGAGACCGTTGACGGTGTATGTGCTTTTGGACAGTTAGTGGGAATTCAATATAATGGCGGAGGGGCCTCTCGGGAGAGGGGATGGCTTACAGGAAGCGGTATATGGTTTCGTAGTTATCCCATAGCTGGACGAAGGCGAGGAAACCGAGGGTGAGGGCGATGGGGGTGGTGAGGAGGGCTTGGAAGAGGCCCGCGGCGCGGAGGATTTGGTTCGTCATTGTTCTGGTTCTGGAGGATTCGAGATATGTCAGTTTGAGGACGACTTTGCAGAGGATTCATTCCGGGTGATGTGGTTGAGGTGGGACGGGAGAAAACCTACGAAGGAGGGCTCATTAGATCGATATATGAATCTGATTTCCCCTGGCCCGTGAAGTATACAGATAGGCTCGAGGGCGGCAACAAATCCCGGAGCTATAGCTCTGCACGGCACTCTCAAGACCACGAGATAAGAAGCTTCCTGGCGTGTCGGATCTGTTGCTCGACGAGGTTTCAAAGCTGCATGACGACCGAGAGCTGGGACTGGGCGCTTTGGGGAGGCTTGACTGGACGTTACCTAGAACAGGGGTATGGATATATCATGTGAAATTAGTGCCTAAATCGGGACTAGGGTGGGTCGGGTAGTGCCTGGTAGTGTCAGGAGAGGCCGTGCTTGCATTAGGCACAGATCCACACAGGGGTCGAGGTCTTGTCATGGTCCTTGATTGTGAACAAACTCGCTCATCACAATGCATCTCACGAATCATGGGTATGATGGGCATAATTGGCGTCGTTTCGAAACTCGGAAGGGCGTTTATACATATAGAGAGTGATGTTTACTATCTTTTCTCCGATTATTCTCCGATAGTGCATAGAGCGGTGTGAGTGTCGGCAGTTGTGCGCTGTGAGAATTTGACCCAAGTTAACGATGTTGTACAGACAAGAATCCCAAGGCTTTTTCAAGCAAATGCAAATGCCAACGCTGAACCCACCATCGGCAGAGCTCAGTCTGCCACTACAACAAAGTTGTGCGTGCACATACGCTAGACCTGCAATGACACTCTGTGGCGCGTAGCTCTGAGCCAATAACGATGGGATCAACGCTATAATTGGTGGTGTGCCATAGAGCCATCACCAACACGTCCCCATTTCTCTTTGCGGGATCCCGCCTTATGCTGTCTCAAGACATCTGAAACTCCCTTGCCTTTGGCCGTCCAGCGTGATCCGGTGTCGGTGCGCGCGTATTTATTCCCCATGCCGCAATTGATCCGCAATCACAGCTCGGCATCGGGGGATGTGGCTGGTTCTCCACCATCCCGGGTTGCTGTGCGTTCTCGTGTCTTTAAATGCAATCACTGCCCCTTGACTTGGGAGGCTTGGTAATCTTGAAAGTTGCCTTGATATATACTTTGCCTGAATGTCTCCGTCGCGAGTGCCCCTCATCGACACTTTTCAACTTGAGTGCCGTGATGTCCCATGGTACCGGTGTATGTTTATCATCCTTCTTCTCCTTGCATGTGCGTTATGAGTTATACCCCAATTTAGTGATCTGGCGGTGTCGAGCGGTCAAGTATTTTTTAATGCCAGCGTTGCGATATCCCCTCAGCATAGCAACTTTGGTTTCAACTCGGATATATGTGACCGGGATAGATGCTAATGACACTTATAGCATGAAACTATTTTGCCACCAGGCCTTACACAAGCAGAATACGATGCACAAACGCGAGTGCCCTTAATGCTTGCTGGGAACATCACACCCTTCCTGGCAGCAACAATTTTCGTCGTTGCACGGTTTTGGTCGCGCCAGATCTTAAAAGGGTCGTGGGCACAGGATGATATTTGGGTCTTTATATCATGGGTTCGTGTCTCTGCTCCATGGTTTTCTGCGAGCCGTACTAAATTATTTGCAACAGATTGGATCTTTGGCCCACACACTTCTCAACTGCAGCATAACATTCTACGGAATTGGGCGCCACCTCTCCGTCCAAGTCCCAGAAAATGCTGTTCGCGTTCTCGTAATAAGCTATGCCACACGCTTACTATATCAATGCATTCTTGCCACCACCAAGGTTGCGATCCTGACCCTATACCTCCGGATATTCACAGACGCCAGGAGTCAATGCATGGTGTATGGGATGATCAGCTTTGTTGTGCTCTACACATTACCTTGTCTCCTCCTGTTGATCTTTGAATGCACGCCTTTCTACGACTCTTGGAACCCCTACAAATTTCCGCAGACGTGCATAAACCTCACCATCCAGGTATATATGTCCGCAGGCTTTAACATCTTCACCGACCTCCTGATGGTCGCTTTTGCCGTACCACGCGTCCGTAGGTCCCTCTTCTCTCCCGGAATATCCTAGATTTTAGCCCAGCTCACGCTTAAACACAGTGCCTCTCAAACTTCCAAGGTTGCAGAAAGCCGGGCTTATTGCGATTACATCTCTTAGCTCCCTGGTCGTCATCTCATCGGTCGTTCGACTTATTCGTATCAGCACGTTGAACACAAGCAAAGATCTTCCATGTACGTTCTCTCTATTTCTAGTTCATGGTCAACCCACACTAATGTTCATCAGGGGACTCATATGACTTCACAACCTGGTCCTCGATCGAAGTCAACATCGGCCTCTTCTGTGCGACTGCGCCAGCTATCAGGCCCGCAGTCCGCGCCATGAAGGAGGCTCTTCGTCTGAACTCTTCGCCTACCACGAGCCAAGGCGCACGATTTCCCACGTCTATGACTGGGGGGGTGGAACTAGAAGATGGCGAGGGCTTCAACGGGACATCACCGGCATTGCCGGCAAAAAGTAGGTGTTGGATTACCAAGAAAGGGCGGGTCACAGATCGGGAGCTGAGTGACGCAGATAGTTCAAAAGCCGTGCTGGATTCCGTATCGACGAATAGGTCGCCAGAGAGTGGGAGAACTCGCAGCGGGACCGAGAGTGATGGGGAGATGGGGGAGAGGAGGGTGAAGCAGGGAGGTGGGACGCTGTTTGTATAGATACCCCTGGGTGGCAGTCTGTTTTGTAGAGCTTTGGCGCAAGTTTTCTTTCTTGTTATATACCCTATCTTGCTTCATTTAGAATTACAGTATTAATCATGAATAAAAGAATATTAATGATGGGCCAAGGATTATTAATCGCGAACCAAAGCTGGCGAGAATTAGATATCAGTGTCGCGACCGATGTATGTATCCCTCAATTAATTTCATCCCACATGCTCGACATGCCAAAGCCAGTTCATACTCGGGGTTCCGGTACGTAAGTCCATTGTGAGGATCTCCCGATACGTGCCTTATCTAGTCGAGTCCCAGCACCATATAAATAGCTTGTTGGTTAATTTGCCCCGCCAAATTGCACGGCCGAAGGAGGAGCTTCCCCGACCACAACCCCTGTCCCGATCATCACGAACGCGTAAACTCAGCAATCTCGACGCTGGCGGCTTTATACCTCCATCTTAGGCATAATGAGCGAGCGCAGCGATACTTCTAGTACCCGACTCGCAGCGACAATAGCACTCAAAGTGCCCGTCGGACTAAACAACAGATCCGGCCGTATCGATGACATGACTTGGGTAAGTCGGTGATACGGCTGAGTATTAAGGTACAGTAAGATTTTAGCAGTTAACACGAGGGTATATGCATAAGTATGATGATCGATGCAAAATTTCTTCTTCGTATCTCCTCTTTCCGTAACTCAACTTCTCTTTGCGTTCTATTTTATCATTCGGTTTATTATTCCACATCCTACCTCACACGCGACTCTCGCACAAACCTGAAAAGATGACCTCCCCCCTCTCCAGCGCCATCCCCAACATTGGCCTCCCCTTCAACATCCTCATCATCGGCGCCGGCCTAGCGGGTCTCTCCGCCGCCATCACACTATCACAGACTGGCCACGATGTCACGGTGTGTTCAGCCCTCCCCCTCCAATCACACGGCCCCTATCCCGATCTCCGCGGTGGTGGTGGTGGCATCGGCGCTAATGCGTGCGCGCCCAGGTCCTGGAGCAGTCTGAGAGTAAGAAGGAGGCGGGGTATTTGATCGCCATGGGCTCGAATGCGATGCGTGTGATTAATAAGATTGGTATTTTTCTCTCTCATTCCCTTACCCCCTTTTTTGAGTTGTGCGTAATGCGCGCGTGGGGGGGAGGTTACTATTGGGGAATTGTTGTGTTAATTGTGATGTGAAGGCATTGATGCTCGGAAGGCAGGTAGCGTTAGTATGGACTTTGTGAGTGCCGATCTCTGATGTGATGGGATTGTGGCTTGGGCTGAGAATTGATAGGTTGACCGCCGGGATTACAAGACGTTGGAGCTATTGTCGAGTTTGGATTTTGCGAAGGTAGGTTCTGGAATTCCCGTGGATGGATGGGGTGGATGGGGTGGATAGGGGTGATGCTGATGGTGGGTTAATCGCAGGATCCCAAGGCGCCCGCGAATTCGTATTATCGCCCTGACCTGCACAATGAGCTGAAGAGGGTCGCGCTTCTCGGGCTAGGATGCAAACCCGTTAAGTTGGTTCTTGATGCGAAAGTCGTCAGTGTGGTAAGTCTTCCATGTGAACGCGTCCGACACAGGAGCAAGCCACTGACTCGAGGAAGGACATCGAGAATGCAAGCGCCACACTTGCCGACGGGAGAGTGTTTAAAGGCGATGTATTAATAGGTGCCGATGGCGAGCGAGTAAGTTGTATCTTTCCATCCTAAGGAAGCCGAAACTCACACGCCGCAGTCAATCGTCAAAGCCTCCTTCAACGAGCCAGGCGGCATCCGACAAGCCCGCTTCAAAATATTCCGCTCCCTCGTCCCCACCACCTCTTTCCTCTCCGACGAACGCACCCGCCGCATCCTCGATCTCAGCCACAACCGCTTCCTCATGTTCTGCCACCCCACCGACTCCCTCGTCTTGGTCCTAGCCGGACGCAACGGCGACCTCATCGACATCGAATGCGGCTACCGGCGTCGCGAAGGCGAGAGAGCGATAGACGTCTCTGACCAAGCCGCGATCAGGACTCGGCTCTTGGAGGCGTTCAAGGACTACCATCCGGATGTCAGATGTGCGATCAAAACGGCGACGGTAACTACTGACTGGGAGATCTGGAAATGCACCCCGCAGAAGCATTTGGCGCAGGGGAGGGCAGTGCTTGTGGGCGATGCGGCGCATTCGATGGAGCCGACGACGGGGCAGGGTGGGTCGCAGGGGCTGGAGGATGCGGGGGCGCTGGCGGTGTTTTTGAGTAATATTGGGAACAGAGATGAGATTCCGCGCCGTCTGGAACTGCTTGCGAAGATGCGGGGGGAGCGGACGGAGAAGGTGGTGGCGCTGTCGGGGGTTAGACTTGGGGAGGAGGAGGATATAAGGAAGAATTATCCGAGACATCCGATTAATCGGTCGAGTATTAAGAATGGGGTTGAGCATATTGCGTTTTTGTTTGAGTGAGTTCTATTGATACCCCTTTCCTTTTTCGAGAGTTATGGTGGTTTCCTCTGGCGCTGCGGAAACAGAAGTGGTTGGCTGACTCAACTGCAGTTATGATGTGATAGAGGAGAGCAAAAAGACGTTGCAGGCGGCTGAGAGGCCGAGAGCTAGCCTTTAAATCGCTCAATTTGAGTAGATATCGATATAGATGGATACAGATGGTAGTATTATAAAATATGTGGTGGCTTTGGTATTATAAAGTACCTGTACCTACAGTTTCCAGATAATTCTTGATTGAAACCCAATCGTTATTAAGCTCCCTCACCCCAATGCGCAAGCCTATACGAGATAAATTGCAAACGGAGAGCGTTGTGAATATTCTTTCCAGGACAACGAGGCATAAACATGCGCAGATCGAGCTATGCGGAAGTGGGCTCCCTGCCCCTGCCTCTCGGAGCAATGGTTTCAAAACCAAATTTTAGATTGTATGCTACCACGATACTCTCACCACTACCGCCCCCTATTCTCACCGATATTCGCCACTACTGTCACCGCCATACTCCCCACCACTCTCCTCTTATCACTGCACGTCCGCTTCTACTGTCACCGCAAATCTAGCCACTTCGCATTGGCAACGGTGGCTTTGGGAACATTGATGGTGTTGACAACAGCGAGAGCTGGAACCTGAGCAGGTTTGGCACTAATGTTGGCGGGGTTCACAATGGCATCATCAAATGCAAATCAGTGTTATATGCAAATTTCGGATAACGAGAGAATAATTGCGTCTTCGCTGGGCTTGCGGAGTCTCAGTCATGTGAGATCTGCAAATTATTCGTAGTGACAGTGGACTCCCAAATACTGTATATTACCAGTTCACTATATACCAGATACAGAATAAACCACTGCGACTATCGTATCAGAGCCCAGACATAAATCATCACGACATACCAAATCAAACCAGCTCCAAGGCCAAAGGGTATCCGCCTCACCATTTCAAGCTCCCCCACGTCTCCAATCCCCCATAGACCAGAAAATCACGCAAACCATTCCACCCCAAACACACCTCCTCCGCTCCATCGCCCTCCCTACTCAAACACCTGAACCCTAATCCCATGACTCCCCTTCCTCACCAACGGCAAAAAGCTATCCCCATCCAACACCACATCCCCCATCCCCGTATCATACAACCCCAAAGCCCCCTCATCCCCCTCCGCCCTAACCCCCTCATACAGCACCCCCTCCTCCGTCTCCCCATCCACACTCCCAAACCTCATCCACAGCGAGCTAATCACAAGATACAATTCCGACCATCCCAGATGCATACCCAAGCATTGGCGACTGCCCCGCGTAAAACTAAGGAGGTACTTATCCAACCCCTGGTTCAGCTCGCCATTGGAATTAAGCCAGCGCTCTGGGATCCACTTATGGGAGTCGGGGAAGACAGACTCATCGTGGTGGAGTTGCGCGACGGACATACCAACCGGCGTATCCCTAGGAATAACCCACTCCCTCCCCGTCTTGCGATCCGTGAAAAAAAGCGGCTCATCCGCTATCCTCGCCAGTCTACCCGCAACTCCGTAAGTAAGACGTAGCGACTCCTTAATCACAGCATTCAGATACGGGAGCTGCTCCAACGTCACCAGCGGTGTGGGTTGACTACAGTCTGGGATAGCGGCGTGGAGTTCGGCTTTGAGTCTCCGGAGCGCGGAGGGCGTGCGGAGGAGGTAGAATGTGCTTAGATCCAGTGTCCAGGCTGTGGTGAGTGTGCCGGCGAGGACGAGGACTTCAGCTTCGTCTGAGAGGCGACGGACGGTTTTCTCTGCTTCGGGGAGTTTGGAGTCGAGGATTTCGTGGAAGATTGTGGCGTGGGAGAGGTGTTGGTTGGATGTGTTGGCACCGGTTTTGATGTCGGTTATTTGTTTGACGATGTGCTGGGGGTGATGTTAGCGGATGGAAGACTGGGGAAGGAGGGGAGCGGCGTACTCGTCTCTGGGCTAGGAACGCGGCGAGGAGGGGGTGGGCGAGCCGGGTTAGTTGGTCGGGGAGGGATTGGAAGATGGTGTTGAGCCAGGGGGCGTGCTTCATGAAATTTGCGGCTGTTGAACCGAAGAAGCAGCCGTCACGGTTGGCGCGGTCGAAGTCAGGGCGTTCTATCGATTTAATTAGTGGTGGGAAATATGAGTGGTAGGTTGATGCTTCATACCAAGACGATGATCGGATCTGGCAAAGGCGTATTGCATGACAACATCTGTAGTTGTTAGAATAGCGGTGATTTAGATTGAGTTCTGAGCTTACCACTCGTAAATGCCGCATAGAGCCAACTAACATTGAGAACTGCCTCGCTTTCTTTGAAATCTCTGATCCTCTCCAGCATGGTTGAAACGCGCTCTTGGATGACCGGCTGAAGCTTTCTAACATTCTGCTGTGAAAAGAATGGATTGAGGGCAGCGCGCCTGTATTTGTGCAAGTCGTGGTCTATAGTTGCAAACATGGAGTAGTCCATGCCAAATGATTCATAGAACAAAGGGTATTTGTTTCGCTTTCTGTTGCTAGCGCTGCTGGCATACACCTCGTCGTAGAACTCGGGGTCTGAAATGTGGAGCTCGAAGGGGGTTATGTGAATGATAGGACCGTATTGCTTATGCAGCTCAATAAGCTTGAAAGTATATTTGCCGCCGAGGATGAGATCGTAGTAAAGTTCATACCTAGTGACGATTATTAGAATATATGTCAAGTCGCGGGTATTAAAAGGCCTCACCAAGATGTCAGCGCGGCAATTTTTGGGCCTGGGAATTTGCTCAGCGGGCTGAGGTATAAACGATAGATTGCTCCATAGATAGTGTATAGGATCACAAAAACGAAGAGCAGAGTAATAACCGGACGGTTTTCCCAGTTGAAGAGCTCCATGGATACAGATTAGGCGACACCGTAAACTCAACGTGATAAAGTTACAATACTAGGAACAAACGATACTTGTGAATGGTACAGCAAAACAACGAGGGAATGGGCGGACAAATATTACGGAGATATATAGCCATGCGAGGGGCACAATGAATATAGGTAAGAAAATAGATGGGGGGGTGATAAGTGACACATAATCCGCCTCGAACAAACGAAAGGGTTGGTTGAAGCCCTGCGCCAAAATTCCAGGAGAGTGGTTCAGGAATTCCCTTTCAGGTAGCCCGACCGGTCGGGCGCTGTTTGGAGACGGAATAGACAGAATGGAGCATAGAAGCGGCAAAGCGCGTGTGTCACAGAGCCAATAAGATGTTCTGGATGTTGTTGGAGGGATTTCCAGAAAGCTGGAAGGAGGGATCCGGGGTATACGCAGTGGGCGAAGTGGCTCGCACGGCCTTGATGGGTATATTGTTTGTTGGATCCCATCCCTGCGGTTGCCGCTCTCAACCAGTCAGTGACCAACAAACAGGAGGTTGGTCGTCTGAAGATTCGTTTTCTCGGATGCCACCCACACCGATTCCCTCACACAGCCGGCTCATCTCAGCTCGGCTCGGTCAGCTTAGATCATCTCGGTCGGCTCATATCAACGTCTAAATATAAGTCCACACACGGCATGCCGGCTAACCTATGGGCATAGCATTTTCTCTTTCGTATACCGAGTAGGGCCAGAAACATAAATACGGAGCGTTTGTTCTTTGTCACCTATAGCCAGGCTTCCCGTAGGTGATTAATGTGATCTTGAAGGTGACAGTAAAATCGGGGTCCAGTAGGAGATGCCGCTAAGACCTTTCAGACACGGGCGACGCCACTGTCTCACTGCTTCGGGTGTGATTGTATTGTTGGGACGGGACGAGACTGGATGAGACTGGATGAGACTGTTTGATCGTCCAGTACTGTGCTGTTAGTCTGCTGTAGTTGGAAATCCGAGTCTTCTCTAGGAGTGAGCCACAAGTGCCACAATATGAGGCTAGCCAAACGGAAGCGCACGGCTGGAAATCTAAAAGAAATGGTGTGTGACCGGGATTTATAAGGTGGACACGCGCTACTGTGGTACCCGTACAGGAGTTCCAGTATTCGGACACGGGGTGTCCGAATACTAAGCGAATGCATCCGCAGACACCTAGGTGAGTCAGCAATTAGTCATCACCCTAACTAACGTACTTCACTAGCGAGCTGCGCATACCCCCCAGCTGCGCAGACCCCCCCATTTTCACTACTTTACGGACCTATTACACAACAACAAAATTAATTAATTAATATTAAAATACACTAATTAGAAGCTTCCCTTTGTGCGCACGTACGAGCTGTATGCTCAAGTGATCTACATAAACTACACATACGTGGCGCGCGCATTTGCGGCTAGGTTAGCTGGTCCCTAACCTCCTCTACACGCTCTAAATCAACCCTTTGCAACTGATTCAACCCTTCCTGAACTGTTAAAACTTCCTGCTAAGTAATATAAGACCTCCTCTGTGCCTTCTTCTTCTTTTGTCTCTCATTTTCAGACCGTAATTTCCTGTTCTCATCCGTAAGAAGGATAGCAGAATGCATTGCCATTTAACAGCCTTTTACCAGCTAGTTTAGCACATAATCTATTAGACTTAGGGGTCTCTGCATACACTAGCTAATGTACCCCTTAATAACTTAAGCTTAGAGCTCTAATTAAGCTATATTCTAGGGCGTTTTAGGTACCTAAGGACCTTGCAGGGAAGTAGAGAGGTCTGGTTAGTAGGGTTAGTGTCCATAACTAAGTATTAAGCTTAACAAGTACTCGTTCTAGGTTAAAGGGAACAAGGCCTATAGCTATGAACCTATTATAGACTATATTTATACCTATAGCCTTGTTATAGGTAGAGAGGTAAGCTATAAGGAAGTCTAGCTTGTTAATGTAATTAAGGCCTATGTGCATATACCCCTTAATTTACTATCTATAAAAGCGTTTTAGAACTACAAAATAGCTTACATCTAATGGCTATAAAAGGTATAAGGAATGTAAAGGCATGTAAAGTATAATAATCAAGTGCTCTATACAAAATAGGTTAAACATAGGTGTAGAATGGCTTCTATGTCCGTTAAGGATTAGAAGATAATATACACCCTTTATATAGTCCTTTATATGTTTCTTAAAGATGTCTATAAGCTACATAAGACCTAAAGAGTCATCTGTCTACCCCTTATCACTTAGCATAATTATCTAATCTTATAGAAGTATATCTATATACTAAGTTAAGATATAAACCTTTCCTTTAAAGATGACTATTAGTAGTAGGCTCTAGCTAGATAATAACATAGATTTAATAACTATAACCTATTCATAGTTCTCTAGTTAAATAGATACTAGCTAGCTAGCTCTTTTAGAACCTATAATAACCTTTATAGTTAAAATTATACCTATTTAGAAACCTATCTTATTAAAGTTATAGATATCCTTATCTTAGATCTTATATTTTATAACTATATTTTATAACTATATTTTATATAAGCTAAAACTAGTCTTAAATAATTATAAGATCTTTACATTTAGCCTATTAGTAATCATATTTATAGTTATACTTTAATTAGAGGGAGTTATGACATTTTATAAACTTATAAACCTAGTTCTTACTAACTATAAGATATCTATTACTATCTATATTTAATTACTTTTAAAGAAGAAGATTTACCATTTATTAGATATAACTCTTTCTAACTAGTAAGCCTCATTCATCTATAGACAGAATCTACTTAATAAGAGCTTCCTCTTCTATAGCTAAAAGCTTAGTGTTTATAGGCTATAAACCCTTCTACGTAGGTACTCCTTTAACGTGAGACTATAAGGTTAATTCTAGAATATCATATACATTTATAGCTGCTTATGAACTTGTAAAATAGCCATCTTTATACGCCTAAAGTACAAGAGTAATTTGCCCCTCTTTGTAGGTTAATTAAGCATCCATTAGTTGAGTTATGTAGAGTTTAAGGAGGTAAGACGCATAAAAAATAGGGGGTCTATGTAGCTTAGGGGTATGTGTAGCTTGCTAGTGAAGTATGTTAAACGCTTTAGCAAACACTCTAGTAGAATTACTAAACTAGCTAAATTAACTAAATGTAAGGATTACTATGTAGAATAGCTATATAGTTTAATTAATAGACTAGTAATTAATAAATAGTATATATATATATAGTTTATAAGCCTCTATTACCTTATAATAACTATTAATATAAGTATATAACATATTTCATAAGCAAACTAGTTACATAAGCAAACTAGTTACTAAAACACCAAAACACGTTAACTTTACAAAAGTTAACTTATAACAATACTAACTTAAGCTAAAACCTCTAATTAAGAGGGTAGGATACTACTAGCTATCTAATTAATTAAAGAAGGCTATATTTAAAGTATTTAAGCTACTATAATGTTATATAATATCCCTTATTTAACCTTATAAGAGCAAATGAATAGGGTAGCTTCCTAATGCAACTCTATCCCTAACTTATAAAAATTAACTCTAAACGAAGAGTTAGCTCTTGTTTAGTATATTCTTAACCTAGATTCATGTGGATTTCCACCCTAGCTATAAGCTGTACAAGAAATGGCTAACCTACTACTCTCTAAACGAGGCAAGAGCCCTATTAGGATTAACTAGACTACTAACTTCATAAAGCATCATATAGAAATCAAAGCAAAGTTTAGTTAGAAGTATGATTATAAATGAGCAAAATGTGAAGATCTAAAGATAATTAAAGGGTAGTTCTCCCTTATACAAAACATAGTTATAAAATATAGAATCTTAGAGTAGGATATCTATAACTTTAATAAAGTAGGTTTTATAATAGGAGTTATTACTACTATAAAGGTAGTTATAAGCTTAGAAGTAAAGAGCCATCTAAAGACTATATAGCTAAGGAATAGAGAGTAGGTGTTAATTATCTAAGGTGTTAATTTG
>KV454605.1:0-70328 GCA_001662585.1 Pseudogymnoascus sp. WSF 3629
TAGGATCTTTACATTTTGCTCGTTTGTAATCGTACTTCTAACTAAACTTTGATTTGATTTCTATATGACGTTTTATAAAGCTAGTAGCCTAGTTCTTCCTAATAGGGCTCTCGCCTCGTTTAGAGAGTAGAAGGTCTGCCATTTCTTATATAGCTTGTAGCTAGGGTAGAAATCCACGTGAATCTAGGTTGAGGATGTACTGAATGAGAGCTGACTCTTTATACGAAGTCAAATTCTTTAAGTTAGGGGTAGAGCCGCGTTAGGAGGTCATTCCATTCATTCTGTTGCTTAGGGTCCTACGTGGCACGTTAAATGACAATGCAGCAGCTTAGACACTCTTAAATTAGTGTTCTTTTAGTGCCTAGATAGCTAGAAGTAGTCTACCCTCTTTATTAGAGGATTGGACTTGTGTTAGTTGTGGCATATTGACTTTTGTTAAGTTGACGCGTTTTGGTATTTTGGTAGGTAACTTGCTTGTGTAGGCAACTCGCTTGTGTAGGCAACTCGCTTGTGAAATACGTTACATGTACGTTAACGTATTTCCTAATCAAGTCGTGCACCTAAGCAAGTCGTGCAAATAACCACTAAGACACGTCTACGTTCTATACAACTAATATGTCTCTACCAAAACAAGCTATATCTTCTAATCAAGAGGGTAGGATTGCTTTAGCTATACAAGCAATTAAATTACATTAATTTCAAAGCATATGAGCTACTATAATAGCGTATGATATACCTCCTAAAACTCTTCGTAATAGGATAAATAGAAAAGCTCCATGACATGATACTCCTTTAAATACTTAAAGGCTTACTTCTTAAGAAGAGGAAGCTATTATATGATACATTCTTAACCTTAATTCACGTGGATTCCCACCTTAGCTAGCTACTATACAAGAAATGGCAGACCTACTCCTTGCTAAACGTGACGCGTTACCTATTAGTAAGAATTAGACCTCAAACTTTATCACGTGTCATATAGAGATTAAAACGAAGTTTAGATGAAAATACAACTATAAAAGAGCTCTTTATGAAGATCTAGTGATTATTAGAGACTAGTTTAAGCTTGTATGAAACATAGTCGTAAAGTATAGAATTTAAGAGGAGGATATATACAACTTTAATAAAGCTAGGTTCTTAATGGGAATGATTGCTACTACTAAAGTAGTTACTAGCTTAGAGTTAAGGAATCGTCTAAAAGCTACATAGCTAGGAAATCGAGAATGGGTGTTAATTATATAAGGAATTAACTCATATAGGTGGTTAATTCCTCCATTCATTATTTTCAAAGGAGCAACCTACCTCTCGTCATAGTATAACGATGATGACGTATAACTCCTACATGATTAGGTGATTACATTAAGTGAAAACGGGTAGACTATAAATGTAATTAGTTTTGAGTAGATTTAGCATTTTAAGAAACATACTTAGAGTCATACAAAAGGAGTATATCGTCTCCTAATTCTCGATGGCCATAAGTCACATATTTTAGTCGAATTCTAATAGTATTATCAAGAGCACCTAATTATTACCCTCTATATGCTACTACATTCATTACACCTCCTCTAGCCTCTTGATGTTAGGTGTTTTAGCCTACTAAAGTCCTTGTATAGAAAGTAGGTTAAGGGTCTCGTACAACTCTATATTCACTATATTACAAAGCTTAAGTTCCTCTCTGCCTTTAAAGAAGCGTATAAAGCTACATTTATAGAGTAGAATATTAAGAGTGGCTTTTAAGTAACAGGTAATTATAATAATCTTTATAGTAAATACTACTAACTTAGTTATAGGGTTAGTTTCGTACGATCTAAATACTATCCTTTTGTACCTTGATCTCTAACTAAAAACACTAACCCTACCACCTGTTGAAAAGGAGACTTAGACCTTAAAGACACCCTAGAATGCGACTAAAGTTGAATTCCAAACCACACACCTTAAGAATCGAATCATACGACATCAGAATAGCTCTCTAAGTTCAATAAATGAGGCATTTAACCAGCTTGCTAAAGGAGCTCAAATAATAGCCCATTCATTTACACTCCTTAAAGCTAAAGTCAAGGCGCTACAGCAGGCGAATGCGCTTAAAAAGCGAAGGGCAAACAAGCAAAGGAAGCGTATTCAATTAGGTGGAAGCTTGACAATTGAGGAAGGTGATGAGCTCGTACGGAGTACTCAAACTCAGGAGGAGGAGGGTGGTGATGCCACACAGGGTCAGCGCAGGAAAGGGAAACCACGACGATGTGGCACATGTAATCAAGTTGGACATAATGCTCGTACGTGCAAAGAGGTATTAGATTCAATTACTATAGATAGCTAGAGTGTTTTAAAGGGTTGTTGTTATAATATACCTACGAAGTTGTATTTTGGTGGTTATTTGCACGACTCGCTTGGGTGCACGACTCGATTGGGAAATACGTTACTTCAAAATATTTTATTAATATGCGGCATATGTGCCACCAACCCTCACCCCTTCTATCCCCAAGCATTGCTCTAGATAGGAAGTCTTGCTTTACTCTGCCTTCCGTCTACAAATAAATCACTATCAAAATTTCACACAATAATATTGCTAATAAGCCACATCAACATCTGATAATGGAACTGCCAATAACTTCACTTATCCGTATTAATGCAGCTTTCTATTCTGTCATACAGGATAATACCTTATCCCACTTTTAATCCCCATCTCAGTATCCTCCCTCCGTATAAGCCTGCCAGTTGGAAAAATACCCTCAACCCAACTTCAAACAATAATACTTTCCCCACCAGCAATCCAAACAAATACCCAACCCCAACCACCTCATATAACCAGCTACCATTGTCCCCCATCCCAGAACACCCCTCATTTTTTCCTACAAAAACACATTACTATCCTCGCTCCCCGCGACCCTCTTCCGGCGACTGCTCAGAAAAAGATCCACCATGCGTCTACTTCCTATAACCTGTCCGTTCAACTCCACACCCTTGCCTCCGACCATTACACCTTCCTCCCGTCCCAGCCCAACAATCTTCGCCGGTGACCAGTTCTCCATCCCCGCCACCCTCCCCCCAACAGATGCGAATTTCTTCTCCGCAACCGCCTGCCCAAGTCCAGCCCCAGGGCTCGGAAACTGCGCATTATCGTTCGACGCACGCCTCCCAATTTTCCTGACAAGCTTATTAGGTGACTGTGATTGTGTTTGCACACTCCGGAGCGTCGCGCTGGACTGTTTTCGCTGCATTTTTTGTCGTGCCTTGGCACTTCCGCGCTGCGAAGACGGGGAGTTCCCTGTCGAGGCTCCCATCACATTTGCAGCTGAATTGCTTACCACGCGTTCTTTCAGGACAGTATTCACGCTCCTCATGCTATTTCTCGATGGCGCCTGCCTCAACGAGCTATGCATCACCCTTTGGCTCGGGGTAGGCGTGAAATTCGGGGCCAGCAGCGAGCCTGATGATAGCTTACTTTTCAGGATTGGGTTTGGCGAGACGTCGGCATCCTCCTGTAATACTCCTAGTGGCTGGTTCGGAATTGTAGTGGCCTTTGGCACCACCAATGCTGTATCGTCCCCCGAGATCTGCGCCGTCTCTCGAATATGGCCTCCGAATATTCTGGGCATCGTAGGCACGACGTGGGGAGCAAGGTGGACTGCGGACGAGGCAGCATCAACGTTTTCCTTCGCTCTCTCGAGCTTGGAGACTTGTGCGCTCATCCAAGCTTTCCAATCTATACTCCCAGTGCTTGCATTGACACGATGTGGTGGTACCGGAGGGCAGTATGTAGTACGCTCCACCAGGACCGCAGATCCAAGTTTCTGCGGTGTTGAGTCTTCGCTGGCTTGGGGCGGCTCTCTCTCATCGGGTGGAGTTCGCCCGCTTGTAGTTCTGGAATAAATGCTCTCCGTATAGGCACAATCAATTCCGTCAGCATCCCGTTTGTCCGATTCGCTATCAGCTAGGCTAAGAGCGGACTTCGCTCGCCGTAGACTGTCAGGCATGAAGGGACTTGAGTCAGCGGAGGACATTCCCATCTTGCTCATCGTAGAATTTAAATCTGCCTCGGCCATTGCCCGCCTATAGGGGCTAGGTGTGCCTCCGATATTGGTCATCTCAGTGCCACCGAAAAATGTAGACCTGGTCTCCCTCGGGCCTCTGCCGACAGTGCCTTGGAGTTCGACGGTTGCCATAGCTTCTTGGGGAGTTATTTTGGTCGGCAAATCTCCCATAATGGGTGGTGGATATGCTCTGTAATTTGGTTTTCTGGTGATAACTGTAGAGGCAGAAGAGTTGCTGTGCCCACGTTTGTGCCCTACGGAACCACTATCGTTATAGCTTCTCGCAGTGTAAAAAACATCATTGCTTTGATCCATGTTTTGAAACCTATCCGCCGACGCAGAGAGATTTTCGGGGGAATTGTTAACTCTGATAATGGTAGACTTATACCCTTGGCTGCTCTGTCGACTGTCCATGGAACCGCTCCCTGGAACACCGCGCTTGGGTGATCGAGATGTCCTCGAGTTATCTTTTTGCTTCGTCAATTTAGCTTCTGGGCTATTTTCATCAAGTCGCCTCATTAAAGCTGAGTATACACGTGCGCTATCAACCTGCCCAACAAACGGTGGGGGATGTCCATGTGTGCTTCCTGGGGGGTTGAAATCCGGGTATGCCGAATATTGATTTTTAAGGGGGGGACGGTTAAATGACGAGGATACCTTGTGGGTGCCATTTTCATTGATCACAGACAGCCTTTCCCGTTCTCTTTCAGCAGCTGCATAACGGCTGTTGGCCGTTGTGTCGGTGTTTGTCCAGCTCATCACTCTCGACTTACTACTTGCTTCACTGGTTAGGCTTTGCATGCTGCCAGCGATAGACCGTAGCCGGTGGGAAGATGGGACCATACGAAGAGATGGTTGCCGAGTAGATACGCTTGAAAGTGTAGCATGGCCAGGAGGCGACTCCTCGTAAGGGCTGCCCAGTGCCGTTGGCGGTCCTATCTGTATCTCATAATCCGTGATATGAGACTTTTGAGCTTGAACTTCTTGATCGGGTATGGCCACACTCCCATCGCCATTACTCCGTCGAAAAAGGCCTTTCAATTTATTTTTGAAACTCCTTGAAGCCTGTCGTGCTTTGTTTTTCAGAGTGTCATCCCAGCCCCGATGATAGTTTTGATTTTCGGAAGCGATGGGCATCCCATAACTGTTGGTGCTGCTATTGGTACGAAAAGACCTGCGGAGGGACTTTTCCTCTCTTCTGGCTTTGCTCGAACGGAAGAGGAACGACGGCTGTTCTCGAAGGCGCTGTTGTTCAACCTGGTGGAGGAACTTGTCTCTTGCAACCTGCACTGCCACGTCGTATTCTGGATTTTGAGCAGACCTTGATCTGCCCCCTTGCAGAAAGCTCATTGACTTCTGTGCCCTCAAAGCTACGTTGCTCTTTGATCTAAACAGACCATGATTTCTCTGGCCCGCAATCGAGCTCTCCGGGGTGCCATTGCTGAATAAAGGCCCCTGCGCTGTGGCAGGATGCAACATCGATTTTGATCTTCGTATCTTCCTGTATGAAGATGGTGTCGTCACCACGTCGTCCTCGCGCGTGTAATACTCATCGTATGCTGCCAGTGCCGTAGCATAACTCTCAGGCCCAATCTGCTTGAACGGCGCCTTCAACGACGAGGATCTGCTCTGGGGCCGATATGCTGCAGGCACAGGGGCATCACCTGTGGATGCTTGAGGTCGAAGTGATCCTGTGCTTAATTTTTTCTGCACGGAGTTCTGCTGGATTGTTCTTGTGCCCAATGCAGGTCTCGGAGCAGCCAGTGGCCCCGCAAACCGCACGCTCTGCTTATGTTTCAATACCCCGCCTTTGGTGCCGTTATCTGTACGTGGATGTATATTCTCCTCCCGTGGATTTGCGGTGTTGCCCGCAGCCACTACGCCGCCAGGCCCCATGTCGCCACTCCTCTCCTGAGCTCGCGCAAATGCGTATGTTGCAGCGGCGTAAGCTTGCTGTCGTGATGTCTCAGGATCAATATGTGGCTGGCTATGGATGGATACTGCTGATTTCCGTCTTGTGATCCTATTCGACTGGCCACGCCGGGGCATGACGACCTTCCAGTAGGAGTGGCGCACCAACGAGCATCCAAAATGCGAAATCAGACTAGAAATGAAAATCGCACCTAGAGGGTAGCAAAAGCAAGGGCATGTGAGAAGTAAGAAGAACAACAATTGACCAAAATGCAAGACGCAAATGTCTTAAGAGCTGCGAGAAGAGGAGAGAGATATGAAAAGGACGAAGGAAGTCAGACCACGAGCCATGGTCGCAACTTCCTCAAACAGAAATTATTCCAAGGGAAGGAACCAACGGAAGGTTACTTACTACTTTTCGACTTCAGGAAACACCACCCAATATTCATGTGAGGCACAGGCTATATTTGTTCGAAAGTTGGCGGCGGCATTGCATAGCACGTTTTCAGGTTTTGGAAGTAGTTAAACAAAATGTCACACAATGATATATTGTCTATCGTGTGGAAGATGTAAAACAACCCCCCCTTGGCAGCCAATGATGATGCAACAATATGGAGAGCCACAAAGGAAATAAAAGCACAATGCATAATCTCAAATACCACCGATCCAGCTCCCATCCAACCTAAAAACCTTAAAACGCGGGAGATAAAACAAGCCTATCCTAGACATATCACATTTATGTACTCGGATTCATAATCTCCTTCGAGATTACTAATCTACGATGACTCTTCGAAGAACTCCTTGAGCTCCTCCTCGACCAAGTCGTGGATCTTGTTCGAGAACTTCTCGATCTCAGAGGCAACGTGCTTTGATCCCTTGACGATCTTGCCAGAGGCAACGTTGAATTCTGCCTGGATGGCGGCCTCCATGTCGGAGATCGTCGATGGCATCTTGGAGTTGCCAGACGAGCGAGGCTTAGCCTTGTAGCCGCCACCCTCAACGATCTCAGTGTAGTTGGATGAGCCACCACCGTTCCAGGCAAGAAGGTTCTGGGTGGAAGATGGAACCTCACCGAGAGCTCCAACGGTCGCAATGCTGAGGAGGTTATCCTTCAACTGCTTTGGTGTGATCTCTGCAACGGCGTAGGCAGAGTCGGCTGCCGGCTGGAGAGAAAGGTAGTATGCCAAGAGGCCGGCAATATGTGGGGAAGCCATCGAGGTACCGGAGATGGTGTTGACGGCATACTTGCTGCCAATCCAGGTGGACAGAATGTTGAGGCCAGGAGCAAAGATGTCATTGCACTTTCCGTAGTTGGAGAAGTACGCGCGAGTATCGGTAAGCGTAGAGGCACCGACAGTGACGGCAAGGTTAGCAGCGGCGGGAGAGTAGTTGCAGGAGTCGGCGTTATCGTTGCCAGCTGCGACAGCAAAGTGAATACCTGCCTTGACGGCACCGTTCACGGCAGCGTCGAGAGCCGCATGCTTGCCACCACCAAGAGACATGTTGGCAGTAGAACCCTTGAAGCCCTTCCTCTTGCCAGCCTTGGCCTCCTTGACGTTCTTAATGTGGCTCTCAGCGGCGAACTCGACGCCCTTGATTACATCGGACATCGTGCCCGATCCGTTAGAGCCGAGAACCTTAACACCGTAGACGTGGGCCTTCTTGGCGACACCGTACTTCTTACCGGCAATAGTACCCGAGCAGTGAGTGCCGTGTCCATTGCCATCGACGTCCTCGTCGTTGAGAGGAATGGTCTTTCCCCAGAAAGCACGGCCCTCAAAGTCGACGTGGTCGATGAAAGTTCCGGTATCAATAACGTAAACATCCACACCTTCGCCACCCTCAGCGGAATAAAAGTACTTGTTGAAGTTGGAGAAGCTCAGGCTGTCCCTGTGGGAGATACGGGCAAGACCCCATGGGGCGTTGCTCTCCGTCTCGTGGCTTTCTCCACCCAATGCGTGCACAATAGCATCTTTCTCAACGTACTCAACCTATCAATAGTTGTTAGTGAAAGCTCCAAAGTGATATGCCGAATCTATGCCGATGTACCCCGCACCAAGGGAGCGGGTCACGTTGCCACGTAACCCGGGTGCCTTCGACACTTGAACTGAAGGGAAGCGGGGTTTGCACCATCAGTTCCCAGAGAACGGACATCGCTCCTGTCCATTCCGACTGATGGAAGTATGATAATGGATGGCAATGATGGATGGGGAGGGTATGACGTGAGAGCTCTGACTGTTACTTACATCTGGATGCCTTCGGACCTTCTCGATGACTGACTCATCGAAGTGGCCGGAGTATCCTAAGAATCCACCGGCAATATTGTATGTGTGCTTGATACCCTCGAAGATATCGGTGGTGATGGGGAGCTGCGAGCGCTTTCGCAGCTCAGCACGGTCAACCTCGGCGGCAACGTGTGCATCCTTGATCCAAAGCTGGTGGTTGACAGCAGTGTCTGCATCGACATGGTCCTTGAAGACCACGATATAGTTGTCGGGCACAGCCTCGGCGTTCACTGATGAGAGGATAGGAGCAGCACCGCTGTGGATGGTCTCTGTGCTGATGGTTGGGGCCGATGATACCAGAGCGGCGAGGGAGACGGCGATAACGGCGGAACGCATGATGACGAGTCGTGCCTTGTGTCGTCTGTTTGAGGTGTCGTGTGTCTACCAGAGACAGGATATATCAACAAGACAAGAAGGCGGGATGGACAATGATGAGATTGACAGTTGGATGCTCCCTTTGAAGAGGAGGTGAGTGAGTCTGTTTATGAAGGATGAAGAAGGGAGGAGGAGAGTTGATGATGGATGAAGATGGATGGGGGGGATGGGACGGGGGTTTGGAGGCGAGCGAGCGAGCCAGGTACTCATTCTGACTACTCATGACAAGGAAAGGTTGGGGAAGGCGAAGCTCGGCCGGTGGGTACGAAACCGCCCTAAGCCTATTGGAGCGATCGGTCGGGAATGGGACAGGGTGTTTAAACCCGATTTGTTATGAAGCGAGGATAGCGGTGGATAGCGAGGTGAGGCTAAGCGAAAGATGGTTTAGCGTGGGCTCTTATCGGTTGTGGGTGAGTGGTGGTGAGCGTCTCGTGATACGGGACACCCGTGATACGTTTAGTATGGGGGGGGGGGCTGTATCTGTATGGGCCTGTACCGCCTTGTTACCGCCTGGTTACCGCCCTATTCGGCCCTGAACCGCCCGGAGCTTGCTCTGCCTCACTGCTGCCTTTCGTTGTCTCGACTCATGGGTACAGAAAGGGCATAGAATGGCCCATCAACCAATGATTACATGGCATCTCTGTATCTCTGTATCTCGGTATCTCTGTATCCCCCGAGCACGTTTCCTCGTCGGCTTTCCCGTGACCACAACTCAGGTACGGAGGATGTGCTGGTATCTTCCAACCTCGGTGCTACAGATAGTATTGTTACTGAGATACCATGGCATCATAGTACGTACTCTGGTATGTATGGAGCTGAGCTGAGGGAGCTCTATAGCAATAGCACGCACATGGACATGTCTCAGCACGAATTATAGTACTTTATGTTGCTGGCAGTATAATGGGTACATATTACTGGCAGTATGCTGGCTGTTAGTACTATGTTCCTAGTATGACTGC
Source organism: Pseudogymnoascus sp. WSF 3629 (assembly GCA_001662585.1). Lineage (NCBI taxonomy): Eukaryota > Fungi > Ascomycota > Leotiomycetes > Thelebolales > Thelebolaceae > Pseudogymnoascus > Pseudogymnoascus sp. WSF 3629. The sequence continues at coordinate 9,559 of KV454605.1, forward strand.
GACTATACTGCAAGGTACCCTCCGTGGCACACAATACAGCTTAGCAATGATGTCATCAGCTAGCCACACACACACACACCTACATGAGTTGCATCTGCTTACTCCGGCCTTCACACCACAGTACACACCACAGTACTTACAATAGCACCACCAGGGTACATGCTTACACCACTCTGTGCCCAGCGAACGGATGTGTGCTTGCTTGTTCCTAAACGGCCTCGGGCTATCAAGTCCATGTGCGTGATTGTGTGCTTATCAGCTGCCTACAGCTGGCCACCTACCACTTATCACCTTTCTGCCTGTTACCATCCCATAGTACTGTCACTCCGCAGATACCAAGTAGAGATACCCAGTACTAGTACTCGACTACACCCATCCATCCCTCAGTCAGTTAGTTGCACGTGCACACGTGGTTTCAATCAACACACAAAGCACGAGCACGAGCACGACAATCCCATTGCGATGTAACATTTAAGACTAACTCATCAATCTATAATACCCACTGTCACAATACAAATATGAAGGCAGAAGGCGTGTATCTATGTGCCTGCTGTTTCGTGGATCCCTCGTCTCTGCCCTCCCTCCCGCGATCAACGGCGGAGACGGCAGAGACGAGGCTGTAACGACCATTGGCCCTGTGCCGCGCGTCTATTACTCACTCACGATGCTCAGCCTCGCCGCCGCCTTCCACACAGATAACGGCATGACGAAAGGAAGCTGCGGTGCGGTCCCTAAACAGAGCACAATCCTGTATCGTCTCTTGTAATTGCATATTCTGTACCGTATGAGAGTGCAGCTGCCCTCACAGCCACAAAAGGGCCCTCAGTTGCCAATTCCTCCCCACAACTGCAACCTAATGTCCCAGAATTAGGTAACACGAGGCGTGAACCGAACAGGCTGATCTGCATGGTTTGCGACAGCAGCAGACAATGCTCCCACAGAAAACGACACCTATTTGAGCAGAGGAGTCAGGATGTCGTCTCGGACCGGCCGCTACCGCTCTTTGACCGCCAGTTCCACTTCAACGCCCCCTCCACGAACCGAGTTCACCGCGACACTCGAAGAACTCCTTCTCATACTCAAAGAGAGTCTTCAGAACCCGACAAAATCCCGGGCAGATGACATCACAGCCATATCTACAACTGTACAGTCTATACGCCAATGTCTCGACAAGTCCCCAAAGTCCGATCGCCCCAGAGATGCCTTTAGGCACCTGGACGGCTTTCAGACAATCTTAGACACTATCCGCTCTGTCTCGGGCTACTATCATCCCACAGCAAGAACCCACGAGGAAAAGGAGAAGCTATTTCATCTCCTCGCAACTACTCTCGCCTTGCTATCGGACGCATTCCGAGGCCACCATGGAAATCGAAGATACTTCAAGAAACGAGTCGAAGGGGGCGGCTGGGCCGCCCTTGAGCAAGCCATTGCGAGCATCGGCTTCGGGGGAAGCGACTTTGACACATGGAGCGAAAACAAGTTATTCGGCATATTATTGGCCTTTGCAGTTGACAATGAGAAGCTGTACCCTCTATGCCAAGACATTCAAGGCAGCTCCTTCGAAAGAGACAGTGTACCATCCAAGAAAGTACCAGAGGAGCCAACGAACGCAGTGCAGAAGGAGAGCTCTGTAGCTCAAGAACTAGTTAGTCGACCGGCAGCCTCGGGCAGCGATGACGGTGCATACGAAATTGCACAGATGATAGAGAAGGACATAAGTGACAAGCTCAAAGACATTGATGGCCTCTGGAATCCAGATATCGCTCCAACCATAATCGGATTTTGGAAAGCTCTGCCTAGAAACCGCCCCTTGTCACTGGCTCCAACATCCATTGTGATAATATTGGCTCTGTCAAAGATTTCCGCCGCTTCACAGGCCAACCTGTTAGGTCTACATTCAACAGGAATTCTCTCGTCTATCCTTCCTTTGGCATTTGATGAGGATACCGGCCTTTCCTCGCCCGAACAAAAAGCCGTGGAAAACCTCTGTGGATCATTGATGTCCCTCGGCTTGACTTCACTTGAAGATGCTCGCTACTTACTTCGTAATCGATCTCCTAGAGCCGCAGAATTTCTGCTCAGGATGACCAAGGTGACGCAAAATCCGCCACATATACAATTTGACCTGTCCCTCAATGGGTACTCTTCGATAGAGCTCCCCACTCTCGGTCGTCCATTTCCTCCTCCTTCTTCCACAGCAGGCTACACTTTCGCAGCCTGGGTACATATAGATCGATTTGATCCAGACGCGCACACTACTATATTTGGAGCGTTTGATATGAGCCAAACATGCTTTGTTCTTGCATATCTCGAAAAGGATACCCATAACTTCATTCTTCAAACTTCAGTCACTTCGTCCAGACCTAGTGTCCGGTTCAAGAGCACGGTCTTCAAGGAAAACAAATGGTACTATATCGTGGTCGTCCACCGGCGTCCGCGAGCAATAACTTCAAGCAAGGCAGCATTATATGTTGATGGCGAATTTGTGGAGCAGGTAAAGTGTCAATATCCATGTCTTCCGCCGCAATCAAACCCCAGCACGGAGAGCTTTGCGTCATTTTCTTCTGGCAGCTCCAAACTAAATCCGGTGCATGCTTTTGTTGGCACCCCTCAAGACCTTTCAAGCAAGCTAGGACATGGCATGGTGTTTTCGAAATGGTCATTGGCATCGGCGCATCTTTTTGAAGAAGCCCTCAGCGACGAGATCATTGCCGTCCACCACAGGCTTGGGCCACGATATAATGGAAATTTCCAAGACTGCCTTGGGTCCTTTCAGACCTATGAAGCATCGGCTGCTCTGAGCATGCGAAATGACATCATGCATCCAGGAAAGGATGAGAAGTCTGAGATTGTGACTGCAATCAGAGATAAAGCGAGCAATCTGATCCCTGAAACGCGGATTGTGCTTAGCATTCTACCAATCGCTATATTGGGCGATGACATCCAAGGTGAACTTGATATGCCACAGCTGGTGGGCGGTCTAAGCGCAAGTGCGTCGACGAACCTATATCGCCTTGCACACAATACTGGCACGTCTGTTGCCATCAATGCCGCCATCCCTTTCTACAACGATGCATTGGTTTCTCCAAACGGCGTGGCTTTGTTAAAGGGTGGGCCTGTTGTCATTGTACCCCAGGCACTCGACGATGCCATGTGGCGTCTTGGAGGATGCATCGCGATTGGAATGAAGCTTGTGGAAGATGCCACCTCCAGAGAAGAATTAGTACGGGCTGTTGAGATATTTTTTGAGAGTATCAAGGGCAGCTGGCGGAACAGCGAGGCCATGGAGCGTGAAAACGGTTATGCCGTTCTTGCTGCTTTGCTGAGAGGCAAGTTAAGCTCCACACCTTCCACGACATCTGGGAGTAGCCAGATTGGTGAAGCTCTCCAGACGTGTCCTGAAGAGCTGGACAAGGTGAGTTTTGAGTTACTTAGTGTCGTCTTGGGATTTGTTGGCTATAACCATAAGGCCCCAGAAGAATCCATGGTAAACAACCCAATGGCATATCGAACCTTGGTGGCCGACTTTGACGTGTGGCGGAAAAGCGCCCCTATTACTCAGAAGCTCTATTATAAACAATTCACCACCTTTGCAGTAATGAGCAAGCACCACCATTATAATTCGAAGAGATTAGCACGCATGAGTAAGTGAGGTTCTACACAGCCGAATTCAAGTTCCCAAACTAACCAGAACTGTAGGAATTGTGAAACGCTTTCTTGATGCCTTGAAAGCCGAGACCTTCTCTTCAGATATCTTCCCTGGGTTTTTAGAGGCATTTACGGTCCTAGTATTGGGAAGCCTGAATCCCGAAGTTCATCGCTCACTTGCCTTGTTTGTGACTTATTCTTTCCATAAGCCAAATACTTCAGCATCGCGGACACCCAAGGCTAAATTTGGAACCGTCAATAACCCAAGACTGGGCCCCTCAGCACTAAAGCGACCACCAATAAACATATCGCTTGATAGCAGTGTCGATGCACCATCTTCCGTCATGTCCAAACGGGAACTAGGGAGGGGCGTTCTGCAAATGTACACAAATTTACTGTGTGAGAAAGAAAGCACCATAAACCTCAAAAGGTTTGCCAAAACCGTCACGAATAAGGTAAGCTGTCTCGATGTCTTCAACATACTCTCCCTAACATGAATAGTGGTTATTGCATCTTTTGGCTGAGGATGACGCTGAAGTTGTGGTTCTCGGAACTAAAATCCTGGCTCGTCTTCTTGTTGTCCATGGCTCTGCATATGTGAAGAAGTTCACAGAGTCAAGTGGCGGCTTTGTTGTCATGCGCTATAGATTAAAGCGGTGGTGGGATATACCTACGCTTTACCCCATCATCTTCAGCATTCTCTTCAACTACGACGTAGCTGAGATTGATTTTGAAAGGTCATTTGATCTATTCAGTCTCTCTGAACTGTTTGGGCGTAAGTCCTTGGTATATCCTGACGTGCTTCCAATTATTGTGTCCATGCTACAGCAAGGGCTTAATACTTTGGTTCATAACCAGGATGATCCCGATTCACCCCATCCTGACAAGAACAACAACGGCCCTGCTGCAGGTCAGTTAAAAGTGCCAACCCTGGGATCACGACGGAGATCAATGTCCTTGACAAAAGAATTGGAGGCGCGACGTAAGTTTATATTTACACCCCTTCTCTCTAATAGTGTCCTAATTGTTACTTTCAGAACTAGCAACATCTTCTACAGAGAAGCTTGGTGGCCAGGCAACTGTGCTCCATGCAGTTATCCGGTTCTTATCGTATCTCCACGAACAGTCTCAGAATTTCCGTGATTTTGCTATCGCCTCTGAGTATGTGCGGCTCCTTTTTGCCGTTCTCTTCCCGGCGGTAGTCAATGCAGACGCTGTCAGCCCCGAAACCGAACTAAATTCACGGGATTCTGCTCTTACATTCGATGGGGAAGATGTTATCATCCGCCCGACCCAAAAAGGGTTATCGGCGCCATCACCGGTTGTACGTACCACTACTGTCGAAACACATCTCGGTCAAGATGTACACGGGACTACCTCCAAAGCAAAACCGCTTCGACGTGGCTCATCCTTCATACTGTTAACAGCAAACCGCCCTGCATTGTCACCGTCTCCGGCAAAGTTGACGGGGATAGGTAATCCGCAGAATGCAGTTATTTCTCAAAAGGTCGGAAATGCTGTTGTCGAGGAGCTACTGGAACTCACAATCAATGTGTTTCTTGATCAGATTCTTGAGCGTAAAGAATTCCCAGGCTTTGGACTGTTTCTCAAAGTGCCACCAGGGTTCCAGGAGCACCAGGCATATTTCGAATCATACATATTGCGGAATACAATATCACACGTCTCCAATACGATACAGTTACAACCCAAGTTATTAATACAACCGAAAATCATTACAAATATGGCCCGTTTCACAACTCATATCACTGGGGCAATTTTTGAAGGATGGTTCCTTGGAGGTGCGGAGCCATTTTTGGATTTTGCTGGACACCTGCTGGACTATTTTCAGCAGCGAGAAACTTCAAAAATTAAAAGTGTTCGGCTTTGCCACCAAGCGATCCAGACCATTCGCAGCACGTTCCTGCGGGTCGTGCTTTTACGCTTGTCCGAAATCGATGCTGCCGGCGTTACCGAAGAGGAAGCCGCCCTGTTTATGAACAAGTTGCTTTACTGGCAGACCATTTTTTTGTCGGCTGAGGCCAGTGAAGGAGAGTTCTTGAAGCTTATGTGTTATCAACTGTACATGAAGTTGGTTGACCCGCGCCAGAAAATATGCTCGGCTGCGGCAGACCTATGGCGCATTTTACTTGTTCAAAAGCCGGATGAAACATCCGCGATATTGGTGATGTCCATGGATAAGCAAAGGTTGATATTAGGGTTCAAGAGGTTAATGGAGCTCGACAACGAATCGTTTGTCGAGTGGGTCAGTGACCATCGAGATGAACTCGACAAACCGTTTTTTGGCGCATTGTCCAAAACATGGGAAGATTTTGTTAATGCCGAAAACGGGAAAACGGAAGAGGCATTAAAGACGCGCCTGGCCAAGCGCAAGGATAGGTTGAGGCAATGGCAGGCGGAGGATAGGAATGATGCGGACGTTATGCTACGCCATGACCTTACATCCAATCTTTGGGGAAAGAATATCTACGCCGCTGAGCATCTGAAACACCAGAGGACGATGCAGGATCAGCAGGAAAACCTCACGTTCCTGATTAATTCGTTTATAAAGATGGGTCGAGACTTGCATAGGACGTGCGGCGTTTTTGACAATGGTGTGCCGTGTAAGTGGAGGTTGGATCAAACCGAGGGTCGTAATAGGATGAGGCTTCGTTTAATTCCCGATCGACCTAGCTCTGAGGAGTATCAACCCAAAAGGAGAAACAACGGGCCAGAACCAGCCATCAAACTCAATACTCAACTTGGACCAGCATCAGCTACTGCAGACGTCGCCGCAACACCAATATCTACCGCCACCCCTGCACTAGATGGGTCTCAGGATTCGTCAAGCGGTGTTTCAGCCATCGATTCTGGCAAGCAAGAATCAGAAGACGCAGCGAGCGTCGTTGGAGAGGAAGACTTTGAACTTATAGATGATCCAAATGATAATGACGACAATTTTGAAGATAAGCAGAGGAAGGTGATGAGAAGTCTAGAACGTGGAGACCAGGTCCAGCACGTTTTCAACATATCTCGGATCATTGGACTTGAGGCCTGCGAAGGGCTTCTAATACTTGGAAAGGACTCGCTCTATCTCATTGACGACTTTTTCCAACGGTCGGATGGGGAGATTGTCGATGTATGGAACGCGCCCGCCGACGAAAGGGATCCGTATGTTCAGATGATTTCGGGGAAGGAAGTTAAAGAAAAGCCATCGAAGAGCACAGGCGAGCAAGAAAGCCGCAGCTGGAAATGGAGCGAGGTACTGAGCGTTTCAAAGCGCAGGTTTCTGTTCCGCGATGTCGCGGTGGAGGTATTTTTCACTGATGGGAGAAGTTATCTTCTAACTGCGTTGAATCCGGTGCTTCGAAATGATCTTTACTCAACAATGACAAGCAAGGCACCACACCCCAGCGACAAATCGTCTCCAGCCGATGGAGAAGATGCATGGCGAATGGAGGCGCTGAAGGCCCCTGACGAGACACCCACAACGCTCAGTTCCCGAATCGCTGGCCTAATGAACTCATCTCCCTGGAACCCAACGATGCGCAGGTGGGCCAAAGGAGAGATATCCAACTTTCACTACCTGATGCTAGTGAACACCATGGCCGGACGCACATTCAACGATTTGACTCAGTACCCGGTCTTTCCGTGGGTTATTGCAGATTATACCAGCGAAGAGCTCGACTTGGATAATCCAGCAACATTCCGTGACCTTTCGAAACCCATGGGATGCCAGCATCTCAGCAGGGCAGCTGATTTCGTGGAAAGGTATAAAACCTTCGCGGAAATGGGCGAACAGAATCCGTTCCACTACGGCACGCATTATACTTCTGCCATGATTGTGGCTTCATACTTGATCCGATTGCAGCCGTTTGTCCAATCATACCTCTTGATCCAAGGTGGTAACTTCGACCACCCTGATCGGATGTTTTATTCGATAGAAAAGGCATGGAAATCAGCATCGCGGGACAATATGACCGATGTTAGGGAGCTGACACCGGAGTTCTTCTGTCTGCCTGAATTCCTTACCAATAGCAATGGCTTCAATTTCGGATTACGGCAGGGTACTGGTGGTTCTATCGACAACGTCGAATTACCGCCCTGGGCCAAAGGTGACCCTAAAATATTCATTGCAAAGAATAGAGAAGCACTCGAGAGTCCCTACGCCAGCGCCCACCTTCATGAGTGGATCGACCTCGTCTTTGGCTGTAAGCAAAATGGCGAGGCCGCAATTGAGAACGTAAACGTATTCCATCACTTATCGTACCGTGGCGCAACGGATTTAGACGCAATACAAGACCGCCACGAGAAGTTACAGACCATCAGCATAATTCACAATTTTGGCCAAACACCCCACCAAGTCTTCTCAAAGCCACATCAATCTCGCGACGACTGGAAAAACAACCCGCGTCGACTTGATACAACCGCAAGTTCACTTACACGTCTTCCATTTCCATTATTTGAGCATCCTGACAAAATAACCTCTTTGACCTACGCACCTAAGCTGGATCGATTACTCTGTGGCTCGGCCTTCCGCTTGAATATGCCCTCACTGTTTGATAAATATATGGAATGGGGCTTTGCAGACAACAGTGTGCGATTCTACGCGGCAGATTCAAAAAAGCTACTGGGTTTGTTTGAGAACCTGCACCAAGGCCAACTCTCATCAGCGATGTTTGTAGACTCCAAAACTCTGGTCACAGCCGGGGTCGACTGTGTGCTTTCCGTATGGAGGACGACAGTCTCGCCAAATGCCAAGTCTGTGGACCTCGCTCCTATGACTAGCCTCTTTGGGCATACGCAGCCCGTTTCTACACTAGCAGTGAGCAAGAGCTTCAGCACGATCTTGTCGGCGTCGACTGATGGCGTGGTTCTATTATGGGACCTTAATCGCCTCGAGTTCGTGCTCAAGCTAGCCTCGGGCCGCGCTGTGCAGTGTGCGCAGATCAACTCTGTCACCGGTGATATCCTGCTCTGCCGCGGGCAGCGAGCCGCACTATACACGCTCAATGGCGACTTAATGGTGGACCAGAATATCTGCACCGACCCGGATGACTACGTACATTCTTGCGCATTCTATGAGGGTGCAGGGAACGAATGGCTTGTGAACACGTTGATCTTTACCGGACATCGGCGTGGTGTGGTAAATTGCTGGCGCAAGTGTGTGGGAGCGAATGGGAAGTGGAATCTAGAGCTAGTGAAGCGGCTCGATCATGTCGACCAAAGAAAGGGAGGAGAGAGGATGCCAGGCACGATTACTGCTCTGACGCCAATGCCTACTGGATTATATACTGGAGACGAAGATGGCAAGGCTGTAAGTTTTGACGTCACGACTCAAAGAGTTTCAGGACAAATACTAATTTCTGCCAGTACGAATGGACCTGTGTGCAAAGGGCAGTTGGGACCGTACCGTCATGAAGTCATTGATCACGTACGTTAAGGGGTCCAATACTGTATGGAATCGGCGCGAATCCATGGGAGGGACCGTTGGAGCTAGCCGTAGGTAGAGAATGTGGGGCATATATCTCTCTAGTGTCTGTAAAAATATAAAACTAAATGAATTAGACTTTAAAGTAGTGGCGTGACATCACGCTACATGTCGGCAAATGTAATTTTTGTCAGTTTCTGACAGCTACTATGAGCTATCGTCATGGTAGCCTGCAGTTAGCTCAAAATAGCTCCATAATAGCCCCCCCCCCCAGTGATCCACAGCAGTCAAGGTTATCACAATGGCTCAATTCGGTCATGGAGGCAATAGCTCCCTAATAGCCACAAGCCATAGTAGTTAATAGAAGTTAAATAGGCAGGTGCAACCGTGGGATGATTTAATATGATTCATATCACCCCGAACACAAACCAACGTCGAACGAACAATCTCCACTACACATCATGTCCATGCCGCAGCATAATTACATGATCGCAGACCCCTTGTCTGAGTCTCCAGGAATGCTGGGCGAGCCATCTATTTTCTTTCACGACGGGATGGACGAGGAACCTCTCTTTCCCACCCCGCTCAATGGGGATAATATGCTCCAGTTCAATGACCAGCCATGGCAAAACCCAGACGAAATGGCCGGCAACAGCACTTCAGCACAATCATGGCCAGTCTCGGCGGACATGACCCCAGCCTCGGCGGACATGACCCGCAACGACTCTTCGGCCACGTCTCAAAGCCCTCAGTCGAACCAGTCGTTCAATTATCGGGCGGCAGCTCAACAGGTGGTGCAAACCACAGCTCTTCGTTCCGTCGAATTGCCATTGAAGACCTCGGCATCGCCGTCTCCTGCAAGCTTGCTCGCGAGCACATCTCCTCCGGGTATGCGGACGAGAAAGCGCAAGACATCGCCTCTCACTGATGAAGAGGAGGAGGAAGATGGGACCCCTGAATCACCACAGAAGCCACCGCAGAAGAAAACCGCCCACAACATGATCGAGAAGCGGTATCGAACAAACCTGAATGATAAAATCGCAGCATTGAGACAGAGCGTCCCGAGTCTCCGAGCCACGGAAAAGAATCTGGGTGCGGGTGGGAAAGGGGCTAGAAATTTGGCCGATGTCATGGAGGACTTGGATGGGCTGGTCCCACCGAACAAGCTGAACAAGGTGCGCTTCTCTTCGTTTCATAAGCTGTATTGACCTAACACAAGAACAGGCTACGATCCTTTCCAAGGCCACGGAATATATCGGCCATCTTGAGCGCCGCAACAAAGCCCTCCAGACTGAGAAGATGTCTCTCATTGATCGTATCAATACGTTTGAGAATCTTCTCCTTGGGAGGAAACATCCTGGCCAACAACAGATGTACCATCCGGACCAACTCCTTATGCAGCAGCACCAAATGATGGACCGCGGCAATGCCAATCAACGCCCCAACAGAAATTAGTTGTTGTTGGAGGCCACGGGGGACTATGCGTGTCAGCGTTGTTTACAGGTTCACAGTAACCTCTTGTTTTAATAATATTTCTCAGTCACACGGCTTAAGCGTGTACTAGCTAATTAAAAATACACATGCTGTCCCCCTTAATTATCTTTGACCACGGGAACCTTCTTCTTGGCCAGTGCTTCCTCTCTCCAAGCCCACATGGCTGTCATCGCAGCTCCCGGGCCAACTAGAAGTGATAAACCAGCCATTGTCCCAATAATCTTTGCCCATCCCGCCTCCACCTTCTTTGCCTTCTTCAGGTCACGGAAGCTCAGTAGCGTCCAGACAGCCCCTGCACTAAATGCACAGATCTGATCGTACCTGAAAGTCTTAGAAAGTCTCTGGAACAACGGCACGGCAGCCCCTGGATTCCTGATACCCTCGAGGAACACTTCCGTCGCCGACACGGGGGACTTAAAGCGGACATATAAGAACGCACAGGCCGCGGCCACTCCAGCAAAGCGGTACACCCGGCGGAGATGTGGCATATCTGCCTCGGGGTTGTCGATGCGATCTCTGTGGGTAGTGTCCTTGACGAACAGCCCAAAGACGCGTTGGAGAATGGCAGCGTAGACGGGGAATGGCTGCCAGAACAGGCCGTTGACCCATTGGCGGGTGGCGAGGGTTGGAGCCGCGAACATGGCGACGGTGGGGGCGACGTAGGACAGGAGGATGGTGGGGATGATGGTCTTGACGGCGCTGATTTGGGTGAGTCTGTTGTCCGATGCGTGGTAGTTCTCCATCGGAGACTGGACGTAGTGTAGGAAGAAGTAGATTGGCGCCATGTAGCCAATACCCTGGAGCTGGAAAAAGATGCCAAAAATAGTCGGCCTATTCCGGGTGAGTTGTTGGTCACTGTGGGGAATATTTGTACTTACAGTAAGTGAGATGCTGTGAGAAAGTTACCGCGTCTAACACCCTCGATCATCCATATGGCTTGGATGGGAATGAGGTCTCCCAGTAGTGATATCATTTGCATTCGGCTGGCAGGGTCCTGTCCGCCAATTGATGGAGTGAAGGCCGCGACATATATGGCAATGAAGTCATCAAAACCCTTAAGACCAAAATAGCGGGTGACTAAAGGCAGCACTTGCCCGTTGCCCAGAGCTACCTCGCCAGTTCTGGCCGCGTTCTCGAGCAAAGGAAGGGCGGGACCCAATGCCGGGCCCATGGTATTCGCACAACCATATAAGATGGCGAGAAGGGGAAGAGCATATAGTGCTCTTAGTAATTTGCTTTCGTGCTTTCCAATGCCTGACTCAGGATCCCAGGGCATTGTCGCTTCCAGGGACCTAGCTGGCGGAGGTAGGCTATCCAGAATCTCTGCTCCAACCATCGAGTCGCAGGTAACGTCGGCCAAGAAGTCGCCCAAAGCAGGTATAGCATGAATCGCCATTATTTTATTAGTCAGTGTTGCCAATGCTTCGATTCGGGTTAAATCATTGGCTGATTTAATGGTGGCGTTGGCGCGTTCGTTGCGCTTCACGTAAAATTCCTTCAGCACCTTTCGAACCTCATCCATCGATGGGTTTGCGCTCTTGAGCTTTGAGATGCTGTTAGCCAGTGCTGCGGCACTCTCGATAGCTGCGTTGCCGCCAGCTCCCAAGTTGGGGGTCATCTGTTATATGTCAATTATATAAGCTAACATCATTTCAGACTCTGTCAGCATACCTTGTGTATTGAATCTCCCAAACACACAAATCTGTCCGAAATCCAATGTTGATTCTCAGATTCTTCAAGGGGGCTCATGTTTGCGAATGTGCGCTTCTCCCACACTTGTCTGAATTTGATAGTGTCGGTCATGGAGATGTCAAGGAAGGGCTTTACGGCTTCTTCCATATCGGCCTTCGAGTATTTAGGTATATTCTTGCCGTGGTATCTTTTGGCAAGCCTTGAAAATAAGAAGAAGTACATAGATCCACCTCGTCCTACGAAGGACAGGGTTGAATATCCTTTGGTGTATGACCTGTGTGAGTCTCCCGGGTGAAGTACTCCTTGAACAGCATTTCCAAGCCCGAAAATGCAACTATACTCCGCAGAGATACTGTTGCTGTCTTTCTTCGTGGCGCCCGGACTCGAAAGCTCGATGTGCTGCTGCATCAGCGTTCTCACGGTGCTGTGTATTCCATCTGCTCCAACAACAATATCTCCAGAGTATTTCGATCCGTCTTGGCAGTGCACGACAACTCCGGAATCTTGGTGGTCCACCTTGCATACTCGTTTGGATGTGTGAATCTTCGACTTGTCAGGGGTGTGGTCGTATAAAACCTTCAATAAATCGCGGCGCTGGAGAAATGAGACCGGGTATCCCGTTCTAAGTTACTGTCAGCGTATATATCGTATATAGCGCCTATAGTACATAGCGCGTCAGCTAAAAACTCACCTATTTCTAATAAGAAGAGGCGAATTGCTGTTCACAATCTGTTTCCCGTCACCTCCCGTCCATGTCAAGCTGTTCTCCAGCGGCTCTACCAAGCCAAGCACATCGTCAAAGATGCCCAGCTGGTCGAGGATCCTCGAACCGTTGGGAAGGACGACAATTGATGCGCCAACTTGCGGCGCAATCTCGTCGCGAGACTCTAGAACAACGTAGTCAATGTCGCTGCAATAAAGAGAGTGCGCCAGCACCAATCCCGAAATCGATCCTCCTGCGATAATCACGCGCAGGCGGTCCTTCTTTCCCTCAGTTGAGGGTCGAGCAGGTGCCATGCGGGGATAATTCGTATGTCGAGAGTAACTTAGCTTGGAGCCTGGTTCACCGCGCTTTTGTTGGAAAAGAGCGAGCAGGCCCTTTTAAGATCCAGGGACAAATAGGAAATATACTACCTGATACGTCGTCTTGTAACGCGTGGTTGTCAGTGCTACCTCGTCATGAATGCCTCGGGTACTGATACCACGGAAAAAGGCCTCGCTCGCCAAGACAGCGAGAGACCTATGCTGCAGATGCCCCTGATTGATTGTCGTTACGTCAGTTTGTGTGGGCATGTGAAGTGTCGACCGTACACACGGAGCAGTTTAAAACACCGCGGGCTGTTAGCCGTGGGGTTAGCCGTTTACCCCGCATCGTGGCTGACGACCTAACGATGAAGGATGCAGTATAGATTATGGAATCAACTCAAAATATGGACCTGTACTTACAAATTCGATATACACTACTCATAAATAAGGAAGAGTTCAATCGCCGTTTGGGGGTAGGCTATTGCTAACTCTAGTCATAAGGAAGGGTTCAATCGCCGTTTGGACAGGCTATTACCCGTCTGGATAGGCTATGCTACGGAGAAGTGAGATGTGATAATCGCCGGACATCCGCACTCCACAAATCCGGCACTGAAAACCCCCCCATTCATTTCTTGCTCTCAAGGGCCACATACCCCCTATTTTTTATATATAAATAGACTGTCCCCTCAATCCTACCGGCCTTTCAATGCGAGGCTGTGCGTTTGTTACATTGCCGCTACAAGTCTGATGGCCGGGAGTTTGCGAATGAATACTGTAAGCTGTTGGAAAGTTGCAAAAGCTGAAAACTGCCATAGCCGCCATATAACCGACTGTCACGCTCAAAAGCAGTGCGACGGAGTTTAAGACATTCAAGCCTCGCTGTCCAAAGTAAGCATACTGTCTGAGACCAATTGTATGCTTGCCAGTCGGGTTATGCGCAGGTCAGCTGATGCAGATCAATATATTTGGGTCTTGTCAGTATGTGCGTAGGCCTTTGTTTACTATGTGCCACCAATGAAAGTCGAAGGGGGATAGAAGGTTTGTATCTTCACACCGTGGTTTCTACGTAAAGGTACTTAAAATAAATAATATTTGTTTACAGAGCTTTCGATTTTAGCATTGATGAAATAAACATGCAAGAAGACGATATTTGATAAGCAGTATATAGAGCATATTGAAGGGTGTTCGATCATACCGTCAATGTTTGGGGACTTGCGACGATTTGAAGGTATTAGAACTAAAGTACCTTTGCATACAAAATCAAGTGTAAAGGTACAAGTATCCCATCACACCTGCCATATCTTATCTGACTTTCGCCGATAAGAATGTTGAAAGCTCAATCACCTTGCCAGCAGCTTGAACAGCATTAATTGGAGACAGATAAGGTTCAAAATTGCCTCTTAAACATCTATAATATACATATGCTTTCCTAGAGATTTGGATATAGTTTCGCTAGAGACATGATCCTCACGCCAGAATAACAAAGATCTTGCCCAGTAGCATCACTCTCCTGCCTGGATAGTAATGGCCCGGGCAGTTACACTCGTGCCTGGATCTTTCACATTCACTCCTCAGGCCTTCTACAGCTATAGTTGCTGAAGTCATTACCTATCGCACATACTTGCGGCTTGACTGCAAGTTTCGTGATCAGGACAGAAACTTGAACCCGCAATACCAATGAGAGGATTGCGATCGGCAAGATCGGGCGGCCACGCGAGGCCGGATCCTCGTGTGGCGATCGGTTGTGGCGTTTGAGTAAGGTGCGAGCGAGATGAATCAAATTGTCTCGGCTGGCGAACCGCGTCGCACGGGATTACAGTGCCAGCTCAACATGCCTCTACCAAGAAGAGATGTCATTCTAGATGTCTATCCCTGGGAATTATGCTGCACTGTTAAGCATTCCCAGAGTTTACGAGGGGCAGCCCATGCTTCACAAGACTCAGTTCTTTCTGTTCAAGGCAACGCACTCTTGAGATACACCTGGCAAGTCAGCTTGGGATTAGGGAAGACCCTTCGGCTTATATTGCATATTGCGAACATCGAACATACAATGAGCGCATCGTCACTCAAACCCCAACCCAGCCGGGTGACACGGAGAATTCGGCCGTGACAGACAGTGACAGCCAGAGCAATAACGTCAGCAAAACTGTGGCCTGGATCCTGGAACCCATCCTCCTCGCTTCTGTCCGCAAAGAAACTCCGTACATTGGCTGGCTCGTACCTCGCTTGCGCTGGGATCAAACTCTGAGTGGATGAGTGGATTTCTCTTCATTTTTGGTGGATCCAGATTCGGAACAGGCAGCATCCGCCTTTTAGACTCTTGGCATCACAGTTCTCTTTGGCCAGGCGCCGCGCGCCTAACTCTTTAGTCTGCAGCGGGACTTCTTCCTCAACGAATAGGGTCCCAAGGCACGACGCGAGTACGAGGAACGAGATTCGACACGTAGGGGCCTTGCCTTTTATCGACGAGAGCCCCAGGACAGGGCCCAAGAACGCCCCTACTGGCTCCCCTACAGCTGCTAGTAAAGCCTCTACAGGCCTTGGCTTTGGGGCTGGGTCAATTGGTGGGGACAGTGCGAAAACGATGTACGATGGGCTTCTAACCGACCTTTAAGTTCCGATGTCCGATTGTTGCTGACAGCTGCGTTATCTCTCTTCTATTTGGTTGACATCCTTTGCCTTCTCGCTGACGTGTTTTCCTTTCTTTCTTTTCAAAGTCGATTTCGACATATCTGTATCGATCGTGCGGAAAGATCCAAACGTCGTCGTCGTTGTTGTCGAGATGTCCTACAAGATCTGCACCGAGGTGTCGGACCTATGTCCAGTCTCCCGGACCACCTACGGGTACTATCCGAACTTCGGGGGTAACGTCTTCTTCACCGCATTTTTCGGCGCGCTGTTCATTGCCGGCCTCGCTATCGGCATTCGCGGGAAGACATGGACGTTCGCGCTGGCCTTGGGAATCGGGTCGGGATTGGAGATGTTGGGGTATGTGGGGAGAGTGATGATGCATAAAAATCCGTGGGACTCGGCGGGGTTCAAGATGCAGATCTGCTGCATTATTTTGGCGCCGTCATTCCTCGCGGCGTGTGTCTACTTGACGATGAAGCACCTTGTCCTGCACTTCGGACCGGAACACTCGCTTCTCAAGGCTCGCCTCTATCCATGGATCTTCGTCGGCTGTGATCTGGGATCGATCGTTCTCCAGGCCATCGGTGGCGGCGTGGCAGCGAGTGCGGGTGATACGGGCAACAAGAGGCTGCTGGATGCCGGTAACGGGTTGATTGTTGCTGGTATTTCCTTCCAGGTGGCCACCATGGCTGTTTGCGGGCTTCTCGTCGCAGTGTATGTTTTCCGATATAAGAAGGCGAAGAGGGTCGGAACTCCGACCACAGAGAAGAACGAGTATAACCCAGGCGAGAAGCGCAAGCTGAGACTTTTCTGCATCGCTATTGCTGTTGCATACATTACTATCTTGACTCGTTGTGTCTATCGGTGAGTGCATCTCTTACTGACAAACGTTGTTTCTGAGTTCTGACGAATTATAGTCTCCCTGAAATGTCTGGTGGATGGGGGAACCCACTGATGCAAAACGAACTCGAGTTTTTGATTCTGGACGGAGCGTAAGTTAAATAGCTTCCAACATTTGATACATCTTACTAACGACCGCAAAGAATGATTGCCATTGCAACCCTAGCTATGACCGTTTTCCACCCTGCGTTTTTCTTGCCAGCTATGAGTTCGAGGAAGTCTGTCGCATCCACAGAGAGCCCCTCCACGAGCGAGTAAGGGGTTCAGCGAGTTGTAGCCATTTTTTTACGTATTTTTAGTTGGGGTTATAAAGGGTTATAGAGGGGCGTTTGGATATGGGAGTCCATCTGAAACGATATTAAGCAGCTATTTCAAACAATATCTCTTTTAGGTCAACGTTTTGAGACGACTATTTCCCATAAAATCGTTACCTGCACCGTTTTTTTGTATATGTGTGTATGATTATGTGCTGTTACACAAGATCATGAATCTTAACGGGCTGTTTCACTCCACATGAACGATCCTCCACTCACAAGCTTTGACAATACTTACACGAGAGAGAAGAGTGGAGGACGAAAAAAATGTACGCCTATATGCAATCGTCAGAGAATTGATTTCACACATTTTAAACGCATTAGGTTTCCTACTATAGGCTTGCTAGCCAGATAGCGAAACGAATATTGCAGGCAGGTTGCCTAGCTATGATGAGGTATTAGCGGTTATGAGTGAAACCTATAAACCACAAGCAGCATTTTGTTTCATGGTGGCCATCAATCTAACTGGCCACGGGGCAATCCTCGGCGTAGTTGAAGCAGAGCATATTCGTCAAATAAGCTACTACCCGAGACAACCGATCTTAACCTCCACAATCGGCGAACTGTGTGGTTGAACAGAAATATTTACCTCTTACAAACCCAGACACTGCTGGACAGAAGCAAGCTGAACGAAAAATTCTCACTTGTGAACTCAGACACTGCAGGGCAAAAGCAAGCTGAACGCACCCGCTATATATCCCGGTCGCCTATAAGTATAAGAACGGCCGATCATGCTCTCTTCGAAAACCATTGAAGCTACCATACCATTCGCACAACTGCCTTCTCCGAAAATTCCAAAGCCGCCATACCATTCACAGCAATCACCACCGCCACAATGCGTTTCAACATCCTCTTCATCTCTGCCCTTTTATCCCTGGCATCAGCCAGCGCAATTGGTATTTTGTCACCGTGTGTATTTACAAGCAGCCACTGACCGTACCATATAGATGCCCGTCTCGTGACAGAAGTGCAAGCACTTGATTGCCAGTGAATGGGGACCGCTCCATTTTGCGCCGGCAGTTGTCCCTCGGGTTATCATGAAACGAAGAAAGATCCGTGCGGCGATGGAGCATGCTGCTTTTCCGGCTACAAGGTACAGTGTTGCAAGGACGCTGAAGATGGAAGCAATGAATAGCCTATGGGGAATGCGGGGCGTCACATTTATAGGGTCCACTGGAGAGCAGTGTATGGGAAAGACAAATTTTACCAGACTTGCTAGGAATCAAATGCAAATTGCGTTGATTATAGACATGTCTGCTGCTTACTATTGAAACTTCCTAACTCTTATCACCAGGCCACTTAGATAATATATCATGATGTTTTGCAGCTTGGAGCGATATATATGTTCCGGCCCAACCACAAAATATGCCCGCTCGTGAGCTGGCCGGCCCAACCACGAGTAATTAGAAATAGAAGTAATCAATTGATCTATATAGCTACGTTTCCAGCTGTGTCTGCCCGTGCTCGTTTCCGACGAGGCCTCTCAACTAAAGCTATTTCTGTACGAGTAGCAAGGCCTGATAAATTCCCACAGTCATGGTCATCATTATGACAGTGTACACTACACTCCTTTGCTTCCTTATAGCACCGGCACCGCTTTGTACCACACTGCCTTTTGCACTGACATGATATTCTAACCCGTGCACTTGTAGAAGCCTCCCTAGCTGCAAGCCCTAGTGTTACTTCCTTTGTAGAAGTAGAAATTAGGATATCAGACCATAGAGCTTGCTCTACAACTCCAAGTGATTTTGTAGGTATTAGGCATTGTATAATACCTGAGCAAGTAAGAATCCGATATCTATGAGGGTAAGGCTCTTCTAGAATGCGTGCAAAGAGCCTTTTATTATCAGTTGAGGTTCTATCCTCTCGAGGCACCTTTATAGAGACTATAGCTCTAATATTAAAGTGTTGGATGTCATGCTTCTTTGTATACTTGCGTATCATAGAAACCCTTGCTCTTTGAGTAGCTGCTATAGCTCTCTCAATTACAGGGTCGGGTGTAGCCTAAAGCTCAGTCCTATGCTGAGCTGGCACTCGAGCCTAGGTCCCACGCCAGAGCTCAATTCCAAGCTCAATTCTGAGTTCTGGCTCAGAGTGGGAGCTCTCAATTCCGAGCTCAATTCCGAGTTCTGGCTTGGAGTGGGAGCTCTCAATTCCGAGCTCAATTCCGAGCTCTGGCTCGGAGTGGGAGCTCTTAATTCTAAGCTCAATTCTAAGCTCTGGCTCAGAGTGGGAGCTCTCAATTCTAAGCTCAATTGAGAGCTCTGGTGCTCAGCGGAGCTGTGGGTTAATTAGAGCTTCGGGTTCAAGCTCACTCTCAAAAATCGGTGCTATAGTTGGGTCTTCCTACTCAACCCCAATTGAGAGATCCTTCCGAGCCTGGCTATTAAGCCAGTTGATATGTGAGCTCCGCTCTCGGAATAGAAGCTCAGCTGGCGCACACCCAATTGTAGAGTGGATTTGGGTGTTCATTACGAGCGTGACCTCAAGCAGCCCATCTTTCCATTCTGTAGACCCATGGTCCATTTTCCATGCTCAGAGCTTATTCTCAACAACTCCATTTGCCTGCTCAACTAGGCCTTGCGTTTGTGGTGATCGTGGTGCTCCATTTATCACTTGAATTCCATACTTTCATAGCAGTATAAGTAGAGCCCCTTTAAATTCCTTTCCATTATCGCACTGTATAATCTTAGGTGGTAAGAAAGCTGCAATAAAGAGAGCAAAGGCGTCTGCAATAGGCTCTACGTGCTTGCTTTTTAATGGGTATAGCTGTGTATATTTCGAGAAGTGATCCTTTATATAAAGAATCCATTTATACTGCCCTGATGGCTCATGGCGCATATTAATTAGGTCAATTTGAACCCTCTCCCATGCCCGTCCACTTATAATAGGGACTAATGGAGCTTTTGTAGTGTTTGGTTGGTTTAAGGTGCAATTCTTACACCGTTTGAGTATAAACTCTACATCCCCACGCTTTATTCCATAGTACTGTTGCTCAATAGTAGGCCATACCTTATTCCGGCCTGCATGTAGAAGCTTTAGGTGCTCTTGTGCAATAACATCAAACACCTCTGCTTTTTGAACTACATATCGAGAAGTAGGATGTCTTGCATCACTCTTTCTATGTAGCTCATTATGAACAAGTGTAAAGTTCAATATCGTACGGTGTTTTAGATTAACAGCCTCTTTATTTGGTGGTATATAGGCTACTATATCTTCGAGTATAGTGCGCATACAGCTCTGCTTTTCGTTTGAAAATAGCTCTCGATTATGATAGGTTGTACTATTAATATAGGCTTCGAAAGCAGTACGCACATCGTGTGGAAATGGGTTTATTGAAGCAATAGTAGTCATAATTGCTATTACTATACAGTATATAATGGGGTATGTTGGATTTAAAGGGCTTTCTACGTTCTACACCGCCACTTACCCCGCTCGTGGTTGGGCCGGCCAGCTCACGAGCGGGCATATTTCGTGGTTGGGCCGGAACATATATAACAATTAAGTAGCCCCTTTCAAGCCATCCTACCCAGTGAGTTCAAACTGCCGAAATACTACACAGAAACAGCCTGTGAATTCTGCTTCAGTCTTTCCAGTTCAAGCTGCTTCATTCTCTCTTGATTTTTTACACGCTCAGGAATAACGGCTTCCCTAGGACCCGTAGCTTTCCATCCTTCCAGTCTCTCCTTCCCAAGGGATCGCAGGGTCTTCAGCTCAACCAGGCTATAATCCTTGGGATTTTCCCGGTCAAAGTTGAAGTGCTTCTTCAGCGCAACTGGGGGATTCGTAATCATACGCGGTATGCGTAAACTGTTCCGCGACGCCGAGTGGACCATAAGTGGGTGCATAAGTACCACGTCGCCAATCGACCCAGTCATCTGGCGGAAATCGTCGCACTGATTCACAACTTCGGAATACCAGCCTAGGTTATTATGTTTTGGCTCCTCGCCTCGGGGTACCATTCGAGGCGAAACACCATCGGGGTGAGTGTACTGGACATGCGATCAGCCTTCTGAGCTGGCCTTGAAATGAAAACTCGGCCTTACCAAGTGGTTTGCGATGAGAGGAATCGCATCGGGACATATCATAGTTCCACCACCATTCTCCTGGATGTCTGTAAAAAGAGGAATAACAAGAAGACCCTGTTCTTTGGAATCCAGGTAGTGCACGAAGAAATCACCGTCGACATGCCAGCCATCGAGCTCCTTGGGATGCGGGAACTTCCCCTCCCACTCAGGAGTGCCAAGGTTAACAATAAGGCTATCGCCCCAATCCGCAGACCCCTTCGCAATGCGTTCTTCCCCGCCCAATAGCTCACAGATGGCATTCCATGCCTTGGGTGCAAAAGTTTCGACGCTTTCTATTCTGTGTTTGGGCATGTTGATGCGCTCGGTAGTCCACGTTGACTTATCGTTTGGATCCATGCCCAGTCGCTGCCATACTGTCGCCGTCCAGTCCTGTGCTTTCTCAACGGAGAAGCAGTTTTCCAGACGGAGGAAGCCATATTTCATGAAGTTCTCCACTTGCTCATTGGTAAGATGCTTGTATTCGCGGTCCATATTGTTCTCGTGTCTGTTTGGTTTTGGTTTGGGTGAGTCTAATTCTACTGGTCAACGATACCAGTGGTGAAGTTGAAAGTAGTATTAAGCCAATGAGACCTATATATACCACAGGGCCGGAAACCACATCGTGACCCAGCCATTCATGTCCTCTGGCGCTAGTATAACCCAAGGCGCGAGTTATTTAGCCTGAATAATATCAACGAACTAAAAGCGCCTCCGGTATGTCCAATGCGAGAGGGGGGATTACAAATGACGAGTCCACGGTCATGGGATTGGAAGTCTATGGTAAGTATGACAAACATGTGGTGCTCGACGGTGTGTACCCATCGGTATATTTAACTAGAAGGTATCGGAGAGGGCGTATGAACGGGATCAAAAAACGACTCCCATCAAAATGCTTGGTCGTACAGAGATGCGGGGTGCGGGGTACGGCCGAGGGGTCCACATCCAGTATCCCGGGAAGAAACTTGGTGTAAGAAGCGTCATCAGTGAGCCTGAGGTGGTGCAATATACAGTACGGCGCCATAAGTTTCCGTACGGGTCTATGCTTTTCCCATACAAAAAGACACTCGTTTACTGCAATTTGAGCATTGGCCCGTACGGACACTTTTGGCGCCGTACTGTAGCTCCGTAGTCGCATTTTTGCTCCGTATTAGGCCATGGAACCCCGGGAAGTCTATTGTCTTTCGGCAAAGAAGCCGAGAATGTGGTACAGACTCAAGTATTCGTGTGAGGTTTGTGTCGTGTTGAACTCTAACTTAACTTCCACCCATGCCCTGGGTTGTTTCCACATTCTCCGCCATGTTGCTAAAGATCCATTAGCATCGCCATACGAAATAACTTGAAGGTGAAAGGAGGCATGATGTCGCTAGCAGAAGTGAAGAGGTGGCATTAGGAGGAAACTTTAAACAAACGAGGGGAAAATGAGAAACCTTGGACAGCAAAAACCCTACCAGACATATGGTGCTGTTTGGCAGTTTGATCATATTCTGGTGGCAGAGATCCATATGACGGAGCACAGGCTCTGTGGGTGCTACATAGATAACTTTATATATTTCATGAAGATGGCCGCACCCGAAAGGCTAATATGACCTATCGAGAAAACCGGTGCATTGCACTCGAGGGGTATCAAGAATGCAGAGTTGACATGTTCGTATAGTTCAATTGGGATACTCGTATGGACCTGTAATGTCAAGAATAAAGATTTCTCATTTGGAAAACCTATCAAACAAATAATAAAAAATAAAATGGAATGAAGGATTACATCCTACGGCATATATTAACCCCCACACCAAACAACTGCCGTTCCAATTAACAAGAGTAAGAGAAACCGACGATGATACCTCAGTTGTGAGGTTCTGTGGTGTAAAATGGTCGGCCGCATCCCATCACGACATCTCACCCAGGTACGGCGCAATCGCGGAATGCGGCAAGCGACCAACGACAACCCCTATCACAGACCCACCCAGAATGAACATCATCGCGCTTGCCGCAACTGTGCTGCAACATGCAACTCGCAACCTCCTTCTCCACTGCACTCATATTATAGTATCATACTATACTGTAATAAGCACCTTCCCACAATAACAAAAGTTGTGCTTGCTACTAGACACATACATACAAGTACTGCTTGCCGCTGTATAATTGTGGCGCCGACCCCTCTTCATCCACATAATAGAACTCTTATTATCTGGTAACCGCGGCGTTCGGGTTCGCTCCCATCCATCTCGGTGGCTTGTCAATGTCTTCTAGATGGGACAGGGGGGAGATAAGTAGCGATGGCGTGACATGGTAAATGGCTATCGTCATGATAGTCCTGCACTTTGCAACTGAGGACTGGGCGACTAGGTGACCACCAGGAATGTCACCGCCATCGCCGAGCTACTGGGACAACGGGGGCACGACGATAACGTGGGGTGAAGGTGGGACATGTGCATTCCATGTACCCCACATCTATGCATGGCTCTGATAAAGCTGTGTGCTTCCCAACATTTTTTATTTTCCATTTTGAAGCTCTAAGTAGCTACGCAAAGCCCAGAGTACGCGTTGATGCCATTCTTTGCGTCAATTTCTCATATCAAACCCCAAGGTCTTGTATACCATCGAGACCTCAAATCATACTGGGCTAAAATAGAGTTCCTGCGAGCCACCACCGCAGGTGTGGATCATATCCATGGCATCCCGAACGGTAGATGGGGGCCTTGTCTCAGACGAGAAGCCAGCCTTGGAAAATGAGAAAGAGAAGCTTGACGTCTTGGAAAAACCCAGCCCACCCCTCACTACTTCATCATCTTCTATATCCGACGGAGAAGAGATCAATGAGAAAGCAATCCTACGAAAGCTTGATTACAAGCTCCTCCCGCCGTTGACGCTGCTGTACCTTCTCTCCTTTCTCGATCGAAGCAATGGTATGATACCCGTTCTCAGAGCCTATCCATAAAGATGTTCTGACAAGACCACTAGTCGGGAATGCGAAACTTGAAGGCCTTGCAGCAGACATGAACTTTACTGATACCCAATACCTGAGCACGCTCACCATCTACTTCATCGGCTATGTCATCTTCGAAGTGCCGGCCAATATAGTTCTTAAAAAGACGACGCCACAGTTCTGGCTGCCGACTACCATGGTAGCGTGGGGAATTGTCGCGACTCTCCTTGGTATCTGCAAGAATTTCAATGGATTCCTCGTCGCACGCTTTTTCCTCGGCGCCACGGAGAGTGGATTGTTTCCTGGTGTGGTATTTTATTTATCCATGTGGTACAAACGCTCAGAGACGACATACCGCGTGGCCCTCTTTTTTTCAGCAGCAAGTCTAGCAGGGGCCTTTGGCGGGATTTTGGCATTTGGGATTGCTCATATGAGAGGAATTGCTGGGTTGAATGGATGGAGCTGGATCTTCATTTTGGTAAGACATTACTCCTGTTGGCCCCGAATGTAAATGCAGAGCACTAATATTATATAGGAGGGCATTCTAACTGTTGTCGTTGCCTTTGCCGCCTATGGGTTCATCCATAACTATCCCAGAACCGCCAAGTTCCTCACCGAGCCTGAGCGGGAATTCATCCAGGCGCGCCTAAAGGCCGACAACGATGCAACCAACCATGAACCGTTCTCCTGGCAATCAGTGCTCCGTGCGGTCAAAGATCCCAAGTGCTGGCTTTACGGCCTTGCCTTCCACACCCTTAGTCTGCCACTCTACACACTCTCGCTATTCCTCCCAACCATCATCAAAGCACTCGGCTACACTGCTGCGCAGGCACAGCTAATGTCCGTCCCACCCTATGCCGTCGCCACTGTCCTTACTGTCCTCGTCGCAGTAGCATCTGAGAAGGCTAAGCGCCGTGCTCCGTTCATTATCGGCTCCTCTGTCGTTGCTATCATTGGGTACATTATCCTCCTCTCTGCCCCATCCAACAAACCAGGCGTCAGCTACGTTGGCACCATATTCGCCGCCGCTGGTATTTACCCCGCAACCGGAATTGTGCTCGCCTGGCCTGCGAACAACGTTTCTGGACAGACGAAGCGTGCAACGGCCAATGCGATGCAGATCTCCATCGGGAACTTGGGGGCTGTGCTTGGGACGCAGATGTATCGACCGAGCACGAAGCCGCGATTCTACCTTGGGCATGGGTTTGCGGCAGGGTATTTGCTGGCGAATATTCTGGTGGTGCTGACGATTTGGGCCGTGCTTGCACGGGAGAACAAGAAGAAACTGGAGTCGGAGAGGTCGGCGGTGGTGGATGAGAGTCCGGTTGAGAATGACGATGATGTGAGATGGATCTTTCAGGTTTAATTAGTTGGATGTAAGGATGAGTTTAGGGGAGCTAGTTCTCCGCCTCATACGAGTAGCAGTAAATATTATACACTTGAACCAGCAACCGGGGAACATCTTTTTCTAGGAATATCGAAGATCTTTATAGAGATTAACTATCCCACTTTTGTCTACGAATCCATTCTCGAGCAAGCCACTCATCAATCAATGCAAGTAAATAAAACATCCCCAATGAATTTAATTATCAACACGAGCCTGATAGCATCGTTTTAATATATATGAGGCTAAATACATGGGACGAGTATAGCCCATTAAGTTAGATACATAGTTTATGTAAAATAAACGGTTATAAACGGCCCAGCATATTGTTGCCAATCACCCAAGAAACACTTCAATTCCAAAACCAATCTCCAGCCCTATCTGATGATGCGATGCCCTCCAATTACATCATGCCTGCTGTCCGGGTTGTCGCTCACGGATAACGCGTTTTACTGCCTTGCGCTTTGCGGTACCCAGACCTTCGACTCCGAGCTCTTGGTTCTTTCCGAGCCATGGCTTCTTGCTGTCTCCCAACATGGATCCGGCAAGGAAGTAGACAATCAGACCAATGATGATAAGCACAAATGCGATTGGATACAGGAAGTGTATCGTGTATCCAAAGACATGGATGCCGATAATCGTACCCCAGAAATTTCCGGTGAGCAGCGAGATGTCGAAAAACGCCGCACTTGCCATTCGGAGGATGATAGGCGCCAACGAATAGAATATCGTGAGAGCCAACGTGTATCCAACCAGATATCCCGCCACGGCACCATTCCAGGTTGCATCGTGGAAGGATGTTCGGTCAAAGATCGCCGCTTGGACACCATTTATCACAACACCAAAAATGCCGAGCATTCCCAGAACCTCATACATTGGGCGCCGACTAACGAACCACTCTTCGAAGACATTGCTCAAACCATACAGTGTGGCACCGAGCAAGCCAAACAGGTCTCCCTTGAGCTGATCTACACCCTGTCCGCCGTTGGTGCCTTGGAGGTGGTCAGATGCAAGTAATAGACCCATGCCGCCACAGCATACGAGGATTCCAGCAATCTGGGCCCACTTGTAGCGTACTTTGAGGAAGAAGAAAGACAAGATGACCACACAGACGATAGACCAGAAGTTTAGTAGCTGCGCCGAGAGAAGCGTTGTGTATCGGTAAGCAAGCACGGTGAAATAGTTTCCTTCCACATCCAAAAAGGAGAGGATAAAGTATTTCCAGCCATCGACAAGAAGGAGCTTGAAGTATTTCTTAAACCCGTAGGTATAGACGGTGTATGTCGTGTATATCAAGGTGAGCAGCACGTAGTTGAAGAGAGTTTGAAATGCCGGAATGGAGTTGCCAGCCATCACAAGCTTCGTCGAGAAAGTGTTTGTAGCTGTGATGCATAGTGCAAGGATTTGCCTGGATTATTACTCAGTATATGTCATAGATGTGGCGTGCCCATGGGCGCACGGAGTGAGTAGCATACCCGAGAATTAAGACGATATAAAAGTCTCTCGTCTTTAAATAGGCAAACCAAGACTTCTCCTGGTTCTCGAACTCGTCGATTGCACGGCCAATCTCTTCGTTCTCAAGCGTATCTGTGTCGTTGCTGTCACTGTCGACGTGGAGAGGTTCCTCGGTTCCGGCAGCCCTGCCACCATCTACCGGCCTGTCATCATACCTGGTGATGCTTATCCCAGCAGTCTCCTTTGTCATCTCAGGAGAAACCATAACGCGGTTTCTCGTCTATTCGATTCACCTAAAATATCAATATAAATAGTTTCCCTGTCTAGGCTACTGCAGTTGGAATGCGCTCGCTCGTCTTGAGGTTGCATACACTCAACAAAAGCGCAATGTAGCAGGATATAGGATGGCTGAAGGGGGGCCCCACGAGTCTTTCTAGCTCTCCCAGTGAACGCAAAGACTCCAAGTCGTTCACAGATATGTCTTGTCTGTTAGCTAGAGTAAAGGCAAAGACAAAGGCATTGGCTGTATTCCCGTCCCAGTTAATGAATTATATGGTCGAAGCCTACTCTGACGTGAAGAAAGGGTGTTTGCGACGAATTTTTTGTATTGGCTGACACTTACCTAATTGGGTCCGCGATGGCCTGGTCTAACTCTTATAAGTTTAAGAGACAAGCACGTGGGTGGGGGGCACCGTGGGATGTGAGACAATGAGATAAGATGAGATAAGATAAGATAAGATGGAGAGTTCCCATTGGACAGTGGGAAACGTCAGTGAGATGTGATCTTAGGTAAGCGACTGGCCATTCACAGCCGCTGTCTCACGCATTTCCCAAGCCCCAAGCTTTCCGACAATCCGCTCCCGCCAAGTCAACCAACTCCAGTTTTTTATAAAGTTTATTATATTGGATGAACACCCAGTATCGAGACCACTACTGTCCTCTGGCCTCATTGGAGAGTTCCTTTAGATGCATGCGGGGGAGTGTAACGTTTGATCGATCCTCTGAGCGTTCTCGTTGCTCTAGCTTGGATCCTTCGATTAGCACTAACAGTTAAGCATAGAGCTGGCCGCGCCCTGACCCTTCCTTCGGCCTTAATTGACGATGGTGAGGATATTCAAACTGTCCGTTAATTTAAACTATGGTCTAGTCTCGGGAATCGCTCTATGATTCCCCCGAATCGGTCCGCGGTAGTGCCGAGAGCTTCCTTATGTGGGAGAAGGAGTCTTGCGGGGGTTGAGTTGGGGAGGATTTCCCCCTAGTATTTCCCCTGTGTAAACTGCTGGAACACACCTTAAATAGTGCTGCCGAACCCTAATCGGCCCTCCGTGCGCTACTGCAGGAACTCCAACCATGCCCCTTCCTTTGTCAAAATGCAACTATAACGTACACAAACCCCAGATATGGTTCACACGTGGGTCGTTACACATACCCAATCCTTCAATTAGCTCCTTTAAGGCCCTGGAAGCGCCTATTATAGGCGCCTTTACTGACTCCTGCTAGATATTTTAGGATTGGCATCCTGGATAGCTTCATGTTTCTCATACCACCCGCTTGCCTTGGCCTGCACATAATCTTGCTCACCTAGCAATTAATTACTTTTGCTTCAAGCGTATTATAGTTATCAGTCTGTTAGCTTCAGGCGTCTTATAGCAATTGGTACGCTAGCTTTGGAACGTAGCAAGAGGGCGCAAGAGGGTGCAAGGATGAGAATGACACACTCGTTCCTTCTGATAATGAGGTCGTGATATATAAAACGATGGATATTCCCACAGATCATATTGTTCGTGCTCCTCGTCAGACATTGCATCCATCAATTCCTTCACTGAACCAGGCTTTCTATTATAGGTATCTGCCTACCTATTTACTCCTTTTCAACCCACATCCGTCATGCATTCTGCTATGGCTCTGGCTGCCCTTGCGGCTGGCCTTATCGGCCAATCCCTAGCCATGCCTCTCATTGTTCGACCCGGAAATGCTCATGATATTATCATCATCCCGGACGAGATCCATAATGGAACCCTCGTTGGAGGCACGGCTGCCGAAGGGGACGGACTACCGACTTCCAACCCCCAGCTAGGTCTGGTTTTGCAAAACAACTATGATGCCGCTGCCATCAACGTGTATATAACTGGTCAAGATACAAACGGTGGCATCGTTTTTGTCCTTCCCGATGGAACATTCTATTATCCACCAAGCACGACGTCTACGACCCCAGTGTTAATCACTGAGAACGTTGCTGTCCCTCTCGGTGGCAAAGGAAGCGCAACTTCTCTGTCCTTCCCGGATTATATCTCGTCTGGTCGCATCTGGGTCGCTGCGGGGGACCTGAAGTTCTACATTGTTGACGCCGGTGGCAGGGCGGGTCTTGTTGAACCGTCGTCAACGAACCCCAGCGATCCTAGTGCTGGTAGCAACTGGGGATTTGTCGAATTGACGAATAATGCCGGTGGTATCTATGCCGATGTCAGCTTTGTTGACTTTGTTGGAATGCCTCTGGGTCTCTCACTCCAGTCTCGAGATGGAGTCCAGACTATTCAGGGGACATCCACAAATGCTGTATCGGAAGTCTGTTCTGCCCTGCAAGCACAGGCGGCTATCGATGGTGCGCCGTGGGATGCGCTCTGTGTGAAAGATGAGTCTGGAAAACTTTTGCGTGTCATGGCACCTGCCGACTATATCACCTTGGATAACGGAGCGTTCAGCAATTACTGGACCGACTACGTCAACCAAGTCTGGGAGCACTATAGTTCCAACACACTTACTATCGATACTCAAACTTCGAACGGGAAGGTGGCCTGCAAAGTGGTCGGCGATGAGTTAGCCTGCGAGGGAGACAACCGTGGCTACGCTAAGCCAGGCCCCGTTGATATCTTTGGCTGCGACCGTGGGCCATTTGCTATTGCGGCGAATGACGGTGATATCCACAGAGCTGTTGTTCCAAGACTGTGTGCAGCCCTTGTCCGTTCGACCTTGCTCATTCCCGGAGGAGACGTGCAGCCAAGCCTGAGCTCGGAGAACTACTATACCGTGTCTCCTACCAACTATTACAGCAAATTTGTCCACGAGCACGAACTTGATGGATTGGGATACGCGTTTGCGTATGATGATGTTGCGGCCGATGGACAGCCTAGCGCGGCTGGGTTGGTGAACAACCCGAACCCCGAGGTCTTGACCGTTATTATCGGTGGTCCCGCCTAGTGATCTTGGGCTGTGACCGATTTCTCTTGTCTATATATGCCGCTATTTTTTGTATATATTCAATGCCTGTCATCTGCAAATATTTTGTCTTCGTGTTTGGTTTGTTGTTGGGTTGGTCAGAGGGCGGGCCATGGACATATTCTCATATTTGCCAACTACATATTCTGCCACCTAACTTCGCTATATAAGTGACTTATTAACTTCAATGATGGATCAATTTATGCCAGTTGGCTTAAAACATATCATATAATAGTGATTGCAATAACGACGGCGTGCATCGCCATCATAATAGGGCAATTCTGGACGATGTTGAATATTTTCATTGCGTGTTAGGCTACGATCTGAGGGTAACTCTCATATGCCACCATAGACTCTAGAGAGTAAGGCGTCTGAACGCTCTGCCAGACACAAGTTAAAACTTCTCATAGGCATGCCAACTCAACCTAGACCCCATCCGGGTCCAATCCTGGCATTGCTGGTAACTGTGGGTCAGTGCCAGTGGAAGGGTCATCCCCCATGGCATTTCCTCCAACACGTATTGAACCAGGTTCTGGCATCGTTAGTGACGGTACCAATGATGTTATGTTGGTCAGCACGACTGTCGCCGTTGAGGTCGTTGACATTCATCGACACCTTGAGAGAGTGAGATCGATACTATCGGGTGAGGGACAACCAGGACTATAGTGCTGACTGTTGGGATAATGCTGGAGCCCGGAACTTACCGTGGGATTGCCAAGTATTGGCTGAGGATATAGTGCACATTGAGGCTTATCCGTACCGTAGAATAGGTAGTCGAATCAATTCCCTTTCCTATCATCGTAACATTCCTACTTTGGCTAGATCAATGTGGACACACGTGTAACGCCGGGTCCTGGTGTTGGACTCGTGAAGGCTTGGCTTGCGTTGGGTTGGTTGGTGAGGCAGGGGATCAGACACAAAGGCTTCGTCTCAAGTTATAGCACGTTACTGTAGACTAGAATGTAGGTAATAGAATACTATTTGAGTTGAGCACGAAGCTCCTATCTAAGAACTAACTACTGACTTATATAGAGGCGTCGTGCCGAAGGATATATGGGTATCGTTGGATATAATAATATATCCATATATCCCATATATCCAGTCACGTGACGTTAGCTAGCGGTTAGCTAACGGCTAGCTAACGCTACCTAACCAATCACCTGACTGATCGCCTGCAGGTTGGACCGTGTTCGTAACAACACGGCCCGCAACTTAGTGAGGGGCCGCGAATCCTGATCAGCAGGGGTAGATCCAGGTAAGCTAGGGGCCGCCTCATCCCATCGTTCTGGCCTCATGGAAATATTTATATGTACGCATCCCTTTCTCTTTGACTAAAAAGATCATCATTACCTAAAAAAATAACAGCCAAGATGTCGACATTAACCACCCCGAAGACTGTGCTAGTGATAGGCGCGACTGGGAAGCAAGGCGGTGCTGTCATTGAGAACATTCTAGCTTCTCCTCAAGCCAATTTCTTCAACATCGTCGCGGTGACTCGCGATGCGACGAGCCGAAAAGCCCAGAAAATCGCTGCTCACCCCAATGTGTCGGTTATTGAGGGTGACTTAGCAAATGTAGACGACATTTTTAACAAGGCCGGGCCCGTATGGGGCATCTACAGCGTCCAGATCAACTCGGACGTCGAAGAACAGCAAGGCAAAGCCGTGGCGGATGCTGCCGTTATGCATGGCGCTCAGCACTTTGTTTACTCATCTGGAGACCGTGGTGGTCCTGAGCGATCGCCCAACAATCCCACCTATGTCAAAAACTTCGCTTCAAAGCACGCTATTGAGAAGCATCTTCAACAGCGGGCTGAGAAGAGCCCCCAGCAGATGACCTATACAATCCTTCGCCCAGTGACCTTCTTTGAGAATCTCGCCACGGACCTTCATGGCAAAGGGTTTGCCCGTATGTGGGAGCAACTAGGCAGCAAGAAGCTCCAGATGGTATCAACAAAGGATATCGGCTGGTTCGCAGCTCAGAGCTTTCTCCAGCCCGACAAGTACAGAAATGTGGCCTTGACGCTCGTGGGCGATGAGCTAACGCAACCTGAGGCCGATGTTATCTACAAGAAAGTTACAGGACAGTCTATGGCCATGGCAGCTTGCACAATCGCGAGTGCTGTCAAGTTTGTGTTAAAGGGGTCCGTAGGCGACATGTTCAAGTGGTTTGAGGACGAGGGGTATGGTGGTAGTGTGCAGGAATGCCGCAGCGCCAACCCCAACATGCAAGATTTTGCTGCTTGGTTGAATGAGAACAAAGGAAATTTTATGTAACGTAGCGAGTGTTAGCACCACTTGCATGTCCCTATGACCCTTCGCTCGATGAATACTACGATTGAATAAAACAGACCGCACCCGTTAAACCACACATTTAGTGAGATCACTGCGATAGACAACCAACCATATGGCAATTGGCAGTTTGGGAGCGCATAGCTATGGCAAATATAACTCAAGCCTCAATAATCGACGACCGACCTTCCAGTCCACCAAGTATTGATACTACTTTGGAGCGATTGAAAGCAGAACCAGATGCATTATGTAGGACAATACAAATGGGGCACCTTCTATTGTCGTATGTGGTAAGGATATCTGTTCTCAACCCTTATTTGTAACCAGTGGGAGCTTAGTAAGTTAACGTCTCCATCCGAACCAAGGCAAGGTTCGTTAATACTACTCTATCTCCCAACCGAGTATCCCAATAGTTGCTATTCTATGGATATAACATGGGCGCCGTGGAATAAGCGCTTCTTGCCTATGTTTTTCGTTTTTCATTCCGAACAAAAACATGTCATAAAACCGAAGGATCACGCTGAGAACGAGGTATATTTATTGGCCTGGGAAATTGATATGGGGCGCAGGAGTGCTATGAGGCCGGTTAAAAGATGGGGACCGGCGATCTATTACTTACCATGAGGTTGTGGCTGAGAAGCAGTAATGAGATTTTCTCGAATCTCGGACACTCTGATTGCAGCTTCGTCGATGATGACGGAAAATATTGTCCGTTCAACAATAGCGATCACAACAGCTTCCTACCGCAAATAAATCGAATCCTACTCTAGGCCTCTTTGATAATTTTCCCGTGCACGATCACTTACGTATTAGTCCTATGTGGATCTCGAGTTTTGCCCCAATATTCCCCATCAGTGACTGTGGCTGAAGATCTCATCAATACGCGACTGTACCCCAGGTTTCAGGCCGCCCCTACGTCTCACCGATATTCTATCTCCGCACGACATTTCGATTAATTGCATCTCGATATTAATTATTGGCAAGTCTATTGTTCCTAATATTCACCAATATCTCCAATTGCCGAACAATTCCACCACTACCGACGGCTGTCCCGCTGCCGTTGGAACTAAACCCCTTTACCACAATGTTTATCATTTTGGCCAAACTAGCTAAACTGGGCCCCCTTGTTCCGCGCGGCCAGTAAGATAACCCACGAGGGAACCAAATCTAATTCTGTAGGGTTCCGACGCGCGGCGGAGGAGGTGGATTAATGTCGAGCTTCTCTGGGATATATGAAAAATATATATGAGGTATACGCAGCTCTTATAAGTATGGGAGAAGATCGGCCTCCTGTCATATGGTGCGAAATGGCGGAAGAATACTCGTTGCCATCGGCCAAGGAGAAAAAGAACTTATATGGATGGAAGGCTAGGAAAATTATGGAGCACTGGTTCTCAAAGTTGGGTATAAAGAAGCTCAAGTTTCCCAAGAAAGTCTCAGAACCCAACATCTTCAAAGCCTCTTCAGCTCAATCACATTTCGCACCTCGCCATCCAGTTCATAACAAGACTTCCGCCTAGAACCAGCCCTCAATTCAAAATGCAAATCACATACTTCGTCCAGGCCCTGTTCGTCGCCGTCGCACTGGCTGCGCCCGCTCCTCAAGCTCAAGGCGGTGGTAAGTCTCCTTACTACACAGGCCAACTGGAGCCCAAACCATCTCGAATTCAACTAACTTTCCCAGACGACTTGCCCTCTGGCATATTCCCATCCGGAGGCTTCCCAACTGGCACCGGTGGCCCAATCCCGTCCGGCGGCCCCATCCCTACCGGCACTGGCGGCGGTCCCGTCCCAACCGGCGGCTTCCCATCCCACACTGCTGGAGGTGGCCACCACCACACCCGCACCCGTGGCGGTGATGAACCTGCTCCAACTGGCCCCCCCGCCGGAGGCGATGAGGGCGACGATGAGTCCAGCCAATAAGCGTTGAGAACAGCGACGAGTATGGTGTTGTCTTCTTTGCTTTCGCCGTTGAATGGATGATGTAGCCCACTTGCCTTGGTACCACGTGTATCCGGACGCGCAAGCTGTAGTAGTACAGTAGTACAGCACCGAATCAAAGATATGTCTGGGGTGGGAAAGAATCCTCAATGACGTTCGTACCCATAATTCCAAAATAAGCAACCCCCTTATCCACTTCGCACACGACTCAACCACCCGCCCCACTGTCTCACCTACAGGGCTGTATCGTGGCGTGGCCCGCCCCACCAACCTTTTAACTACCCGAGACTTGGTCGTAACGATGAGCAATCTGGGCGATCGAATTGCGTATTTCAGGAACAGGTTACTCTACCCATCTTCAGGTACTGTAGCGTCTCCGGTCTAGGCCTGCGCGGCCAACTAATCTGCGCGTGGGCAACGTGCTCACATAATATCCTTCGGCTCTTTCGTTTTGCTTATAACATGGGAGAATTATGATTGTTTGCGTGTTACGTCGTCCTTTTGGAATGTTATATGGGTATTGTGGGTAGGAGAAAACGAATACGCGGCAAAACAAGATAATAATGGGATATCGTAGTAGCAATCTACACCATGTAGCTAGCGTGCAAGGACTAAGACAATATTCTCCGATATATGGTATGATGTTATCTGGCTACAAAAAATGGCACAGCTACTCAGCAATGCGATGCATCAAAATCCATTAAGTAAACGGTGATATAAGCAAACTACACAATGGGCGCCAGTTGCAGTGGGGCCCGCTCCCATACAATTACATTCTTCTGGAGCTTCAACGCGTCTTTCCTATGCTGTATGAGATCATCTCCCCAGACAGGCTCACCGCCATCATCTTTTCCCGTGATAACAGGAGAAGCTGGTGGTACATAAGGCAAATCAGGTGTGAAATCGACATGCTTGAGAGGAGGTGCATCATCTTGACATTTCCGACGCCGAACCCACTCATCCAAGAGTTTCCGGAATTCCCCAACCTCGCAGTCTAGCTTGCACTTGAGCGGCCAGCTTTCGAGGATTAGCACCGCGTTCGGATCCTGTTCTCTGTGTTCCACGCGACGGAAATGGTCGTCTTGGGAGACAATTTCGTACAGAGTGAAAATGACGCCATTGACATCGTTCCGTTCGGGAAAGCAGCTGGGTTGGCCGATACGAGCGGCACGGTCGAAGTCGAAGAGAAGGAGGTTGTCTGTTTCGGGATTGACGAGGAGATTTCGTGGGGCTATGTCTTGATGCATAATCCCGAGATCAAAATTTAAGTAGTCTACCACATCTAACAGCTGCTGGAACCAAGCTAATTTGAAGATTCGATCTTTGTTCTCTCCAATAGTGCCGTTGGGAATATATGGCGTAGTGAAGCCGAGGAGACGAGACTCGGCGTCCGAAATAACCACACGGTCGACTGGGACTATGTTTGGATGTCTTGGGAGGGCCTTGTTGAGATGCAACTCATTCCATATCCAAGATCTCCTTTGATAGATCATGTAATATTTGAAGACGGCGAGCTTTTTTTCACCCGAATCGTCTGTATAGCTAACCAAGTCGATGGTTGGGCCAAGTCGATCCTCTTCCGTCAGTTGCGAATGCTGAATAAGGGGACAGTTTTGTAGGGATGGTGCGTTGGCAAGACGTGGGTAGTGAGTAGTTATGGTCCTGTCATCCTCTGGGTCCGAGGAAACCTTCACTAAACGGCCATTGTCATCCACCGTTATGGATTGAACAGACCGCCCGAGTTGACCTATGTAGCGCTTCAAAACATCAATGTCGACGTCTCCATCGGGCGGTATATAAGTTAATGGGCCAGTGATATTGTACCATCGACGCTGATCCCAGTCTATAACCTGGCCTGTATGAACGTGTCCTCTGACTTGTTCACCAGCAATCCAAAACCTGTCTGACGGGGCAATCATGGTAGTATTGACCACCACCTATAAAATCTCAGAACAACGAATCACCGTGCCGTTGTTGAGTTGATAAAGGGGGGGAAGAAGGCGTGGCGCTTCCTTTCTCTAGTGTGGCACCAAGAGACGCGGGGAAGAACAGGGGTTGTAAAACAAACTCGCCTACTACGGGCGCTTAATTCTACAATACCTGAACCGGCTCGTAACGACAGGCACCAATATCACAAATTGATACTAAGAAAGTTAGCAATATCAATTCGTCGCTCTACCTGATGTTCTCACAAGCACCGCATCCAGTTTCAGGCCCTGTGAGTCGGATTTGATATATAGGCAACTGAAATGAGCCAAAGCTCTTCCGAATCACTCATCTAAGGAGAAGCTCTTTCGAATCACTCATCCAAGCATAAGTAAAGATAAAAACTAAGTTAAAACCATCTGACAAGCGCTCCCATCAAGAAGTAAAACACCATTCCCTTCCATCCCATCCTATCCCATCCCTTCGCCCCAAAACCCTCCCAACGCTCCATCCAAAGAAACCGACAAAAGCCAGAAAACAAGGGAATCCGAGAAAACCAAGAACCCGACTAAGAAACCAGAAAACAAGGGAATCCGAGAAAACCAAGACCCTCAGCAAAACACCACACACCACACACCCCACTCAAACCTCTACCCCAGCTCCAGCCCCAGCCCGTTCCCTCGCCATCCTCTCCCCCCAAACCCTCTTCCCCCTCCTCAACTCAAACAGCTCGAACCCCTCCCCGCCCTCCACAACCTCGAGCGCCTTCCTGATCTTCGTGCGATACACATCCACTACGCAGCATTAGCCTTCCATCACATCCGTCATCACCAGCATCACCACCAACAGCACCCCCCAAAACAAAAGAAACCCAAGCAAAAGCCAAAAAAAAAATAAGAAGAAGGAAATACTCACAACACCTCTGCAACAACACCTTCCTCCCCCCCACCCTCTTCGTACCCACCCACGCCAACCTCCACGCCAACTCATTCAGCCCCCTCTCCCTAACCCTCCTCGCCCTCCCCATCCGCGGAATCACCACTTCCATCCCCTGCTCCCCCTCTCCCCTCCCACCACCACCAGCACCGCCGCCGCCACGGAGCGCCGGCCACGCAAGAACCCTAACACCCACCCCCTTCCCACCCCCCTCATCACCATCCGCACCCCCCTCATCCCCATCATCATCAAACGACCCCTTATCCCACACCGCCCTCCAACTCCTCACAAAAACACTCGCAGTCTTCCGTACACTATCCGGGATCTCAGACACGCGGACGGAGGCGAGGTCAGCGCGGATTTTGTGTTTAGCTGCTAACCCCCCTCCTCCACCTCCCGTAGATGCTGAGCTGGGGGTGTGTGTGGTGGTTAGGGATGTGGAGATAGGGGTGGAGGAGGGCGATTTTGTGGGCGCGGAGATGGGGATGTGGAGGTATTTGGGGGATTTGCCGGGGGGGAGGATGGGGGGGAAGAGGGAGGGGTTGAGGGGTTCGGTTGGGGGGGAGGGGGTGGGGATGGTGGTTGTGGTTGTGGTGGGGGGGTGGATGGGGAGGGTTGTCGTTGTTGTTGTTGCTGTTGCTGTTGATATCGGTAGTCCTGGATTCTGTAAGGGGAAACTGGACGCAGGGTTGGACATATCGACGATGTTGTTGGGGGAGGGAGGGCCTACGGAGACAGGATGGCGTTAGCCTATTTCTACACAAACAAACAATCCTCAAAACGTGTTCAGACGGATGACGACGACGATGACGGACGAGATGATGAGTGAGTGAGACGACTGATAAAAGACGGGTGGATGGATGGATGGAATAGACAGAAACGAGCCAGCCAGCGCAGGACACACCGCCCTCTGCGCCCGCCACGACCGGGTATGTGTGTGTGCGCCGCACCACCAAAGGGGCAAAGCAGCAAGACACAGCAGGGCAGTGCAGCTCGGGGCTTCCGTGGGAAAATTTCTAGTATACAAGCAAAATCCGCCTCCCCCCCCCCATTTCCCAAATTTCCTCTCTTTTTCCAATTTCCAATTTCCAGATCCCCTTATCCTACTCCGCCCCGACGGAACGAAAACATCCCTCATATAGTACCAGCACTAGCACCAGCCACCCCCCACCAAGCGACGCCGTTCCGCGCGCCACATTGTAGACGGTATCCAGCGAATACAGTAAAAAAAACGACGAACAATCATGAATAAACAACCAGGAAACAAGATGTGTGTGGCAGAAAAAGACAAAATGGGTGGTTAAGAGCCGAGAGAATCGAACAAAAAAGCCAAACAGAATCAATCAGATTGAGACGGAAACAAAGATCCAGCCCGCAGGCGCCCTAGAGAAGCAGAGTTTGAAGAGCAAGAGAAGACAAAAAATATGAGCCACATCGGGCCGACCGCAGCGCGTAGAAGGGGAAGTGCACGAGCAGGGAAATCTGAGGGGGGGGGTCCAAACAAAAAAACATCTGGTGCGTGTGCAAATGGATGGGGAAAAGATGTGTGTGTGTGTGTGTGGTATCATAACAAAGAATTTTTATCGCAATCCTCAAATTTTAACGTGAGGGGGGGATGGGGGGGTTGGGCAGTGTGTAGGGGGAGAAAAGTATCACATCTGGTGAAACATACCACTTCCGTCATCGCCATTCGGCGCCGCTGCCCCATCGGCATGCGCCTGGTGATGATGATGCATCTGCGCGCCCATCTTCCCCTGCTGCTGTTGCTGCTGGACCGGTAGCGGTCCCGGTGGTGCTCCCGGCGGCAGGCCAAGCGGTGCCGCGTGCACCAGCTTGCGCGAGTTGATCTTCGCCATACGGCGGACGCGGCGCGAGCGCAGGCGCGGGTCCTGGTTGCTATTTCGCCACGAGTCGACGGCGCGCTGAATGAGGCCGCGCTTCCCCCTCAAGCAGGGGTTGAGCTCGGCGAGGGCCCAGCCGACGGTGTTGCACTCGCTCTCGTAGATGAGGCGGTTGCCGCGGTACTGGTCCTTGGAGCAGCAGGCGCGGGGGTAGACGCAGTTCTCGGTCTTGAATTCGGGGGCTAGCGAGTCGACGGCTACGGACTCGACGTCGCACCGGATGGTGTACTCCATCTTGACGCGGTCGCGCGAGTACTCAAAGGCGATCCATTGGACGCCGTTGCCGTCCTGGCGGACGACGAGGGGGGTTGTGGCTGGGATTGGCCCTGGCGCTGCGGAGGGGTTGACGCCGGTCCCTGGGAGAGGTGGTGCGCCGTTGGTCGCAGGCGGGATATGCTGGAGTGTGTGTGGGGGTTGTGGTTGGCCCTGTGGGGGTGCTGGGGCGGCGCGCTGCTGTTGTTGTTGGGGTGGGTGCTCCATCTTGGTGACGCGCGGGCTGCTGGTCATCTGCTGTGGGTGCTGGCCGGGGTGCTGCATCTGGTGCTGCGCCTGTGGGTGTGACATGAGCAGATTGGACTGCGGGCCCATTCCCTGGTGATGCTGTGGTTGCTGCTGGCCGTACGGCGAGGGGTTACCCTGCTGCGGCATGGGCGGGTAGGTTTGTGGAGGTGGTGGGTAGTACATTGGTTGCTGCTGCTGCATCTGAGAGGGAGGCTGGGAGTAGATCTGGCGACCGTGTTGGTCGTGGCCCGATGGCGAGGCTACGGACGCGGGAGAGTTCGATTGAGGGGTGTGGTAGATCGGGGGGTAGAGAGGGCGCGCCATGCCTGCGGCTGCGATGATGTCGGGCGTGTCTGCCGCTGCGCTCGTCAGTCGCTGCTGCTGTTGCACGGGCGCCGCCGTGGGATCTCGCGCAAACTCACCTGCGGAGGTATAGGTGCCCGTCGCGCTGGGCGTGCTGTATGGGCTCGCGTGGGTGTAGTAGGGCACGTCCTGTGGGTGCTGGGCGACCTGGCCGGTGCCGTTCTGGGCGTACTGCTGCGGCAGTCCGTGGCTGGACTGGTAGGCACCGGAGTGCTGCTGCTGCTGCGGTGCGGGCGGCTGCTGCTGCTGGTGCACGACGCTGGAGGGGCGCTGGTGCGGCAGTTGTTGCGGCGGCGGGCCCTGCGCGTGGTGCGGCTGATGCTGCTGTGAATAATACTTGTCAGTCACCATTGCGAATTACTCTCAATGAGCAACAACAACCATTGACAGGTGGTAGAGTCCTCGCGTCGTGCGCTTGCGGAGATGGAGCAAGGCGCGCGGAGAGGGCGGTCGTGAGATAGAAGCGTCGACTTTTTTTT
The DNA here is from genome assembly GCA_001662585.1 of Pseudogymnoascus sp. WSF 3629. Taxonomy (NCBI): domain Eukaryota; kingdom Fungi; phylum Ascomycota; class Leotiomycetes; order Thelebolales; family Thelebolaceae; genus Pseudogymnoascus; species Pseudogymnoascus sp. WSF 3629. The sequence goes on from KV454605.1 coordinate 50,075, forward strand.
AATTCGGGAAATGCGCGCGCGTGCGACTTGTAGCTGTCGCGATGGGATGAGGGTGTGTTGTCGACTGGACAAGGGACCTTTTTTGCGCGTGTGGAAGGGTCTGGCCGGTTATAGGTCTCGTCGAGCGCTTGGCGGTAGAGTGATAACGAGAGAAGGGTGCGCGTGGAGTGGGCAGGATGTTTGGGTGAAGAGCGTTCGAGTCGTTCAGGTCGTGGGACAAACTGAAACGTCGAGTCTTTTATTGAGTAACTCGTCGAAGTACTATATGTTGCAAGGACTCGGGGTTGGGTAGCGCGGTACGATGAACCCCGATTTTTTCGCGTTTTTTTTTCCCTCTTTTGTCGCGTCGCGTAACGTGAGAAACGTGGAGATAAGTTGATGGTTGTCTTGACTCGACAGGATAGTGGAAATCGGGCCGTGTCGAAAAGAACAGTTACGCACGCGTTACTTGTTCGGTTGGATAGGGTAACGAGAGTTGTGAATAGCTTCACTTTTATTGATTATATTTGGCAGTGGCAAATGTGTGGTGGTCGCGGACTGCTCCTGTGGGTAACAAAAATTAATGCCTGTCGCGTTTTGACGTTGATGGGGTTGAGTGGTGGTGGTGGTAGGAGAGTGGGTGGGTGGGAAGCAGGGTAAGGTAAGGTAAGGTAGGGGATGTTGATGGGGGATGGGGGGGGGATGGGGGAAGGGAGGGAGTAAGTACCTTGCACGACTACTGCGTGGTGCGGGAAGCGTCAGGTACCTTGGGGATTTTTTGTTTTGGGCGGGCGGGTTCGGCTGTGTCTGGCGTGGGAAGTCTGGGTTTTGGTAGGGCGGTAGGCGGGCGGTTGTGTGGTGGCACTGTGAGCGATAGGACAGTGGAGAGAAGAAAAAGAAGAGTGTGGGAAGGTGGGAAGGGGGAAGGGGTAAGGTAGTGAGGTAGTGAGAGGTAGTAAGGTAGTGGAAGTAGTGAAGTGGAAGGGTTTGTCAACGGTCGACCATGCCATGCGGGAAGCAGGGGACATGGGTCGCTTTAAGTACGGACGGTGGGCGTGGGAAAGGGACGGGGGTGGGAGGAGGAGGGGGGTGGATTGTGGATTTGTGGATGGGGGAGGGGAGGGGGGAGAAGGGGAGGAGAAAGAGAAGGGACCGGGGGGGACGGGATTGGGAATTTGTGAGGGAGGGGTGGGGATGGGAAGGGAGGGGAGGGGTGGGAGGAGGAAGGGGGAAGGAGCAAGATAGGTGTGGGTGTGGGTGTTGGGTGTGGTGGGTGTGGTGGATGGCTGATTGTGGGTTGGCTGGTGGTGGTGGTGGTTGTTGGTTGTTGTGGTAGTAGTGGTGGTGGAAGTAGCAGGTAGTGGTGGAAGTAGCAGGTAGTAGTCGGGTAACCGAGTACCGTAGTATAGTAGTAGATTACATAGTAGATTAGTGTACGTAGTAGATGAGTTGAGTACAGTAGTAGCAGTAGAGTGCACAGTAGTCGACCGTTGAGATTAATCCTGGCCCTCTCTCTGTAGCCGGCGCGCGCGTCTTGGAGAACGGATACTGCCTGGGATGTTTGATGGGAAGAATACAGCCAGAGTACAGCCAGAGTACACCCCTCGTACAGACAAAGTAACTCGGAATTTGCAGGGGAACTCAATTTGCAGGGGATTGCAAGGAGAGAAAGGTGGGTCCCGTACTCGAACCAAAAGGGGACAAGGGGTCGCTAGATAGAGACAGGGGTGCGGTCGACAGCCAGAAAAAAAGAGGGTCGTGGAATGGGCAAAAAGGGCAGGAATAGCAGGGTACGAGGAACGAGCGAGGAACGAGAGAGGAACGAGGCCAGAGAGATATAAGACATCGGCTAAGACACGCCAGAGACAGGACCCGGAACATCCCTCACACCCGCCGTCCGTACGTACATACGACTCTGTAGATGCTGTATACTGTACGTGCTTGGTAAGAAACAGTAGGAAACAGTACAGTAGTAGAGTACTCACAGAAACACACACACACACACACATATACTCACACACAAGACACGCAGGGAGAGAGAACCCTCAACCCTTACCTCCTCCCCATCCCTTCCCTCCCTGCACCATCATCCCTTCATCCCTCCCCTCCCCTTACCTCCATAAACTCCGATCCCCGACCCCCGAACAAATTCACCCATACACATCTTCATCCACCCCCAACACACTCACTCATCACCACATCCTTACTCAGCACACATACCACATCACTCTATCCTCTTCCACGTGATAGGCCAACTCCCCCCACCCACACACGCACACACCCCCATCCCACCAATCCCCTCGCCCCCCTCCCCGGCCACCCGCATATCAGCCGCTTGGAGGCGTCCCGAGGAGAGGCCACGGCTAATTGGTGGTATGTTCGATTATAGTCGTATGCGATACAGTACTCCAACTATGTGTGCGTGTGTGTGACCGACAGACGCTTTCGCCCATCTAGTCTGGCAGCGGCCGAACTCGCGAGCGACGGGTCGTGGCGGCTTGGTGGGTAGCTGATGGGATGGGATGGGAGAGGGTGAATTCTGATTTGCCAGGTTGTGTGACGTCTATCTCTGTAGGATCGCGATATCTCTGTGGCGGCTGAAAGGGATGGAAGGAAGGGAGGCAAAAGGTCTGTGTGGCTATCTCAGATATATTAAACGTGATAGGAAGTCAACAACGCCATCCGAGCCCGACTACGCAATCGCGACGCCGCCGCCGCCACAGTGTGTGTGTGTAAGCTACGACCACAACAAGTACATACTCACCGCGCCGCAAAAGGGCACAACAACAGCCAACACAGCACAGAACAAAAACCCCCCTCCAAAAGCGGCAAGTCATCTCCGCCACCCATTCAGGCACATCTCCCTTCATCCCTCCTCCTCCTCCGCCAAAAACAGCCCCCAATCACGTTATCCCCCTCCCACGCGTCGTCGCGATCTAGACCGCCCACTCCATCTGCACAGGGCAGCGATGCGCACCTCGCCCACAGTTTTGCAGCTAAGTATAGACCATCCCATCCCTGCACACACGCTTCCGGGTCGACGTCGGTAGGAAAAACGGTCGCGAATCCGTATCTCCATCCACATCCACATCCACCGCCGTCGTCGTCAAGTTCAAGGAAGGCAGGTAGGGGTAGCCCCGGTCAGAAACGGAAGGTGAACTAACTAACTACGCCGCACTTGCACTGCTGTCTGTTCTGTTCTTCTCTGTGTGTGGTGAGTGGTGTGCTGTGATGGTGTTCCTCAAGGTAGCACGCACATGGAACGGAAAGTGGGTAAGTGGGGCCCCGGTCGGCCCAGCTTTATCCCGGCGCGGACAGCGCGGACACCGCTAATCCATCCCTACCTCTACTGGCTGGGTAAAAACAGCCACAACGACAACAACAGCAGGATTGAGTGAGTGAGACACACGGTCTGGTCTGTAAGCGCGCCCTTCCCTTCAAAGATCGGCGGGCATCGGGGGCGCCGAGGGGTATGTGGGTGGTTGTGGCGGTGGTTGTGGTTGTGGAAAGACAGGGGAGGGGGGTAGACGGCGGGCGGCGGCGATGCGATGCGATGCGAGTACGATGCGTGTTTTTTTTTCTGCGATGCGCGATGCGAGGGGGTCGGTCGGGGTCGGTGGGAATTTCATGGGGGGATAGATGGGGATGGATGGATGGGGATATTGGGGTTACATGGGCGCGCGGCTGAGGGGAGGGGATGGGGGGTTGTTGGTAATGTGTGTAATTATGTATGGACTTGGGCTATTACTGTGTTGCACTGTACTGCACTGGACTGGATGGATGGATGGATGGATGGAAGTATCGTATGGTTGTACGTACAAACCTGTCTGAAGCTGTGTATCACCCATCCATCCCCTTCTCGCCCTCGCTCACGAGGCATTTCACATTTCAGGACAGACATTCGACGGCGTCGCGGCGGCCGGATAGACAGGGAACGACCGACAGCCATAACAGACAGACAGGCCAGGGTGTGTGGTGCAGGGATACCTCCTAGGGCGGAAGAGGCAGGAGACCCGGGGGTACAGGTGAGGTACTTGCGCGGTTCTTGCCTTTGTTAGGGGACCAATCAAGATTTACACAATGTGGGGGGAGAGGGTGGGGGGGAGCTACTGTATCTCAAACAGAGGGGTTGATTAGCCGGGGGGTGAGTTGTGTGGGTGTGTGTTGTGTGACTTGCGTGATGGCGGGTGTGAGGTAGGGGGATGGGATGTACCGGTTGATGGGAGTGGAGTCGCTTGTGGTGCCGTGAAGGAAGGGAGGTACGTACGGAGGGTACGGACGGGGTTTTTGAAATTCGCGTTGGATTGCTTGGGGTGGGTGATGTTGCGAGGGATAGTGGTGGTGGTGGTGATGTGATGTGATGGTGGTGGTGGAGACGCGACTTGATGGATGGATGGAGGGATGGATGGATGGGCCGATGATGGGAAATCATAAGTCTGGTGTAGTATAGTATAGTATGTACTTACTCTGATGATATGGACGAGGTTGTGCACTTCCGCGGAGGTGTCTGCATCTATTCTACGGAGTTCTTGTTGTCGTTCTCGTTCTCTATCGGCCCATCTTATCTCATCTCATCTCTCTTGTGCAGTACAGTATCGCGTTATCACCACCAGCCACCGACCCAGCCAGCCAGGCATCCCGACTTTCCCGACTATCCCAACTATCCCATCCGCCGTACTGTAGATTCACTATAGAGTACTACTACACAGCACTCGAGCGCACAACATCCCATATATCCCATACATCACATACATACACCCATATCCCAGCCCCAGCCCGTCCATCCATCCCAAAGATCTAAGATAAGATCGCGCCTGCCATGGCATGCCACCTCCTTCCCTACCACCCACGAGCCAGCCAGCCGCCAGCAAGGCAAGGCCATCATCCCCTCCCCTCCCCTCACATCCGCCGCCCGGCGCACCTCGTCCATCTCCCTCACCCATCACCCATCACCCATCACCCATCACCCATCACCCATCTCCCGCGCTTACCCAACCCATCACCCCCCCCAAATCAAGCTCACCCTGTCCCCATCTGTCACCGCCGAACCCTCCGAACCGCCCCCCATCCCCTCCCCATCGCGTCCTAGCTCCCCACAGGGTACACTCTTGGCACACCCCCTTCCCCCCCGCCAAGACCCGATCCTGAAACGGTTGTGGTGGGGAGGTGCGCGTACGTATGTTTGTTATCCCTGTTCGTCGAGGGAAGGTAGGGGTGGTGGCTGTTGCCGGGCTGGATGGGCTTGTGGGTGGGGCTGTGATGTGATGGATTGGGGGGATAATGGTGGTGTAAGCTGGTTGTGGTGCTGTAGGGGAAGGTACGTACGGATGAGGGAGAGAGGCACGGATGCCGTGCCGTATCGATGGGGGGAGGAAGGGTAGGGCGTCGTATAGAGATGTGCGAGTACGGTGCGGTGTCCAGTACAGTTATACGGTGTACAGGATGCGTGTTATTCTTCGGAGCAGACAGCACCTTCCAATCCCACCACCAACTGCGCAAAATATAATACCCGGAAACAGCGCAGCGGCAACGTGCATACCGACCGACCAACTATCTCGCGCTGTGCTGTGGTGCCCCATCATCGCATCCTTCGCGCCATCCTCGACCGAAGCGTCTGTTAGCATCCTAGGCCAGGTAATCTACGCATACATACTCCCAGTACTACAACAGTAGACACGCACATGCTATCCCTCCAGCGAGCCCAAACATAAGCACACAGATAAATGTGGGCCCTCTTTCCCTCCCTCCCCTACCTGCCCCCAAAAAAAAGCCGACCTCGCGCCTCTGCGGCCTCCCCCCCTGCCCTGTCTTGGCTGTCAGATGCAAAGATGCAAGAATAGAGCCCCTGTAAACCACAAGCAAGCCCAACCAAACCAGGCGAAACGAAAAGAGAGAGGGGAGGGAGTGATAGCCGTAGTTAGTAGCCCTGGCGTCGTAGCCGCCCCGCTGTACCCACAACCACGCCGAGGTTAACCCTAACGCCCCTCCCATCCCATCCCAGACCGGACGAGGAGGTGATGTACGTACTCGGTGCAGGGAAAGTGCGAATTCAACGACGGTAGAGGGACTGTACTATGGGTATGGGTATGGGATGGATACGGGATCCCTGTCGTATAAGAGGAGTCTGATATACCAAAACGCGCACGTCAATCGCGAGGAGTGACCGAAAACATCCACCAAAGAGAACGCGTCGTTTCTCTGCCTTTTCCCCAAGAATAGACCCCCTACCTACCCCCCCCCCCCCTCACCTCACCGCGTGCCAAAAACGCGCAAAATCAGGTAATGATCTCTATTTATCTCACGCAGCTCACAAGCTGTTGGAGATTGAGCAAATTGAGAAAGAAAAAAATCGACCAAACGTGCCTCGCACGGTCCCCTACCCACTCCACAACCGGTGTGAAATCCCGGAGTCCCTTCCATTCCAACATACATACGTACGTACGTCCTCGATACGTTTTCGATTTTACTTTACCCCGGCGCGCCGCTGAAGAAGGGGAGTGATTACCGTCCGTCCGTTCGTTCGTGCTAAACACGTGCAAGCAAGCAAGCAAACCCACACCATAAACAGCTCCCCCCTGCCCTGCCCGTCTCAACGGCGGGACGAGCGGCGCAGACAGGGTGAGCTGCCCTGCCTTTCCGCCGTTCCCTGTCGTTCCCTGCCCTGGCCTGCCCTGGCCTGCCCTGGCCTGCCTTGCCTTCCGCCGTCGCCTTGTTGCCATCTCACAGGGCGGACATTCATAGCTCCGTCAACTCCGCTTCGCTGCCCTGCCTGTCTCCTTGTGGTTTTGCCCACACACTCCACTCCACTCACTACTACCGCTCCACATCCCATCCCATCCCATCCCTCCCGGTGCGTGCAGTACAGTGCAGGTCCAGTTCAGGGCCCGCCCCGCCTTGCAGATTGATAGCCCCCCCCTTCCACTTCCACAGTACATTACGCGCTGCGCTGGGACCCTGTCTGCGGCGGGAACGGGGAATTAGGGCAAATGGGAAAATGGGAATACTGTTGCAGCAACGCCAGATTAGATGAGAATACCCATCCAGAGCTGACGCGGACAGGACAGGACAGGGCAAATGGTGCGTTTCGGGGGGATGGGTCTGGGCTCTTTTCACAGTGGGGGGTGGAAGGGGACTGTGCTTGGACTTTAGGAGTGAATGGTTCGATTTGACGGAGTGTTTTGGGACCGAGGGAAGGGTTTGATGTTTTTTGGGGAGTCTTACTACGGGGTTTACTGCGTATGGCTCTAGCACGTGTATTCCCATCTTCGGGCCCCGGGTATTTAATTCCTGTATGTATGCACGGTACGCAGCGGCGGCGTACCAGCGGCGTACCAGCGGCTGGAGATCGACTCGAGGCGGCGCGGGGAGAAGGCGGATGGGATGAGCCGCTCTCACCGGTCGGTCGGCGTGGGAAGCGCTGTCATTCCGGCGAGGATTTGATACTACACACACACACACAGACTAACTAATTAACTGACAGACAGACTGACTGACACGCCTCACCAGTATCAGCATACCATCGCGCCCTCCAAGAGATGCGCGATCGAGTTCCATCCTCGGCACTCACCACGCTACCCTGCCTTGCACAGCACACCCCCTCCCCCTCCTCCATCTTCATCTACCTGTCCTGACCTGTTTATTAGATCCATCCCCCTCCCCGAACGACCTCCGTGCCTGCTTATCCGTGCCTGGCCTGATCTGGTCTGTTCGCTGAATCCCTCCCTGTTTATACCCCCGACAACATGCTTATCACTCTTGACTGATATTCACTTCCCTGCCTATATCTCCCTCCACTTCCATTAGGGCTTACCAAGCCCTTACTCCATCCCCGGTCTACCATCCCCCGTCCACCACTCTCCATCCCCTACCCAACCACAACCCCCTAAAAAAATCCCCTCACCCCCTCCCATCCCCTCCCCCTCCCCTACCAGCGCTTACACCCCCCTAATCTCCCTTCCCCCTTCCCCCTTCCCCCCTCCCCTCCCCCTTCCCCCTCCCCTCCCCGGCAACATCAACGCGGCAAATCGGCCCGCGCCCTCAACAACCGATAACGGGGATTTATAGACGGGGATACGATGTCGGGGCCGGGATGGATGGCGTCAGAGCGGGTGAGAGGGAAAGGGGGAGATAAGACGTCTTTGTGCGGGCCGGGTGCGGGTGCGGGTGCGGGATGGGATGGGCTTGTTGGGTGGGAGGTGAGGGGGAAGGGGGGGGGGGGGGGGGGGGGGGGGGGGGGGGGGGGGGGGGGGCGGGGGAGGGACGGAGGGAGGGAGGAAGGGGGGACGGGATCGGGATGCATGTGCGTCCTGCGGTGAGGGAGGGGATCGGCCCGAGGTTAGTGGTTGGGGGGTTGGGGGTGGAGGAGATAGGGGAGGGGAGAGGATAGGAGGGAGGAAGGGGAAAGGTGTGGTGCGCGCAGCTTGGGGTGAGGCTCCTGATTTTAGACGGACGTCGAGACTGGTGTCGTTCGTTCGTTTACTCAGTTTGATGCCCTCATGTCCCCTCCGTCGCCGATGTTGGAGCTATTTTTTCTTCCCACTCGCTCAGTGAAAGGGCATATATGCCTCGCGCGTAGATGTTGGTCCTCGAGAGCATGAAGCGTAGTTGGACACCCCTCTGTCTATGCGTGTTGACCACCTCGCCCCTTGCCCCGTCTCTGCCTCCCCGCGCCGCCTCTGTCTGCCCGACTGCCTACTTTCCTTGTCCATCTTCCCGCCAGCCTGGCGCTGACGGGACTCTCAGCGCTAGGGAGCAATTCTCTCTCCTTTTAAGGGCTATGGAACTCCGTTGACCGCATGACCCACCTCCCTGCCGTGTGCTCTCGCCGACGGCTGTGGGTGTGCTGGTTAAGACCCGATAAGGCGGGGTGTTTGGTTTAAGTTCAAAGCAAGGCGGGGAATAGGGTAGGAAGAGCATGGCTTGGAGAGGGAGAAACCCCACGGGGATGGGATAGGGACGTGGTGTGGATTGGGGGTATCGGAGAGGTCGGGAGAAGAGGGGGCAGTAGAAATTAAATCGGGAGGCAGAAAAAAAGGGGTTGTGAAAAAGTTAATATTTTGGGCGAGAAATAAAAAAAACCAAAAAATAAAGGGAACCAGCCTACGACCATTAATTACCACCCACGCATCTCTCTGCATCCAACACTGCTCACGCACATCCAGCACAACGCCACAGATGCATACACAGCTTCTACACTCTCAAAATGATTGATATTCAGCTACCTAGCATTTGAGCGCGTCCATCTCACTCGCTATCTAAGCGGAGATACCAATGACACCGCAAGCGGGGCGGAGACCAGCGTTACCGGTCTTGAGGGAGTCTGGGTGTCCTCCCTTGCCGAGGTCGTCGGTGCCGGAGTGGACGACGATGGTGCGCTGGTTGAGTTAGCTTTTTGCCTTATTTTGTTGTTCCTCCGCCCGCTCAACTTGGAGAAAGTTGCTCAGGGGTATAGGAGGGAGATGGGAGTGTGGGAGCACGGCCGGAGAGAACTTACGCCAATGACGCTATCCGGGCCGATGAGCTTGATCAGCTTGTCGGTGGTGGTGCCGGTGGAGTTTCCTTGGGCATCAGTGCTGAAGTTGCCGAGGTCACCAACGTGGCGCTCCTCGTCGGTGGGGGCACCGTGGTTCTTGCCACGGGGGTTGACTGGGGAAGGAGTCAGCATTATGGTCGGTTGGAATCGCAGTGTATGGTTTGTCTGGTCTTTGTTTCTCGTTTCCCTCTTCGCTCTGCCCTTTTTCAACTTCTGTTTCCCATCTTTCCCCTCGACCCACTTTCATGCCATACTCCTCTCCTCCTCTTCTTTCTCTTCTCCTACCATCGACCACCTTGACATCCAACAATAGGGGATAGGGGCATGGTTGAGATAAACTCACAATGTGGGCCAGCGGAGGTGCAGCCGTTGGTGTTGTCACCGAACTGGTGAACGTGGATTCCGCGCTGGGCGTTGGCGTCGTTGCCAGTGAGGTTCCAGGAGATGGTGGTGGAGGAGTTCTCATCAGCCTGCTCGAAGGTGACGGTGCCGGAGACCTTGGAGTCACCACGGACGGTTGCAACTATGCGGGGGTTAGCCAGGTGGGTAGTGACAGGAGGTGTGAGGTGCGGGGTAGTCTGGCGTGAGGTAGGAGAGGGTGTAGAGGAGGCTGCTGAGGCGGTTGAGGCTGATAATCCCCAAGGTTGCGGCCTTCCTGGTAGAGTAGCCACATCTGTCGATGAATGTGCTCAATTCAGCGCGCGGGAAGCCCGGAAAGCTGCGTCATTGGACAAACTACCCCTCCACCGAGACAAACCACAGCAACAGCCTACTAAAACTCGTCCACGTACCTGCTTTGACCATTTTGGCGGGTTATATTACTGGAATAGAACTTTGTGGGTATTGGGTAGCGGGAATTAAATTCAGAGTCTTTGCTGCGAATTGTTGTCTTGAGGTGGGAGGAGAGAAGAAGAGAAGGTGCTCAAGAAGTGGGGGATACGTGATTTAATGACGGATCAGAGAAGCTCCTGCCCCGCTCCGAGCCGACAGCTCATGGGGAGCTTGAGTAAGCAGATAGTCACGTGAGCTATGACATCAGTGCTGGCATAGTTTCCGGATTCTGCAACAAATCAGATATTTTTGAATATGAGGGAGTGATATCCTTGTCCTACTGCTTTCCCGGCTCGGTATTGATGGTGCTACAATGCTGCAATAGCTGATATGCCGCCGTACTTCAGCAATTTCAGGTATGACATAATTTGAAATTTTGTCACGTGCTATGGCTAGATCTATGGACCCCGCAAATGCCAAGCACTACCCTGACAGCAAACCCCGAGGACTCCGATATAGGAAACGGGACTAACAGCCTCCTCCTTTCGCGCCATGCCGGATGCCATGTCGTGGTACTCTACTTCGGCAGAAGCTGTATCCACAATTTAGGGCCCTAGCAACGCCCGGGATCTGAGAAGCTTATCTGTTCAAGCCGGCACAATTGCTGGAGGGAATGAAGCCTGTATGATAAATTGATCCTGGTGGGAAAGAAAGCAAATAAGGGATTAGATGCAAGGAAGGTTTGAAGTGCAAATCCGCTTGTTCAGAGGTGACAAGAGTTGAAACCAGACACGACACATGAAGTTTCAAATTATCATATCCTCCTCGAGGCTGTTAAATATTACCTGCCGTCGGTTTGCAGGGAAAGCGGCATCTCTGGATATTCATACCGAACCGTTTGTTTTTCCCCCGAAGCCAAGACTTAGTCCACAAGCTATAGAGACTACCAAATCCATCTATGCCGCAATCAATAGCCTCCTCCTCCATATAGTTTTGAGGATCTACGCTAGCTACATAAAGCCACGAAACCATCCCCACCAAACGAGTCTATTCCCACCTCCAAACTAGGCTGATACAGCCATCTAAGGACTCGATAACCTTAAAAGTGACACTGAGCTTAACTCCAGCTTCTTCAAATGCATCTCGGACTGAGTCTAGCACTTCGTACTTGCCGTACTTTGCTTTATCCCATGCCGTATCATCGATGGGCATGATGGTGCAATCCTCCACAATATGGAGGCCACACAAATCTCTCCAATGGATTTGAGTCTCCCTAACAGCAGGTCCATGAGAGGGTTGTTTCTGAATAATATATCCCTCGTAGAGTCATCGCAAGACATGTCAACTGATCGCACAAGCAGAGCTTGTTCGGGAATTTCTCGATGATTTCCTGAAATCGGAAGAAGGACCCGGAGCGTCGTTTGCCTGTCCAGAGAAATTCGACATCGCGGTAGGTAAGTGGAAGTGCTAGGGTAGAGAAATATCTATTTACGAGCGCAAGTTGTGCAGTGCACGTGATTTGAGGCCACTATTGGCGACGATGTAGATAATAAGCTCCTCTGGGCAGGCTGAGGAGGGAAGTCATTTTGGTGGGGCATGGGGTATGAAGTTGGAGTTCTCTATGTATTGCGGAGTATGATTGTCAGATATACCTCATCGCTTCGCGAACCAACCACGCCGCGAATCCTACGAATATGGTCAGCACGGCTGAAATATACCAGGAGGTTCAGCGTTCTCCATCATCACAACATCATCACAACATCATCACAACAGCATCCTTACACAAAATGTCGGCAGCTCTCCGCGTAGTCGTCTGCGGCCAGTCAGCCCAAATTGCCAAGGGCGTCAAAGCGGGCCTGCTCCCCGAGATCGAAAGTGAGACTGACATTCCAAGCTTTCCCCATATCAGGCCCATCCTAACTTATGCAGCTATCCATGTTGTCTTCAGCGCCGCCGCTGGTGCTAAAGATATACCCGCAATATTATCGGGTCACCCCCCTCCCGTCACGGATGAGCCGAATGTGGGGACGGGCAACTACTCAAGAAAGGCCGACGCTATTATACTTGGCGGTGCGTATGGCGATGAGCAGTTCAACGAGATGAGAAATTCGTGCGCAGAATTGCCAGGAAACGGAGGGGTTGCATGGCTGAGACTGAATATGAGCACGCCTACTCCACCATTGGGGTCAGTAATCCTCCTAAGTCTTATTTAACGTCGCGGGTTATTTGAAACCAATGCGGCTGTTACTAAATACATCCTCTCAAAATACCAGCGCTAACAAAGCTTTGAAGGCCCGAGTATGGGAAGGCGGTGGTGGAGAGGTGCAAAGCCTGCTTGAAGGAGCTCGAACTGGGTGGGAAGCTCGGGACGGACGGAATTTATTTCTACTGATTTTAAATTTGGGTCTGTTTGATTCTTATCCACAGATCCCAAATCGACACTGGAATGTTAATTACGAGGGGATTCAACATCTCTTCTCAGTGAAAGGATGAAAATGAAGAATTGTTTAATATGGGTGGGACTATCTATCTCCGTGGGTTTAGCCTTTGGTTTGGATACATATGCTATGTGAGAACGATAAGGCTATGTTGAATATAGACCGAGCGTATGCAGTGCTATTTTCTCATCACACAACCAGTCAAGGATACGTGAGGCTATTGTATAACTGTACCTGCGCATGGTGCACCACGCCCCATTGTATGACATCGATGAGGTGAGGGCACAACCTCGGCACATGGACTCCCTTGGCATCATCCCCAAGACGACAGTGTAGAATCGGTTTAATATGATGCCGTACAAGAATCAGCATGCATATCGGTGAGACAAAACGGTATCGCGACTTCACTTGGCACCTTGATGAATTCGGCCGTCTTATGTGACGACGATGTATTAAAAAAACGGAAACCATTATATAATGAACAATCTCAGCGCTTCAGATTGAAATATATCTACAAACCATCCTTCTCACAACACAACTACAGAAGCCATAACCACAAAACCATGTCGGTCCCTATCGCTTTCAAGCTCTCCAGCCCAAACGATAGCGATGTTATTATTCTCACTGCCGATATGACCTTGGAGGCGGTGCAACGAACCGCTTACGAAGCTATTCGTGACCGAATTCCCTAAGTATACTTCGACGAATTTGGCGGCGACATGGAAAAGTTGGGAGAAGTCTGGGTCGAATGGACGACGACAAACCAGAGCTTCCCCGCCACGACCACTATTACCGAGTCGAACGTCGCCGCAGTGATCCAACTCTTGGAGCTGAGACGGGGGGTTGATGTTCTCAGGGGCGCTCTGCCTGAGTCTTCTTAATAAGTTCGATGGCTAAATCTTTTGGCGAAGCTATGGGGCTTAGATCGGAATATATTGAAAAGCTACGTGGATACAATTAGGCCGGTTCGTGGGACTGACGTGGAATGGGTGGGAGACTTGATTTAATTTTGCTTCTCAATGAAAACTTCCTGGTCACGAATACTCTTCCTCGATTAAATACCGAAGTGAACCTGTACATAGTGATAGCATTAGCATCACTGAGCGCATAGAGATTTAGTGGAAAGCATCAAAATATGACGTCGCGTGCGTTAGGCAGACTTTAAAATATAGGTTATCATAACGTATCACATTATATTAATCTATTGACGCTTGTTTTAGATATGTAAGTTTGAATTCTTCTGTCCCTTGATTATGACTCTATAATTGTGTGGAGTAACCTAATAACTAACCCCTTGACCTATCCAAACAACCTCCCATCGCTTTACAAATTACCCAACGTAGCCCGGAAATCTATAACCCAAAACTCAATATACTCCTGTGATATTTTATGCTTCAGGCGCAACCGCCTTCTTCTTTTTAATATTTACCCAGCCCATCCCCAAGCTGAAAATGAACAATCCGACTCCGCACCCTGCGGATAGGTAAAAGTTGCGGTTGATAGCATGGTTGTAGGCTTCGATGACGCCTGCAACTTGTGCTGGCTTCACAACAGTCTTTATGGCCGTAGCACCAGCTTCCACTACTTTCTTTGCATCTACATCCGGGGCGTATTTAGCCAAAGCCGAAAGAAGCCCGCCGCTGAATATCGTTTGTCCGACGGAGAGGAACACTGCTCCCCCAAAAACCTGGGAAAACACGAGGGTCGACATTCCGACAGGAATTTTCTCCGGCGGGAGTACGTTTTGGACGGCGACGATGGCCTTAGAATGAGGTCAGTAAGGGAAAGCGGGAGACGAATAAAATGAGAGAAATACTTACAATCTGCATGCCGAGGCCACGGCCTGCGCCAGAGAGGATTTGATAGCCAATCCATGTGCCAACCGAAGTAGATGGGGTAAAAGTAGCAATCAGCCCGGAAGAAATGGCAGCGAGTATACCACTAACCACCATAAATGGAAGATAGTATCCTATGCGTCCAACTTCGAATCATATCAGCTTTTGCCTCTCACAAAAATGGCGGTGGCTTACCTAATACTCCACACACAACTGAGCATATCATCTGCGAAATAATTGCAGGTAACATGTACACCCCGCTTAACGCTGGCGACACGCCCTTCACAGACTGGAAGTAGATCGGTATATAGTACGAGAAGATGAGCATAGTTCCGTAGAAGAACGCATTGGCCACGCAAGAAGCCCAGACGGCCCTCACTCTCAGCATGGAGAATGGGACCATAGCCTTGTCGCCAACTCGATATTCCCAACCAAGGAAAACCAAAGCCATGGCAAACCCGCCACAGAAGAGACCGATGATGGTGGCGCTGTTCCAGGGGTATTTTGTCCCACCCCACTGAAGGGCCATTAGGATCATAGTAGCCGATGGCGCAAAGAGGACGAATCCAAAGAGATCGAGCTTGCCAAGTGTTTTGAGAAGAGAATTCTTCTCATCCGTATTCCTGATATTCTGGTCGGGTATTGTGATGAGCAGGAGAAAGACAGCTGCAACGGCACCGATGGGAAGGTTGATAAAAAAGCCTAGAGAGGCATGTGTCAGCGCATGCGAGAACTGGGAACCTGGATAGACTTACACCAGCGCCATGATACGTATTGGGTAAATGCGCCTCCGATCAATGGCCCTCCGACTATACCTAACTGTGCAATTGACATCATGAAGCCCAGCATCACTACCCGCCATTAGCATATGGGAATACTACAGTGCATTATAGGAGGACTCACTTGGCCGTCTAACTAGAGGGACAGATGCGGCTATGATGGTGAGGCCACCATTTATGAGCCCTGAACTTCCTAGTCCAGCAATAGCTCGTCCGATAATGAGCATGGTGGACGACTGAGCTCCACCACATATCGCTGATCCAAGCTCAAAGAGGCCAACGAAGACAAGGAAGGTGTACTGTTTAACTTAACACGATATTCTAGATAACGAGGAAGGACAGCAAACCTTAGTGCTAAATTCGCTGTACAGCTTTCCAGTCAAAGGTTGAAGGGCGCAGCTGTTGTCTGAGTCAGTTGGGGAACATCATGGGGTCTACGTGAAGACTCACCTTGCGAGAAGATAAGCACTACCATACCATCCAACATCTGGCAACGAGTGGAAATCGCTGGTAATTTGAGGGATGGCCTGTTGCGGTTGTTAATAACTTCTTAGGTTTGTAGTTGAGAACGGCCAGACTCACAGTCACGATGATAGAGATGTCGAGTAACATGAGAAATATGACCAATGTAACCGATGCCATAACAAGCCATAGCTGAACCCCAGTGATATATTCATGCTCTGGTTCAGCGGCCTCAGCCGTCTGGGCGATGTCATCGGGAACCTTTTCGTGGGTTGAATTATCATCTATATGTCCTTCATTATTGTCGACGTCTGTAGCACTGTCCGATATGACGTCCTTTTCATCAACATGGCTGCCGTGGTCTCGCGATTCCTTCTCCATTTTTGTTTGGTACTTGTGTACGCGGACTTTAAATATTTAGCGAAGCCAGGAGATATGGACTGTCACCCAACCGCGACACAGACACAAGTTGATCCAATCGACGGGCGGACGAAATCGCATGGTATTCAAAGCACAGCATCGACGGGAGACATCGAATATATGTAACTCCAAAAGTAAGATCCTCGCATATAAATTTTAACGCCGGTCTCAACAATCCGCAGCTCTTCTAAAATCCGATGATGACAAGGCTGCCTAAACCAACCAATTCCGTTGGGGTTGGTCGGGGTTTGGGCCCGAAATCCTATATTAACTCCCCTTTCAAACTCCGGCCGATCCACTCAGTCCTACGGGTTCGTCTAATGTGAGCAAATCATCAATTATATATCAATTATGTTCCAGCAAGTTATAAATCAAGTAAGGGCAGCTCCCATAGGGTTTTATCAACGTGCCGTATGTCGTGATTTTTATGTTAAATCACCAACGCCAGATCCTAAAATTCCATCTCTAATTATGCCCATCCCTGATAAACCCAACCATACAATCCGCATTTATCCTTCCAGAATCTCAATATCAGAAGTCCAGCTGATATGGAAAATCTCCTGCAAGAAGATCTCTCATCCAAACGTCGTCCAACAAGTCCATATTAGTCGCCCCGAAATCGATGTCCTGCATCGGAAGCTGCCCCTGAGCGCCAAACCCGTGGAGACCCTCATTCCCACCGGAATTCTCATGTCCTATTGTAAGATTTTGACCGCCTAGCCGGCTCTCGGCGTCGGCTGCGGCTGCTGCGGCTGGAGCTACGACTTTCATTTCCCACCAATGCGCAATCTTTCCCAGCATCCTGTTTGTTAACATCCAAATATTATGAACACCCGGACCAGTAGTGTCAATCCCTGCCGCTGCCGGAACCTGGCCCCATTTCTCGGTCAGAAGATTTATCATCACCCCGAGGTCAACTTCCTGTCGTACAAGTTGTCGGTCCCAAGACACACCAGGGCACTCGAAGGTGCTTAGGCGGTACAGTGCTACAAGGAAATGTGCCATTTGCGCCATGAACGCCATGGGCATTTCAGCATAGCTTGAGAGCGGTACAATTTCAGCGGAGACAAAAAGCGCGAACCAGGATTTGGTAGCGTCAAGGCAGGTCCAAAGGCTCTTGGCGAGCTGAAGTGTCTTAGAGGGATCTGGAGGGGTAGCTTTGGTTGAGCAGGTGCCGAGACAATGTTCGTGTAGAGTGAGAACCGCATGGTGAAGGTGAAGCTGTACGCTGACTGTATAACATGTGAGTATTGAAATTGTATTTGAAAGTGGGAATGCTCACTGTTGCCATCTAATTCCGGGGGGATATTCCGCTTTAGTTCTTCTAATTGTGACTGGAGTGATTTGAAATATATTTCGCTCGGAGGACTGGCTATTCCGCCAGAAAAGTTATCACTCATGTCGCGATATATGGCGTTTTTGATCAACTGTAGCCTAGCAAGAAAAACCAGTAGGATATCTGTTGGGTGTTCTCTCGTCTTCTCCAGTAGTTGCAGACACTCCTCAAAGTATGGTACCCATCGTAGAGGCTCAATTCTCTGGAAATAGCAAGAACATCTAAGAAATGTCAGTTTACTCGTTCGGGTCGGTAAATATAAGCAACTCTAAAGAAATGGCAAGACACCCTTCACTTACACTGAACTAACCAAAAAGAGCCCGATAATACACCGCCTCTCTTCCATAGTCCTAACGGCAGCAGTTGCATTCCTCGGGCATCCTTGTGCATTGTACGCTAGCATTATAAGTGCTGGCTCAGTTGGAACTGGTTTCGTGAGGGCAAGGTCGAAAGCTACTGATGTTGCAAGGTGGATGACCGTCGATATTATAGGTTTGTTATAGAGGTAAAAATGTCCCCATGCACTAAACACCAACAAGCCCAACAATAAGTCGATGTTTTTAGCACCTTCGATCAGCATTTCCCTCCCCAGGACTCGTCTAACTTCGAGGCCCAATTCAGCTTGCCTGGCTGTACTCTTGGGGCAAATTGCCCGGATAACTAAACTCAAGAAAGGTCGTTCTTCAATCAACTCTCTAGCCGTTACATTTTTGTCGATTATTACCAGTGGGAAAAAAGGGGCCATCTTTGTACGATAGGTCTCTAGAGTCATTTCCAACTCAGCAATTTCTTCAAGATCGTTGTTCGTTGGAAATGACGGGGACGTAGCGTTTGCTTTTGGGGCTGGGCAGCAAATGGCTGGATCATCGTCTCGAAAGTATTGCGGAATACAAGGTCCACGGTTGGACGTGGAGGAGCTGGATTCTGATGGCGTAGGGGGTGCATATTGAGAGGAAAGAATATCGCCCTGAGCTCCCCTCGATCCGCCCGACTTACTATTCAACTTTCCGTAGTTGAAGAAATTCCCAAGCCCAGTCGCCCCCTGTGGCCCATTTAATCCATGGTTCGTAGCGGTTGCAGCGCCAGTTCCATTTCCATCTCCATTCCCACCAAGAATGACGTTATTGGGTTGACCGAAATTCCCATTTTCCAACTGACTTGACGATTCGCTCGTCACGGAGCGGGATGTGAGAGAGGGAGGGGCGGTTTGCGCTGCCTGAGAGCGTTGGAGAATCAGGGTGAGATCGTCGAGTTTTTCCTCTAATGCTGCCGTCTTGCTGGCTACTGAGGCTGTTGATGGTTTTGATCTCTTGGCCACCTTCCTTTTACGAATCGTCGGTGCCGGTTGGCAGTCTTTGTTAAGACGCAAACACCTGGATTTTAATTTAGTATACGTAGCAAACGGACTGCATATAAGCAACGGATAAAAATTTGAAATATACGAGGTGATAGTAAAGCAGCCTCGGAACAAAAATTGGTACCATTCGATGCCGAGGTAGAATAATGATATCCAGGCAAGACGAACTAATAAAAGGCACGTACCTCTCACATTTCGGTCCACTTGGTAGCACAGCACACCTAGTCTTGCTCCTCACGCAGTTGAGACAAGCCTTTCCATATGGCGCATTCGCAAGCACGTGCTCGGCCACACCCGCCCCCCTGTGTGAGCTTATTCCAAGCCCCTCTGACGGATTATTGAGCTCCATTGCGCTATCAATACGAGCAGTCGCTTGAGCCCAACGGAGTTGAGGTGATTGATATCAACACAACAGCGTCACAACTCGCGGGTGCTATTTTATGGCCCGTTTAGCAATGCATTCTCCGAAATCCGTATCCCAACGGACTATGCTGCCAAATTTTACAACCAGGAGTCTCGTAAGACGGGAATCGACTTTGTATAAGTTTGGTTCTCAACTCCGACGGAGTTGGTAGCGGATCGGAGTTGGTAGAGAAGTCCACTCAGACCCCACTGACAACGGAGGAACGGAGCTACTGCAAACTCCGAAGTAGTGGGTCATGTGACCTAAAACTCTATAGTCACGAGTTAGGCGAATCAATACATGTTATAATATGGTTACATGACCTTAACATAACTTTATTATAATTTTAGGCAGCTACTTTTTCGATAGAATAATATACACGTTATTTAATAGTTATAAGCCTAGATCCTTAGGCACATTAGGCATTATAAGAAACTATAAGAACAAGTTAAGGAGGTCATTTAGGTTGTAATAAGTTTCTACATAGTTACACTATTTACAGGTTCGGAAGATGCTGGGCTAAGAATAGTAGCACACTAGTATTCTATTCTTTACATGGCTAAATACAGGCTATTCTATTCTTTTGTCGAATAATATATTATATAAATTTACTCTTTAACACGGTTCTCTAGCTCCACCTGGCTGTTATCGACCTTGGTAATATCTTCATCCTCGATGATTGCGGCCTTCCCCAGCATATTCTCAATGTCATTCTTGCGACGTTCCATATCGACAGTGCCAAAGAGAATATCCATATCCTCAAGCGTACGGCCCTTGGTCTCCTGGACGAAGAAGAAGACCCACGTACCCATCGCAAGACAGAAGACACCAAACATGATGAATGTCCTCCAGCCGATTTGGTTGATGGCAGCTGGCGTGATGCGAGTGATGACGAAGTTGAATAGCCATTGCGTCGCGGACCCCATACCAACACCATATGCG
>KV454605.1:70345-224246 GCA_001662585.1 Pseudogymnoascus sp. WSF 3629
GAATTTCTATATATAGTACTTACGAGGCGGAGTATCCGATAACGTACAGATATATCATGACGATCATACCGATAGAGGCCGGGGAGACGGTGTTGACGTTCGTTGGGGGATGGGTGGCGAGCACAGCACCGAGTATGAACATCATGACAGACATCCAGGCTGCACCAGCAATCAAAGACCGGCGGCGTCCAACCTGATCGATACCCACCAGCAAAAAGATACCCGTAGAAATCATCTTGACGATGCCATAAATACCAGTTGCAAATAGACTGGTATCAGTCTTGGCAACGCCAATTGTTTGAAATATTTGTGGGGCGTAGTATCCAATGCTATTTGTTCCTGAGAACTGTTGCCAGAACATGATGAGGAACCCATTCACAAATCGAATTCGGTTGCCAGGCTGCAATACTTCCTTCCAGGCGACGCCTTCTGTTGCTGCAAGTTCATCTTCGATGGAAGCCCGGATTTCTGCGAGTTCCCGATGAACTTCTGGGCTGCCTGGGTCCTCGCGGCGCATGTAGGCGAGAGATGCGGTGGCCTCATCGTATCGACCCTGCTTCACCAACCAGCGCGGTGACTCCTTCAGGAAACAAAGACCGACCAACATAACAGCACCAGGGGCCATTTGGAATCCGACGGGGATACGCCATTGTGCGGTTGATGGAGCAATGTTCCGAGACACACCATAATTCAACCAGTATGCGATGGTGACGCCAATGACTAAAAATTCCTGGAACAATCCCGTGATTCGGCCGCGAACTTCTGCCGGGCAGTTCTCTGCGACGAATACCGGGGTGATAGCTGACATGCCTCCGATTCCCAGGCCAGCAATGACACGCCCAGCGTAGATGTACGAAAGTTGGTGGGTGGCCGCGGTCTGGACAGCGGCACCAATGAGGAAAATGACACATAGGACCATGAGTGTGTATCGACGGCCAAATTTTTCATTGGCAAAGGCGGCCCCAATAGCGCCGAAGAAACATCCTGCCGTCAATAACGAGACGACATTCGACGAGATCTCTGCATTTCTGCTATTTGCAAATCCGGAACTCTCCGTTGGAAGTCCGAAATCCTCCTTAAAGCTCTTAAGGGCTAAAACACTGCCCATCACGCCGGTGTCATAACCTGTCATAGTCAGTGACTGCACTGGAAACAGTTACAAAAAAAAGTGGGCCTTAAGCATACCGAAAAGAAAAGAGCCCATATACGCCACGCTTGCGAGTATATATACTCGCAAGTTCTTTAACATTGGTTTTGCCATACTGACTCTCTGTCGATATGAAAATTATTTGGTGGCGAATTTGTCCTACCCACGTTGAGAATCTTCGGATTGAGTCTGGGGAAATAGTATGGGGAGGAGGTAGGTCTTGTATATATATTTCTATGTGGGGAAGCTGGGGAACGGAATGCGGGTAAGGCTCGGTATTGCATGACGGCTTAATATTTTCCCTGTTCTTTGCTAGCCCATTGTACCATCCACAACATTGGTATTATTTACAATTATAATATCAGGGTGAATGCTACCCTCTGAGTAACCAATTACGATGGTTACTCATACGGCTCATTGTACTATCGACTACGTTAGCATTATTTACACTTACAATATCAGGGTGAATGCTGACCTCTGAGTAACCAATTACGATGGTCAGTTGCACATCTTTCCTTCGGCACGTCGGTTTTTGTTCGGATGGATGCTTAATCCCGATCAATCTCAATTGCCGACCCCTGCGAATGTAACTCCATCCCGCACCCAAGGACTCGAGTTCCAGTGTTCGGACACCGGTATCCGTATACTGGAACTCCAAGGACCCCCGTCCCTCGTTGCCGGTTCGACTGTTTTGCCCGTCAATCTCCCCCCCACCGGAAACCTCCTTTTAACACACAACCCTAATTTCCCCACATGTCTATATCCCCGCATCTTGGCAACCCATGTCAAAAGCCGCATCCATAGAATGTCGTTTAGAGTGGCTTGAAGCTGAGCATAAGTACGTCCTATGATTCCTAGATAATTCAAAGAGTAGAAATTACTCTTCAGTGATTCCGTCTTCGCAGCATTGTCAATATGTCACGAATGATTACTACAGTAGTTGCGGCGTTGGCATTTTTGCCCGCCCTGGCTTCGGCTGTCGCCGTGGCACCACTTTCTCCAAGAGCCAACACAAAAGCTGGATTAAGCTCTTCGGATGTCTCTGTCTCTTTTGACGTTTCAGCCGGAGCGAAGGAGTCTCTGCCGCTCAATCGCCAATTGATCTCAGTGTCAATCGAGTAAGTCTAAATCTGTAGGTACACAGTTATCATAATGGCTAAGAAATAGAAGGTTTTGCTACAGCGTCGACTTTTTAGGGGCGGCAAAATCGCCGAATCTCTTCTCGAGACAGCTGCTTCAGAATGTAAAGGACATATCTGGAACACTTCCGATCATTCGTTTAGGTGGTAATACACAAGACAAAGCAGCGTATTGTGAAAATTGCCCAGAGTCCATGAACAGCACCTACGCTCCTGGAAGTACGGAAGCAATTGATATTTCATTCAGCAAGGGCCTATTTACAGCCATGAATGAGAACATGCCTTCAAATCAGGAGTACATTTTTGGGCTTAATTTAGGACGAAGTATGCTATCCTCTGCTTGTTTTGAAACTTTTTAGGGTTAGACTATTGTTGGCACTAGATGACATCGAGGTCCCCAAGGCCGAGCTCCGCGCAGCCTTGAAATACCTCGATCAGTCGAAGGTTGTTGCGTATGAACTTGGAAATGAGCCCGACCACTTCACTATGGCCAGCTACGGCTTCCGTTCAAAGGACACCTGGAATATGGCTGCTTATGTCCAACAGACTCTCGACTGGCTGCCACAGCTGAGTTCCGGAAAGAGCTTCCAGTACGGATCTATTGCGGCGTCGCCTGCTGCCCCCTCAGACTTCACATTAGTACAGGCACTTCAATTTGGCGTGTCGAAGCTTAAGCAAGTAACAATCTTCTCGTCGCACGCATACCAAGCAGATGTCTGCACTCGTAAGCTACTCCCTCCTATCCAGTTCTTCGCATCATATCCGAAACTAACGCTTTCGCAGCTGCCCACGGAGAACTCGTAAAAATAGAGAATTACGTGAACCATCTGAAAACTGAACAGTACTACAGTGCTTATATTGGCGAAATTGCAGCTGCAAAATCGCTCGGGAAAACATACCATATGGGCGAGACGAGCAGTGCTGCCTGCCACGGTAAGGATGGCGTATCTAACACTATGGGTGGGCTGTTGTGGACGATCGATTACTCCTTCTATATGGCCACCATTGGACTTGATCGGATTTTCTTCCATAATGGTAGAGGTGACTATTTCTATTCGTTCTGGGAGCCCATTGGCGGGAGTACATCCAATTCTCAGCCACATATCAATCCTCAGTAAGTTGCTTCGTTCTTAATCTGAGACCGTTAATTATATTACGGCGACTTTTGGAATTGGTCACCTAACTTTCACTACACAGATACTACAGCCTCCTCTTCCACGCGTCCGCAATCTCCGGCCTCAATTCCCCACGCATCCACAGAGTCGCCCATCTCGACACCCACGATCTCGCCCATTACGCCATTTATAGCGGCGACCAGCTGAAGAAGATGGTCATCCTCAACACGCAATTGTACAACAGCACCACCGATACGCGGCCAGCGAAACATGTCGACCTCTCATCTATCTTTGGAAATAAGCTGACGGTAAAGCGCCTTACAGCTCCGAATACTATTGCTAAGACAGGGGTGACATGGGGAAATCAGGCAGTAGATGGGAAGACAGGAAAATTTGTAGGAAAGGAGACTTGGGAGAGTGTTAATAATGGGGTGGTAGATGTTTTTGCGAGTGAGGCTGTGATTATTGAGAAGAACTAAGGGTTGAGTAGACAAGGATTATCTACTCTCTGTTAAGGGATGGGACATCAAGTCACGAAAATGTAAAGTTTCCTGTCGTAAGATAGATGGGCTTTCGGATGTTTGTATAGAGCAAGATAACTTCATCTACATCAAGGTATACCGAGTAGTTACGATACGAAGTGAAATAATAACTTTTGGATCTGGAAGGCCCCAAGTTCTGTTCTCGGTATCTATTTATTGTATATGTTCCGGCTCAACCATGAGTTATTCTCGCTCATGAGCTGGCCGCCCAGCTCATGAGCAGGCTGGCCCAACCGTGGGTTGAAGGTAGCTTTACACATTAATTTGTATGTAAAGGTACTTATTTTTCTAAACGTTAATCCACATAAGTACTACTTCTATATTTCCTTTATTATTACTTCTACTATTAATGTATATATACTACTAAGTTTTTAAAGTGTATGAGTTATTGTAATGCTAACAATTGAAAATGATAGTAAATACCTCTAGTTGTTATGTTACACCTAGCAATTTTGGTAGGAAATACGTTGTTAAGAAAGTATCTTAAGGAGATGTACCCTTTACATATAATTTATACTATAAAGCTACCTTTAACTTACGGTTAGGCCGGCCCATTCGCAAGCTCATAAACTCATGGTTCGACCGGCCGGCTCATGAGCTGGCCGGCCAGGTCATGAGCGGGCACAGCTCACGGTTGGGTCGGAACATATATAGTTTCATAATCTACAAACATCTCTTTCTATATTCTCTATTGACCCCTCATCTCTGTTGCGAGTTTTTCATACATAACATCAATGTCTTCAAGCCAGACCCAATTCATTCGGTCTTTGAGTCTATTCCGCAGCTCAGGCATACACTCATCAAATGTCTTGCCCTTTAGGCCCTCTCCTTGCAGCTCATATACTTCGCCTGCCTCTCTGGAGGTTCGCTGCGCCCTCTGCGCTCGTGGAAGACGCAGTGTCTGGTATGCTTGCATCCATCTACCAAGGTCATCTGATTGAGACTTTAAGTAGTCTTGAAGAGCTCTTCCGAGAATATATCCATCCTCAATCGCCTGGCCAGCTCCAGCTCCTAATATCAAAGTTAGCTGAATATATAGGGGCATGGAGACAAGCAGCTTAATTCTCACCTTGATGAGGCGACATAGCATGAGCCGAATCACCCAGAAGCGCAACCTTCCCATTTAAGTAAATCCACTACTCTAACGGCTCCCTCTCGTTCACAACCCATTTACTTGGCCTCTCAGGCATTAGCTCCAATATCCTTCTCGCATGCGGCTCAAACTCCTGAAAGCTACTCACGACCTCCTTCATATTCCCTACTGCCACCCAACTCTCCTGAAAGTCGCCCAACTCGCTCTCTTCGACACTCACAAACGCAACCACATTCAGCAGCTTGTTCTCGCTAATCGGGAAGACGAGCAGATGCTTGTCTTTTCCCACCCAGCTTACGGCATATGTAGATAGGTGCCACCAAGGTTGGATATCTTCGATGCTTACGAGGCCGCGGTAGACAATCTTGCCACTGTAGCGCGGGTTGTCGAAGGCGAATTGGCTGCGTACCGAAGAGTGGATGCCGTCTGCGCCGATGACGAGGTCCGCGGTTGCGCTGGTGGAATCAGCAAACTCGAGGCGGACTTTGTCGCCGATGTCCTATAAGTAGCTTTTAGTTCTGTGTATATCCAACAGCGAGAATTGGGACTCCTGCTTACCACAAGCCGGGTGCACTTCTTCTTCGTATGCAGCGTCGCTGCATTTCTCCCTCTTATCGAGTCTAATAGCAGATCTAAAAACTCTGACCTCAGCATCGGAAGCTGCTTGATCGCACCTCAATCATTGACTGGCACAGTGACAATCTCAGCTCCGTTATCAGATCGCCTAAATGCCAGCCAGACGCCATTCCTATCACCTGCAATTTTGTTCGCGGCTTCTCCAAGACCAAGCTTGTGGATGAGCTGTGCTGCGTTGATGCCTATCCCGACCCCGGCCCCAATCTCTTTGTATTCAGAAGTTTGCTCGTAGACATTTATAGTGATTCCTAGTGCGGCGCAGTGGTGATGGAGCGAGAGAGCAGCAAAGAGGCCGCCAATGCCGCCACCAATGATGGCAACAGTGAATGACTCTCGCTGTCCAGCCATCTTTAAGGAGAGATATTTACTAGAATTCGAAGTTCGGCTACCAAGGAAAATATCAGAGTTTAGTAACGTCCCTCTTCTAGTTTCCAAGAGTCCTTGGGCAACGTTCAAATGGTTGTTTCTATAGGTATCCCCACTGTGGAATCTACTGTGATGTCCGGGGCCCGCTATGACATCCGGGGCCCGCTGTGGCGTGCGGAGTCCGCTGTGGCATCCGGGGCCCGCTGTGCGGGTTGCAAGTTCCACCTCACCAAGCCGCGAAGAGCTTGTGCAGCCTAAAAGTTCCACCTCACCAAGCCGTGAAGATCTTGTGCGCAGCCTAAATCTGCCGACTTGCGGGGAGCGGGGAGCGGGGAGAACCTCAAATTCTTAACTCCCCGGAACCCATGACCCCTGAAGGTACTCACCGAGTCTGGTTCTAGGGTAAACTAATATATATGGCCTACAGAAGAGAGGTACCCTTCTCTTCGCATCTCATTACTTTTGAGACTCTACACTCGAAGGCGAGCGTAATTATCGAACGACAGCAAATATCTGCATCGCTGCCTGGACAGTCGTTATCTTGAAGCTCTTCGCGAGAGGAACGAAAGCTGGGTTGACGACTGCAGAACCCATAGGCCCGAGTAAGGCTAGCCAGCTGACTTGGAGAGCCACCAGGAGTTTGAGCGCAGGAGACCAGTTCTAAGACAAATTAGTAATATAAATTCGCAATCAGAAACTGGCTTGCACCAACTTACAAGGGGATCATCTTTGAAGGCTGTAGGCTGCGGCACTAACTGCAAGCCATGTTTATCAAGTCTTAAGGTAGGGTTCTCTTTGCTTTGAAGCTCCTCCTCTTTTCTGACCTTCTCAATGTCAGTGGGGTCTTCGAGATCCATAGGAATAGCAGAGCCTTCATTGTTAACTGCCTGGGAGTTCCTCTCTGTTATGCGTGGCTATTGGTGCGGCTACAATTTGCGATTTGTATTTCGTGCACGAGCGCGGCTTCTATATGTGCATTTTCACCTTCTTCCTCACTAACGGACCCCACCTCGCGCCTCTCATCGGCGGATTTATTGCGCAGAACTTGAGCTGGAGATGGTGCTTCACTATTCCTGTTAGCAAATACCTCCCCGTTAGATTCCCCTTTTAAAAAGCTCCCAAGGCTGAGAATTACTAGGGTTACATCCAGCTCGCTACATTCGCAATCACCCTCTTCTGCCTCCCCGAAACGATCTACTCCCGCAAAACCATTAACACCGCTACCTACCGCGAAAACTCATATGTCGACCTCCTCGTCTTCAAACGCAGCGTACTCCCGGGCCGGAAGTTGCATCTCGCGGACTTCGGACGCTCGCTTTACATGCTAAAATACGTCTCGATCGTGATTCCTGACCTCTACTACATGACTTGCTTTGGCTATGGGAGCGTCCTCTTCGCGGTTACTGGGTCCCACCTGTTTTCGGAGTTTTACAACTTCGACGTCGCACAAATAGGGCTGATGCTCTCCATTTCATTGCTAATAGGCTGTCTGATTGGGGAGGCGAATGCCGGGTGGTTGGTTGATTGGATGGCAAATAAGTACGCAAAGAAGCATGATGGGCATCGGAAGCCGAGGTTAGGTTGGATGCAATTTGGTTTGCACTTCTGATCCCTATTGGGATTGTGGTTGAGGGAGTGTGTCTGTCTCAGTTCAAGACTACATCTTGGGTTGGCTCGGCGTTTGGGATGGGCTTAGCTTGTTTGGGACTTCAGGTTGCTACTACGGTTATTTACACATATTGCACGGATGTGAGTATTCGTATCCCTATATCTTTCAGTGGCTAACAAAATAGTGCTACAAATCTCAAAGTCCTGAAATCTCAAGCCTTCTTAATGTCTTTCGATCAGTTTTCTCTATGATTATATCCTTTTACGCGTACGTATTTCTAACCAATATATACCTTTTTGCTATGCTTACTTTTAAGATAGCATTCCACTTGGTACTGCAATTCAGTATCAGTACGCTTGGCTCGTCTTTGCGCTGATCAATGCAGTGCTACTCACTCCAATGTTCGCGTTAAAACTCTATGGTGAAAAGTGGAGGAGTAGTTCATGGCAGACTCCCCCGAAGTTCCACAACGACATTTGAATATGATTATATAGTGTCATATAAGGTAAATTTTAGTCAAAATTCAAGATTTTCATTCTGCTGACAATTAAGCTGAAAAAGAATCACTCTCTGGTTAACGAGATGCTTCTTTGCCATTAGTAGACTCGGTATTATACAGAAGTGCACAGTGAAAGATTAACTTGGAGGATTTGTAGAGTAATTTAGACGGGACAGAGATCATCTAGTGTTGATACGTTAAGTTTGCATATCTTAAACGTAAGCCTTAGGGCGAAATAAGATCCAGGGGCATAGGGGTTCTCGTCTGTTTACTACGACAAACGGTCCCATTTCCTAGCCGCAAACTAACGGCCATTATTTCACGAATGGCCTTTAAATTATACGGTACGTTATTGACTACTTTAAAAATAAAGCACTAGTAACCTTGAGAAAGTCGGCTGCTACTGTGTAGTGCCTATTATAATCCATGGAGACGGGAACCGTAAAATTTTTCTACTGTTGAAACTTATCAAAGAGACTGCGAATTCAATTTGATTGTACTTAATAGAAGTATAAAATATGGCCCCGACATGCTAAGATATCAACCCCTTTCTCCCATCTCAAGCAGCCTTCTCCCTCACAGCGCTCTCTCCACTCGCCTCATGGAGCTTCTCGTCGCTAACATTCTCCGCCGGACTCCCGCTCTCCCTCAAAATACGGTCCAAGCCAATCTCACGATTGATCTCCTCGATACGCTCATTATCCGCCTGGGCCGTGCCCGGCGAGCCGAAGATGACGTCCATTTCCTCGAGGGTCAGTCGCTTCGTCTCCGGGACGTAAAACCAGATGAACGCAGCGCCGATGTATGTCAGAAGCCCGAAGAGGATGTAAGTCCCGTATGAGATGCTGGAGAGCATGCTGGGAGTCACCTGTCCGACGATGAAGTTATTCATCCAATTGCTCGACGCTCCAAGCGCAATACCGTATGGGCGATTAGAGAGCGGCCAGATCTCAGCGACGATGATCCAGGCGCAGGGCCCCCACGAGTATCCGAAGTGAATAACAAACAACCTTGTCTGTTGTTAGCTTGCTTTGCCCCAAGGTTTGTAGAGAAGTAGGGGGATGCATACCAGACCATGGCGACAGCAGCCCAGCCGGCGGCCGGGTGCGTGTCCCAAGAATCGCGGTAAGTGGCGACGATAGCAGCGATGATGATGTGACAGGTTGCCATTCCGATGGCACCGATGGTGAGGACGGGCTTGCGGCCGACTCGGTCGATGTAGAGGACAGAAGGGATGGTGGCGATGAACATGACGATGCCGACAACGCCGGTTGCGAGGAGCGAAACGGTGACACTGGTGAGCCCAAGGTCTTTGAAAATGGTGGGGGCGTAGTAGAGGATTGCATTAATACCAGTCCACTGTTGGAAGAACCTATTGAGAAATATCAGTGCTTGCTCTAAAAGTGGTGGCGCTGGTATGGATGGGTATATCGACGACTGTTTCTGACTCTGGAGGTAAAACTTTACGAATATGGAAACCCAACAAATCCACACACCAGAAACACGCCAAGTGGAAGCAAAACTTACATAGTAACTGTAGCGACAATGACACGCTTGAACATAGCCTTCGTCTTGAAGAGAGACGCGATAGCGACAAATTGCAGCTTGAAAGTGTTCATGGGTGTCAGCTCCCTCAGGTGAGGGAAATGCTCTGCGGTAGTACGCTTCTCGAACAAACTCTGCGCCTTAATTTCTAAGAACTCAATCTCAACCAACTCATGATCTTCCTCGAGGCCGCGGAGACTGGCGAGGACGGACCTAGCCTCGTCCTCGCGGTTATGGTGGACCAACCAACGCGGAGAGAACGGCATGAACGTCATTCCGACCAAGAGCACGATCGCTGGGAAAAGCTGCAAACAGATAGGTGTGAGCCATGCGCCCTTCGACTGGGATTCGCCAGTTCCACCCATGAAATTTGTGCCATAGTCAATCCAGAACGATATCATGATGCCAAAGCAGATGGCGAGTTGCTGCAGTGCAATGAGCGAGCCGCGCACTTCGGGAGGTGCAACCTCGGCGTTGTACATGGGAACAATCATGGAGAGGGATCCAACACCCATTCCACTAACAATATTGTTAGCTTTTCACGAATAACCCTAGCTACATAAATAACGACAGGACGCCACTTACGTGATGAATCGGCCAGCCAGAATGGAGTTGTGGCCGGCAGTAACGGCCGTGGCTTGGATGATTACGCCAAGAATGAAAACAGTGGTTGCAACGATAATACTATATTTTCTTGACAGAGATTCCGCGATAAAACCTGAGATTGGTTAGCTAACGGTTGTTATCCAGCCTTGCGAGTCGCGATAAGTATGAACTGACCACTTAGCAGAGTGCCGAGCCAGGCTCCAAGTTCAAGAATTGAAGTCAACCATCCCTTCTTCGAAGCATCTTTCTCGAGGTCGTTATCGTACTCGCCCATGTCTGTACTGCGTCAGCTTCTTTTGTCGCTTCCCCGTGGCCAGCATTGACTTACGCTGTTTGAAATTCGACATGGCCAGCACTCCAGAGAAAACTCCCTGGTTGTAACCGTACAAGAGTCCTCCAATACAAGCAAACAGAGCTATGGTAAACACCTTGAAGTTCTTGACAATTGCAAGAGGTCCGCTGCTGCCCATGAGTGCCTGGCGCCGCTTGAGAGCGACATCGTAAACCGCGGCACCACCGCCTGAAACCATCTTGACAAGAAGTTACAGCAGAGCCTATAATTGAGATATTCCGAAGTTCTACTGAAACTAGAGACCGGAGAGCTCTCAGAAGGCAGATTCTAGACGCAGAAGTTCTAGAGCGAGGAGACAGAAGGAAAGAAACCAGCAGGTGCGGAGAGATGAATGATAAAATATGAAAAACGTGGCAAGCGACACGCACCAAATAACCCGACGGCTAATGCAGATGAACCTAGCGGGAATAGACAGTCATTATTGCCGGAGCAAGTAATATCATTTCATATCAGGAGAAGCTTCATTACCCCAGAGCATAGCTAGTAATCCACATAAGCCCGAAAATGTTGGTTTTGGCAGAAGAGCTCCAAGAGCTAGCAAGGGTACATGCGGGGAACCTGTTGGGGGTGCTCTAATGGCGGGGGTGCTAAAGCAAGCCTACCGCAGCTTGGCCATGATCAGCCGTTTAGTAAACCCGTTTTGCTCGGCTCAGCTAATAGCCTAAACAGTACCGGTGGACCGACTGTATTCAGCCTGAATTGAACCACTACTAAAGGAGAACTTGTGCTCTGAAATGTATGTGGCGTTGGCGCCATGTCACTCTGCAACTGCCGTATAGGTCATGCAGAGTGGGGTTTATAGGTGAATTGTGTGAATTGTCAGTCATATTCGATGTAAACCATGGGGTCTAATATCCGCCGAGGTCTTCACCCGGAACCGGGCCGACTAGAAGCAGAAAGCATCACCTACACGTGATATAGTATCTGGAATTGTGAGTGATGGTTGGCTACGATATACTCCGGTGGGTGCGACTCTTCCATAAGTAGGTAGAGGGGTGGTTGAGTGATTGGTAATTTGATATGGCCATAGGAGGCGCCTTCTAGAGAGTTCATGCTGGAGGCGATGGCCAATCCCTCTCCTCCTTGGGCCATTTCTTCTCTAAGCTACTCATCGGTTGAAGACCACACCGAGATCACCCGAGAGAGATTGCCCGAGAGAAAACGATTGCTCATACTCGGGGTCTGATACAGAAGTAGCCCGTGCTCACTTGTACCATTGTCGACAATTCACAGCGCCAAACCTGGCAGTGAATTGTACCGAGAGCCTCACCGCAATCAACTAGAGCTCATGAATGCCGGGCTTGACCAAGAGAATTCTTGTCCCCGGCGATATGCTGTGGCGAGAATGTAGGTGGAACGGATATAAGAACTTCACTAACCTCTGGCTGCTGTTGGGCTCGAATCTAGCGCGGCGTGTCTAATGTTCACACTGGATGAGTGGAGCGCGATGCCAATAACAAATAGACTGGCTGGACTTCTTAGTGACAAGTCATGGACGGCCGAGGTGTGGTTTGAGGGGTTGTCAGCCACGATAGGAACCGACCTTTTACAATAAACGGAAAAAACGACTATACCACAACCATCCGCACCTACTTTTCAATTCAGATGATGTATGATATCCTTTCAAAATTCCGAGGGAATGGTGCTTCTATAGTATATGAGCGAAAACTATAGCCAGTCTAGTTTTACGTGCAGTCAGTCACGTTCAAGCCAGAACTGACGAAATCTCGGCGGCCCAGCTTCCCGAGGCTCTGACCTACGTGCTCTGCCCAAACCCCATTATGTTTTCTAATAGGTATATACGTGCTAAGATTGTGTACACTAGGTGTTAATCCTAGCTACAGTTCCGTTGAAGATTTATTGAAATCGTGTTCTCCCACGGGAGGCGCCTTTCGTGCCGTACCCCCACTTTCCACCGCCCGTGGCGTCGGTAGGTCAATTAATAGTGGAGGGAGCTAGCTAGCTGACAGCTTATTTCAACGGCAAGGACGGAAGCCCGGCTCTCATACCATAATCAAACCGACAGCAATGATTGACGCATCAATAGCTCGCGCCAATGCACAGAATATTAAAACGGCAGCATGTCTGGTTATTGGAGATGAGATACTCGGTGGAACAGTACGATGTTCTGGATTGCTAATGCTAGATTTCTGTCTACATTGCTGATGTGAGAATACCTTCACAAGCTGATATTACTCATTCCTGTGCTGAGTAGAGGATGGATTTGCGATACATCATCAGAAAAGGTGAGGGGATGAATGCAGGTTTAAACTTGGAGACGCCTGGTTTGTCGAGATAGCGAGGACAGTTAGTGACGCATGCTCTTATGGCCAATAAGATCTCACAGTAGACTCTAGGTGCGAGTGAAGTTCCGAGGCTCGTGAGCCGAATTGCAGACTAGGGTCCAGAAACACCAGCGCCCGTAAGGAAAATTGGCAGGGAGCGAATTGTTTTTCTCGAGAATGACCCGGTGAATTCAGTTAAAATCAATATCTAATTAGATATTCAGGATCCTTTGAATCCTGTAGAATTATATTACTCATAGCCTCTCATCCTCTGACACTCTGATTCGGCCCTCGTTCTTCTACGCCAATCACTTAAGATCGTAGCGATCCAAATCCATGACCTTGACCCAAGCCCGTGCAAAGTCATTGACAAACTTATTCTGCGCGTCGCCAGAACCATACACCTCCGCCACCGCACGGAGCTCAGCATGTGAACCAAAGATGAGGTCAGCACGCGTGGCCTTGTACTTCGGGCTTCCAGTGGAGAGATCTTTGCCTTCAAACTTCTCCTCATTGGTATCAGCAACAGGCGACCAAACGGTGGATGCGTCCAATAGGTTGGTGAAAAAGTCGTTGGTCAGCTGCCCAGGGCGATCTGTGAGAATGCCGAAGGCTGACCCGTCGTAGTTTGCACCAAGTGCACGCATACCGCCAACAAGGACTGTCATCTCAGGGATGCTGAGCGTAAGAAGTGCTGCTCTGGAGACCATCGACTCCTCGGTGAGCGAGCGAGAAGTTCCGTGGCCGTAATTGCGGAAGGCATCCGTGCGGGGCTCGACTGCGATAAAGAAAATTAGCCACGCCCACGTATTTTAGTAGTTGAGTGTAACATGAGCCAGAGACTTACGATAAGCAAAGGTTTCGACATCAGTCAGATCCTGAGTAGTGTCGACACGGCCAGGGGTGAAAGGCACCTTGATGGCTGTGCCGGCATCTGCGGCAGCTTTTTCCACGGCAGCAGTACCCGCCAGAACGATGAGGTCGGCTAGGGAGACCTGCTTTTTTTTGTTGGCAGAGTTGAACTTGTCTTTAACTCCTTGCAGCTACAAGTATTTACGTATTAGCCACAGGCTTCGTCCATTCGAGGTAGAAATTCATGCGCTACTTACAGATTTCAGGACAACCGCCAGGCGTTCAGGGTTATTAACTGCGAAGGATCGCTGAGGTTGCAGGGCAATGCGGGCTCCGTTGGCACCACCACGTTTATCCGAGATACGAAAGGTTGAAGCAGACCCCCAAGCAGTAGTTACCAGATTAGAGATGTTTACGTTCGGTGCACGGAGAATATCTTTCTTCAGCTGTTTCACGTCCGCATCGTCGATTATCTTGTAGCTCGCGGTAGGGAGAGGGTCCTGCCAGATAAGATGCTCACCCTTAGGTACCTCCGACCCAAGATAACGCGAAACAGGTCCCATATCACGATGAAGAAGCTTGTCTGTGGTAAAGGTCAGTAAAGGACAACGATTGTCAAAGGTTGGGGCTAGGGGTAGCATACACCAAGCCATGGCGAACTTCTCCGTAAAATAATCGAAGTCGTTGAGAAATGTTTTGGAGATATTGTTGTATATAGGATCATGGATAAGACCGAGATCGCTCGTGAGCATCGTAGGCTTGTGAAGCTTTCCAGCGATAAATGCGTCGGGGTAAGAAGCATTGGCATTTACAGCTTCCCACTGAGGCGCACCATCAGGGCTCTTAACAAGGGTCCAGTTGTTGTGAATCAAAGATCCCAGGAACTCTATTGGACTAGATGTCAGTACAGCTGTTCGTCTGGCTAGAAAGAAACGTCGGACTTACCATTAGCCCACTTAGTAGGGGTTTTGGACCAAATAACTTCAAGACCGCTGGTATAACTATTGTTACCCACGCCAGTGTTAAAGCTATTCTTCCACCCCAGACCCTGATTCTCAATTCCAGCAGCATTGGGCTCAGGGCCGATGAAATTCCCCGTCACAGCACCATGGGTCTTTCCAAAGGCGTGACCTCCAGCAATAAGAGCAACAGTCTCTTCGTCATCCATGCCCATGCGACCGAAAGTCACGCGTATATCGAGAGCAGATGCTTTTGGGTCGGGCGTGCCATTCGGGCCTCTTGGGTCAACGTAGATGAGTCCCATATTCGCCGCACCGAGTGGTTTCTCAAGATTGTCTGCTCGCCCATGGATATCGGTACTTCCATTATAGCGGTCCTTGTTGCTATTGGGGCTAGGGAAAAACTCTTGCTCAGAGCCCCAGTAGATTCCCTCATCCGATTGCCATGTATCTTCCCGACCGAAGGCAAAGCCGTATGTAGGGAAGCCCATGTTTTCCATTGCCGTGTTACCGGCGAATACCATTAGGTCGGCCCATGAGAGCTTGCGGCCATACTTCTGTTTGATAGGCCCTAAACATGGGTGGTTAGTCCTTTCTCATCTGATTTACCCCCATAGGTGGGAGTTCAACATCGCTGTGGGCTTACATAGCAAGCGGCGAGCTTTGTCAAGACCGGCGTTATCAGGCCAGCTATTGAGAGGGGCAAATCTTTGCTGTCCCATACCAGCTCCTCCACGGCCATCTTCACTTCGATAAGTGCCAGCATTGTGCCATGATAGACGGATGAGGAAAGGACCATAGTTGCCAAAGTCAGCTGGCCACCAACTCTGAGAGTTTGTCTGTAACTCTGTGAGGTCCTTTTTGAGTTCGGACACTACAAAGCTCTGTTAGTATATGCGCTCCTAGCGTGTATGGAAAGCAATGCGCCTAGCAGTGCTAATTACATACCATCCAACTTTGCAAACTCAGTAGCGTAGTTAAATTTAGCATCCCAGGGGTTTGAGCTCTCTCCATTCTGACGCAGCACCGCCAGGCTAAGGTTGCACGGCCACCAGTCTTCACTTCGAGTACCACCGCCAGCAACTTTGCTTTTCCTTGCGCATCGTCCAAAGCCAGGGCCCTCAGGACTGGATCTAGGCTCCACAATTGACTCGGGATGCGGGATACGCGGGGCATTGTCGCGGGCACCATTGCCGCCGATGTATGGACATGACACCGCAGTTGTGAGTGGCAGTGCGCTGATTGCCAGCAGCACAATTTGGCCCAAAGGTATCAACTGAAGCATTATGACAACCGAGTAAAACAATCACTTTGTGGTATATTGTCGGTGCAAGTGGCGATGGTTGAGTTTCCTAGCTTTTGTGGCCTCCCTTTGCATTTATACCATCCAGGTAGCAACAGCAGCGTCTTGGCTAGCCCATAATTAGCTGACGTTGGTTGTACGGAGGTAGAGTCATGAAAGAGGTGTTTGTTTGTAAGGTGGAATTGGACATGGGACCCTAACATTTGTGCCCACCGATTGATCTAGAAGTACGAGCTCTGTCAGAATCCCCGTTCAGAATCAAATCCCAACCGCATGACTTTACTTGGCGGGCTCCACCTACATTATTCAGAGCCTATACGAGCAAGTTTATTGGAGACTGGTTGTGGCGAAGAGAAAAAGAAGAGTGGGCGAGTTGTCGAATCGCCCGCTTTACTGGGCGTTCGTTGCATACAACCCCTGGGCATTCCAGTATACCCAAGGTCAATATATGCAGGTCGCACTGTACCTTTTCAATCGACTTTACAGTACGTACTCGTAAAACACAGTAAGACTTGCGCCGGAGCCATCATCATCTGAAAGTTACATCAGCGCCATGTACTATCTTACGAGTTATCTTACCTTCACTGCGCCTTCCCGATACAGGTCGGGCCGTTTCTCGGACAGGATCAAATCCCGCACGAAACCTCCATGGGCCCGCCTTGCATTGTCGTTGGCTGAATCTCAGTATTGCCAACTGCTGAGAAAGGATCTACTCCGATTCCATAATTGAGATTTCATATTCACGATTCCGTAATCATTTATAACCACAAGTAGTATGTATGGCGTAGATGCACGTTTTTGGTGTGATATTCGGCAGATGAGGTGTGGAGCTAGTACCTTGGCTAACCTGAATAGGCTACCGTATAAAATTAGTTGACCAGTCACCATCCAGCGGTCGTGCAGCTGGTCTTGATGAACCAGTCACCCTCCTTTCAACTGCAGCTTGCTGTTGCACTGAAGTTCATTAATAGACAGCAATAGATGCTGGCCATGGGTTTGGGCTTGGCAGGTGCACAAGAAGTGCCATCGAGGTTGATCTATTACGACGGATCATACGATAAAGCATCGGTAGTACCCATTTCCAAGACTGCCGCGTGCATAATGAAAATTACTACCGAATGAAATACGTTGACTTACCGCCCTGTGGATTTACGCACGAGCCTCGGTACCTTGTGTATCACACTTCCGCCCAATTACTGCCTGCATTTCGTGCGGATATCATCTATCAGCTCCTTGAGAGCTTCGAAGCTAACTTTATATATGTTCCGGCCCAACCACCAACTTTGCTGGTTGGCCAACTGGCCGGCCGAACCACCAACCTACATAGTAGTAAATAGTAGTAAAGTAATCAATTAATCTATATACTATTTCCTATTGTGTCTGCTCGTGCCCGCTTCCGCTTTGGCCTCTCAACTAGAGCTATTTCTGTACGAATAGCTAGGCCTGATAAGATACCGCAATCATGATCATCATTATGACAGTGTACACTACACTCCTTTGCTTCCTTATAGCACCGGCACCGCTTTGTACTACACTGTCCCTTACATTGACATGATATTCCAACCCGTGCGCTTGTAGAAGCCTCTCTAGCTGCAAGCCCTAGTGTTACTTCCTTTGTAGAAGTAGGAATTAGGATATCAGACCATAGAGCTTGCTCTACAACTCCAAGTGATTTTGTAGGTATTAGGCGTTGTATAATACCTGAGCAAGTAAGAATCCGATATCTATGAGGGTAAGGCTCTTCTAGAATGCGTGCAAAGAGCCTTTTATTATCAGTTGAGGTTCTATCCTCTCGAGGCACCTTTATAGAGACTATAGCTCTA
Organism: Pseudogymnoascus sp. WSF 3629; assembly: GCA_001662585.1. Taxonomy (NCBI): domain Eukaryota; kingdom Fungi; phylum Ascomycota; class Leotiomycetes; order Thelebolales; family Thelebolaceae; genus Pseudogymnoascus; species Pseudogymnoascus sp. WSF 3629. The sequence goes on from KV454605.1 coordinate 88,217, forward strand.
ATATTAAAGTGTTGGATGTCATGCTTCTTTGTATACTTGCGTATCATAGAAACCCTTGCTCTTTGAGTAGCTGCTATAGCTCTCTCAATTACAGGGTCAGGTGTAGCCTGAAGCTCAGTCCTACGCTAAGCTGGCACTCGAAGCTGGGTCCCACGCCAGAGCTCAATTCCGAGCTCAATTCCGAGTTCTGGCTCAGAGTGGGAGCTCTCAATTCTAAGCTCAATTGAGAGCTCTGGCGCTTGGCGGAGCTGTGGGTTAATTAGAGCTTCAGGCTCAAGCTCACTCTCAAAAATCGGTGCCATAGTTGGGTCTTCCTGCTCAACCCCAATTGAGAGATCCTTCCGAGCCTGGCTATTAAGCCAGTTGATATGTGAGCTCCGCTCTCGGAATAGAAGCTCAGCTGGCGCACACCCAATTGTTGAGTGGATTTGGGTGTTCATTGCGAGCGTGACTTCAAGTAGCCCATCTTTGAACAGTTCTATCTGAAAGAACTGGATAATCCATTTTTGTTGTGCTTTCGGAGTTGCGATGCTTTAACATAGATTTATTTCGGCATATGATGATCTAGGATTGCTGATCACCCCACAAAGGCGCACCTAGACTCACTGGAGGGTGACAGGAAAGGACGAGATGGCCAAAGTCAGTCGTCGTGTGGCGCAGCCGGACCCAAGTAACTCAAAATGCCTAACGTAGGTAAGCTTCTAAACGTGAATAGAGGTCGATAAAACTGACATGCCACACGGCAGCCTTCGTACCTCTGAACACGCACCATTGGCCTGCATCCTGCATGTACTCCGCTCATATCAGAGAGAGCGCCAACCAAACAGGCACACACTACAAGGCAACACCCGCGATTCCAGGGACGGCGCATTCTCCTCGCTCATAAACTTCGACCTTCCCAAAGCCTCGACCTATCGTCATCACTACGATTTTTTCCTCGTTGAAATCAAGGATTTCGTGCCTAGTTTGCTCTACTCGGTGTGTTCTCGTCACAGCAGCCATGATACACAGCGGCGCCACCATTGGAACCTTCCGTTGGATGTGAATATTGACGTGGAGATGAGGCTGAAAACACCCAATCTCACAGGCTCGCTTGCCCCTGTTCAAGCATCCCAGCGCGTACGGCAGTTCAGCTCACCTGCTCAAAAGAGACTCCCGTCTCGAACGCACGTCGTCCTATTGACAGCAAGTTTCTTTGTATCTCAAGGCTCTCGTTTACCAATCGCTAGCCGATACGAGGGCTGAACTATTGGAGCTACGACTATATCATGCCTATAGCGGGCTATCGATATATCCTTAATTTTACTATTTCGGGTACCATCAACTGACAGATGACAAAAGGTACATGGCTCGGAAAGCGTCTGTGTGTAAGGCGGAGAGTGAGCTTAGCATATCGCTTCTAATAGCCAAAAATGGAACAAGGCTGAGACTGAGAGCAAGAGGCACTTGAGGCCTTACACGTGGTTTTGGACAGCGCCTACCCAGCCGCACCTTGGTGCCAGGTACATGAAACGGCCTCGAAAAGCCTCCAGTTTCAATCCCGGCTCAGTTGAGAAGATAAAAGCGAGCCAAGATGCTACTATTGATCCAGAGCTTTGACCCTAGATTCCTAGGTCTATTGCAATAGGCCGCCTCCCTCTCTGCCTTGTTGAGCCACTGAGTGGTCAGAAATCCGACCTCAGCTTCATCAATATCGAGGGCGTTATCAGCAGCGCCAAAACAACCAACACCTCCAACCAATGCGAGGTACTCGATACCAATCCCTCACTATGCACCAGCGACTATCAATTCCCTTTCACAAACAACATCGTACTCAATCCAGTAAAGCTTCCTCTTGGGAAGCCAGGTAGTGAGCCGGTGACGAACTTACCGGGGAATGCAGCTACGGATGCTTGGTGTGGGGGGGGGGGGGTGCTTATTTTAAGTCTGGATGTCTTTCGAGGACTATTACGTTAACTATTACGTTAGCGCCGTGGGATAGTAAGGCAGGGGCGGTTACAGGCACTGGGAAGGGTGCCGTGGCTACTGGGACTGGTACAGGAAGTGGTGGGCAGGGAGGACAGACAACGGGTACTGCGACAGGAAGTGCGGCTCCGAGTTCTACAACTAATGGAGGTGGCAAGATAAATGCACATTACTTCCTAGTTGGTGGAGGCTCTGCTGTGCTAATATTTTTGGATTTGTGGTAAGTCGCTAGGAAAGTCAGCGCGTAAGGGAAGAAGCGGCGACGCAAGATTCTAGATACATGTTCCGGCCCAACTATGAGATTAAGGTAGCTTTATAGTATAAATTGTATGTAAAAGGTACTTATTCTTAAGATACTTTCTCAACTATGTATTTACTATGTAAATTACTAGCAACAACGTAATAACTAGAGGTATTTTACTAGCATTTTTAATTGTTAACATTACTAACGTGGTTTACCACCAAACGGAACATCCTACTAAATGAAACACTTTCTAACTACATCGTAACCTTAAACCTAATTACTCTACTACACTATAACAAAAAGATGCCTTAGAAAGTTAATGAAGGCCGAGTTTTACTAGCCATTTAAGCTACTAAATTACCCTATAAACTGTCCATCTAACGTGCTACGTAGCTATACGAGGTCCTACATGTAACACTTACCCGTTATATACATAGAAGCTAACTATGAGCTAGTAGACGTGATAAATAACATCCATTAACCCTAATTAAGGAAGAGGAGCTTATATAATATGTACTTAACCTAGATTTATAAGGGTTTCTACCTTAAATTAAGGATGTATAAGATATAGTAAATCTCCTTTATATAACACGTTATAAACCCCTAGTTAGAAAAAACTAGCCTTACTACTTTATACATAATGAACTAAAGCTTAAGACACGTCTCTCTTATATATATAACCTCTAGTAAGCCCTTTATAAAGATCCTAACTATATAACAAAGTAGTTTAAGCTAGTAAAGAACATATAGGTAAAGTATAGCATCTAGGATACTAACTTCTATAACTTTAATAAGATAGGCTTTATAATAGATATTATCTATAGGAATATAGTTATTATAAGCTTAGATTAAAAAGGCTAAGTAAAGTAGCTTTAGTCTAGTAATTAGGAATAAGTAATAGTAATTAAATGTATAAGTGTAGATAGCTTTATAGTACCTACATACTTAATTATATAAGGTAAGCATTACCTTATACCTTAGTATATAGAGTGTAGCCTTCTATCTACTTAGGCTATTAAGACCTTACTAAATAGCTAGACTAATAATGATATAGGTCTAGACTAGATAAAATTAGCATATATGTATATAAACATAAGGGGTCTAGTAGATGATTATCCTAGATAGCTATAAGAGCTACCTATCTACCTAGTTTAATCTATACTATAAGGAGAATAACATTATTATACTCTATCTCCCTACATACTCCTTACATCTTACCTAGCCTCTTAATGTTAGGTGTTTTAGTATACTAAAGCAAATGTATAGTTAAGAATTTAAGGTCTTCATTAAGGCCTCTATTACCTATATTACTAAGATTAAGTTCTTAATTACATTTAAGGCTACTTATGACTATATAATGATAACTAAAAATATCCTAGCTAGCTTTTAAGGTACTAGCCTAGTCTTATATAACCTAGAAGTAGTCCTCTTAAAGCTTAATATTAAGTTATAAATGCTAACACTAACTAGATCCCCTTTACTAGAGGCTAACCCTTAGGTCCCTTAAATGCTATAAAACCTAGCTAATGTAATTTTATAGTCTAAGTTTGTATAGAATAGAATTAGAATTCATTAAGGAAGCTCCTTAACAATGATATTTTTAGCTATAAAGTAGCTAGTAAAGGGTATAGATTACCTTATATACTAAATGACCCTTATATAAGAGGAGGTCTATACCCTTTAAAAGGCTAACATAGTACTTTTAAAGCATTAGAAAGCTAAGCATATACGTGTCTAAGATGAAGGGTTACTTACTATAGAAGATGCTTAAAAACTAATTACTAAAAAAGAGGATAAAGGGTTAAAATAACAGAAAAGGTTAAATGAGGAGGGTACTATAGAGGTTAGTCTATTAACTTCATAGTACTATAGGAGGTATAGTAAGACTAGGCATAATGTATAAACCTATTAAGAGGTTAAAGAGATATTAAGAGAAGAGAGTTTAATTAAGTGTAGTTAATTTTAATGTGTTAGGGTAGAGTAATTAGGTTTGAGGTTATAATGTAGTTAGAAAGTGTTTCATTTAGTAGGATGTTCCATTTAGTAGTAAACCACGTTATAGCTTAACGTACTTACATAACGAGTAGCTATGTATAATAAGTGGCTACCTAGATTTCTTACTAAAATTTAAGAAGTATATAATGTAATAACTTAACAACACCTTAATAGTATAGTCCCTAAAAACATTACTAGGCCTTTTTTATATAATAAGTCTCCTATATTACAATTTTAAACTAATCTATATATTTTTTCCTAAGATATTAAGTTTTAGCCTTAAAATTTAGTTAAAGTCTTACTATCTTAGTAGCTACTTAACTAATTGCTTTAAAACTCAAGTAAATAAATCTAAATACATATAAAAGACTAGATATAAAAATTTAAATTATATTATAAAGCTGTTGTTAAGTTATTACGTTATATATTTCTTGAATTTTAGTAAGAAATCTAGGTAGCAACTCATTATACATAGCCACTTGTTATGTAAGTATGTTATATATGTTCTAGCCCAACTGCGAGTTTGGCCAGCTCGCGAGCTAGCTGGCCCATTTGCAAGCTAGCTAGCCCAACCGCGAGTTTTCAGGGTTATTGCACTAGTTGTAAGTTTTTAGAATCTTGTTAGTCCTCTATCTATTATGTCATCTAAGTCCTTATTAGAATCATCTAGACAGTTAACTGTACTTTAAGCCAAGCTGCTAAGAAATTCAGCATCATATGTAATGTGTAGGGTGACATGTAAGTTATAGTGCTAACTATAAAGGACACTATAGGATGAGCTCCTAGTAATAGAAGCGCATTAGATAGACATAGCTCCTATGAAAGTAAAAAGAGATTAAAATCAAAAAAAGACAGTAGGTGCAATGTCTAAGCTAGAAAGTCCTAAATTTAGAAACATGAAAGAGGTGACATATTTCACATTAGGAACGCTAAAGGAAAATTAACGTGGTTACCTAGGATCTCTATTAGCTTATATACAACTAGTGTTAGAGGATTACCTATATGTTAGGGATTCCTATATAGGTAGAGGTAGGTGTTTAGGTAGGTAGGGGTGGAGCTTGTTAGCTAGAGTTTCTAAATAAGGGCAAGTGGCGATTTTAGTGCTATGGTTATAGGGGATTAGTAAGTAAACGTGGATGTAGAGGTGGCTAGAGTTTCTAAATAACAACAAGTAGGCTAGTACTGCTTTAAGTGCTCTAGTTGTTAGCAAGTGAATGTGGATATAGAGGTGGCCACCTAACAAATGAGAATACTACTTCATAAATGCATGGGAAGGCCAAGCTTAGGAAATGCACAGATGATACTTAAATTGTTAACTAAAAAGCGAAATCTACATTCTAAAGATTGTCATGCAAGCCCCTCTCTTAAGCAAACTAACTCTAATTAATTGTTATAATATACCTAAGTGTTAGGGATGTCCACCTAAATTAGATGGGTATCCTAGCTAAGTAGAATTATCATTTAGTTAAGTAAAGCAACCATGATAAGGGCTTTAGCATAGAGTATAGTATATAGAATAGTAACAATTAAATGTATTAACTAATCTATAATATCTACTTAGCCTACCCTACTGTTTACAAGACCCTATAAGGCCTAGCTTCACTAGTGAAGGCAAGCTAGAATGTGGCTTTAGCAGCTGTCTCTAAGCATCTAGAAGAAATACTTATAAGTGAACTTCATGTAGATGGCAAACAAGAGAGCTTTCATTCATATAAGGCTTTCTGCTGTAAATATAGTGTTAATATAGGCAGAGGTATTCTAATGTATTATGAATTTAGTCGTAATAGTGCTAAAGATCTCTTTTAAATGTAAAGGGCAACATGTAGCATAGACAACTATAATGAGGACAGAAATGCTCTATGCTAGTGTTACCTTAATCACTATGTGTAAAAGTCATTTCATTCATCTATTAGGACATATACTCCATTTGTTAGTAATGTCTAGAGTAGTAGGTTAGAGTAGCCTTAGTAGAAAAGGGCTTCTTATAGTAAACATAATTAACATAGTAACATCTATAATGATAAGAGTAGTAGGTTAGAGCATCCTTAGTGTTAAAGGGCTTTTTATATATACATAATTAATATAGGGACATGAATATAGCATTTTAGTTCTAATAGGCCTACATTTGACTTTAGACAGGCCCTAAAGGTTATGTAATAATATAAGCCTCCCTTCTTATAATTAATCTAATGCCTTAAATAGCATCTTAGTTATAGTAGCATGCTATAGTAGTAGCATGTAGTCGTTTAATTCTTTAGAGAGTTCCTAGGCTACGTTATCTTGCTATTACATTCTAAGATAACGTAATCCATTAGTTTTGATCTAATTCTCTCTAAGCTTCTTTATCTCAACTCTTCTAAGACGTGCTAATTCTACATCTATCTTTGTTTTTATAGCTTTAACAAGGGCTATGCTTGCTATGGTCTACTTAAGGTCCTGTCATTCCTAGTAGTACTTAATGTATTTAGGGTGTCCTCTAAGCTTCTAATGTAGGTCTATACTACAGAGGTTGCATGGTACACCTAGGAAGTGTTTAGTAGCTAAGCTACGTAACAGCTATAGATGATTAGTCTTTATAGGTCTTTTATAGAACAGGCTTTATAAGTTAACACTAACATGTTTGTTAACGTAGCATGCTTATAACACCTTAGGATTCTTATGGCCTATTAAGATGCCTGTTTCTACCTATGTAGTAGACTTTATAACAAGGTTAGTATAAGTTCTAGCCTTATTATTAAGATACTTACTTTCTAGAATATTTATAGCTCTATGCCTAATAGCATATGAAGTTACTTAGCATCTATATCTAGCATAGTATATAAGCTCTATTAAGGCTTAGTAAGAAGTAGCATATGTCTATGTAGCTATCCTATCTACTACTTAAAAAAGGGACGTATCTAAGACTACATCTTTAAGAGGGACTTTAATAACGCTACAATCTAACGTAGCATAAAAGAGCTCTTCTAGCTTAATATCAAATGCGTTATGTTTATATGCTAAGGCAAGGAAAGGCATAATTAGGCATAAGTGTAGATAGACCTAGTCCTCCTAGAGAGTTATTATAATGCTAAGCTATGTTAGCTTTGTTAAGACAGCCTATAGTCTATAGATACTTACAATTCATCCTCCTTGTCTCTATCCCCCTTCTAAGTTTAAAGGTAATTATAAGGCTCATCTAAGGTAGACTACCTTTAACATCCTAAGTAAGGTGGAATTTTAAATCCTCTAATAAGTTAGCAAATGTATAAAGTAAAGGCTAGATATATACTAACTCTATAAGTTATAGCCTCATTACTATTTTAATATAAATCTAATATAATGACTATACCTAGCTAAGCTATAGTATATGTTCTAGGCCACCTGCTAATGCTGCTCGTTGGCCAATGGCCTAGTCCATTGGCCAATGGACTAGGCCACTCACTAATACGAGCATTAGTGGGTGGCCTAGGCCACCTGTTAATGTAGGCAAGTAGCGGTGAGCACGAACACGTAGATAGCCTCAAATAATATAGTTCTACAACCTACAAACTACAATAATATGGCTACTATTGCTGCTATTAATCCGTTTCCTAACGATGTATGTGCTACATTTGATTCTTATATTAAGAGTCCACAGTATAGTAAGCGCAATAGAGAGCGGATTCCATATGCAAAATGGTGCCAAATGCGCATGTTCCTTACCAACCTAACTCTTAAACCACAGAACCCTACGGAATCGAACCTAAGGTACCGTGCTCTTACAGACTTCCATCTTATAGATGAGAAGCTATATCGGAATTATGATACAGCTCATAAAGAGCCACGATATGTAGTTCTAGAGAGTGAAGCTCTAGATCTTATTATTAGTGAGCATCTACAGCTTCTACATGCAGGGCGAGACAAAGTATGGGCTTCTATTTAACAGAAGTACTATGGAATTAGTTGACAGGAAGTAGCTTTCGTCCTTAAGCTCTGCAAGAATTGTGTTCTAAATCGGCCTACAACTACTAAAGCTCCTCTAGCTCTAATTATCTCTGGCTAAGCATGGGAAAGGGTTCAAATTGACCTAATTGATATGAGACATGAACCGTCAGGATAATTTAAGTGGATATTACATATCAAAGATCACTTCTCAAAATATACTCAGCTATATCCATTAAAGAGCAAGCATGCAGAGCCGATTGCAGACTGCTTTGCTCTCTTTATTGCAGCCTTCTTACCTCCTAAGATTATGCAAGCAGACAACGGCAAAGAATTCAAGGGTGCATTACTTATTCTACTACGTAAGTATGGAATTAAAGTAGTAAATGGAGCACCACGGTCACCGCAAATGCAAGGCTTAGTAGAGCAGGCAAATGGAGTTGTTAAGAATAAGCTACGGGCATGGAAAATGGACCATGGGTCTACAGAATGGAAAGATGGGCTACTTGAGGTTACGCTTGCAATGAATACCCAAATCCACTCTACTATTGGGTGTGCACCAGCTGAGCTACTATTTCGAGACAGGAGCTCTCATATTGACTGGCTTAATAGCCAAGCCCGAAAGGATCTCTCAACTGGAGTTGAGCAGGAAGACCAGACTATGGCTCCTATTCTTGAGTGTGAGATTGAGCAGCAAGAGCAGCAAGAGCTCGAAGCTCTAATCGACCCACAGCTTCGAACAGTGGCATACTCGCCCTCGCTCTCCCTGTCGCCCTCGCTCTCCCTCTCGCTCTCGCTTTCACTCTCGCTCTCGCCCTTGCTCTCGCTCTCGCCTGAGCTCCAGCTCAATTCTGAGCTCCAAGCTCGAGTAGGAACTCAAGCTCGAGCTCAGCCAAGAGCTCAGCCGAGAGCTCTGGGCCGAGCTGAGCAAGAGCTCAGAATTGAGCTCTCGGGCTCAGAACTCAATTCTGAGCCTAGCTTAGGCTCTGAGCTCCGAGCTCAGCCGAGAGCTCGAGCAGGAACTCGAGCAGGAACTCGAGCTCGAGCTCGAGCTCAGGCGAGAGCTCAATTCTGGGCAGAGCCAGAGCTCGGAATTGAGCTCTCAGGCTCTGATCTTAGTCCTGAGCCCGAGCTTGAGCCTGAGCTTGAGCTCCGGCGTGGGAGCCGGGCTCGAGTGCCAGCTCAGCCTAGAACGGAGCTTCAAGCTACTTCTGATCCTATAATTGAGAAAGCTATAGCAGCTACTCAAAGAGCAAGGGTTTCTATGATACGTAAGTATACTAAGAAGCATGATATCCAACACTTTGATATTGGAGCAATAGTCTCTTTAAAGGTTCCTCGAGAGGATAGGACCTCTACAGATAATAAGAGGCTATTTGCACGCATTTTAGAGGAACCATACCCTCATAGATATCAGGTTCTTACGCTCTCTGGTATCATACAACGCCTTATACCTACAAAATCACTTGGAGCTATAGAGCAGGCTCTATGGCCAGATATTATTATTCCTACTTCTACAAAGCAAGTAACACTTGCGCTTGCAGCTAGAGAGGCGTCTACAAGCTCACGAGTTGGGGTATCATGTCAATGTAAAGGGCAGTGTAATACCAAGAGGTGCCGCTGTTACCGTGAGGGTAAGCAGTGTAGCGTACACTGCCATAGGGACGATCATAATTGTGGTAATTTATCAGGATTAGCTATACGCACAGAAATAGCTTTAGTTGAGAGACCAAGGCGGAAGCGGGCACGAGCAGATACAGTAGGAAGCAGTGTTTAGATCAATTTACTATTTCCTACTTGCTTACATTGACGGGTGGCCTGGAACATATACAATGACATATCGCAGTGCAGATATGCACGGCTTACCCATACATGAATTCTCCCAGATAAGCTTTGATATCTTTGAATAGGCTCCGCTAACAAAAGTCTCTTGTATGATCAGTTCTATAATCAGGGTCTTTGGGCAAGTCCACACCCCAAAATTTCCGCATGTGCTCGCGGAACAACTCATAACAGGACCCCATTCGTAAAACCTTCATTTCACCAAAATCCATGATGAGAGAGGCCCTCCCATATACATGATAGCGTTGAAGACCATAATCGACAATCAAATCCGCCGCCTCTTTGACTTCATCTTCGATATCCTCAACGCGGAACTTCTGTCCACAACCTGACAAGTTTGCGCTGGATCCTACCATAGGCTGGCCTGAATCATAATTGAGCCTACAGATCTCTTTTAAGAGTGAACTGCTGCTAATGAACATAGCGGTGGTACCGTCTTTGGTGATCTTAGACAGAGTCTCTGGGGATAAAGCTTGGAGGAGATGATGGTTCTTATCGCATGGGGCAACAACCATTAGGCTCATGTCCAGTTCTCAACTAGCACGCGTGTCATTTCGAACCGCTTCTCGTCCAAGAGATGGAGTGTCCGATGCAATTCGTGTGTCCCATATAAACCCTGAGCGTGACCTGGTCGACGTCGCTTCGCGGCGAAGGCCCTCTCGATCTCCTCCGCAGATGTGGCCATCAATCCATAGCCTACTTCAGTAGGCACAATAACCACTCCCCCTGACTCGAGGACCTGAAAAATGCGAAGAGTATCTGCTCGGACATTGGGAAGATTTCCCGGGGCGGGGATTGTTTTCGGTTGAATGTTCATTATTTGGGCTGATATGGACCTAGGAAAATAAAACTGAGCTTTTATAGACTCAAAAGGTCATGCGAAGCTTGCTTGTCTTATGTCTTGGATGGGCGCTCTGATTTATTAACAAAGAGAGACCAAAATTTCTTTGATTTAATGATATGCATGAGAACGCGTACACCGTTCAAAAATGGGGCTCTGAAGTTTGGAATACCGCTCTATATACGATCTCTCCATTGGTCCTTTGTTGGCTTGGCGAGAATATTTACTAGAATAGGAATCGTGGCAATGCAGACGAGAAGGCCAAATGGGCATAGATAGACAGGTCAGCAATTTAAGGATTCATAGCCCCACTGCTTCTAGTAGCCGCTTGAATTATACGAGGGGTATGTGTCCTAGACACCTCGTGCTTACTTGCTTATTTATATTTTTATTGTACATATGTTAAATATGTGCATGTTTAATAGTGAGCTTCAAAATTCACAAAATTTACTATATTAACGTAAAGTTAACTACATTTTACAAAAACAAGACCTAGAAGGTAAACTTTACATGTTGAGGTTTATAGATCTGATACTTTATTAAGTTGTCTTACAGTATAGTAGGTATTTGGTGGTGGGCCGTATTTCGTGGCTGGGCGGGGAAGTATACGTATGTGGCGTTTGGTGGCAGCGACCACAGTTTCCAAAAGGCCACACTCCGCTTTACACTTCGGCCCTACGATATTCACGATCCCTCCCGATGCTGCGCGTATATCGTATAACCACCGCGAAAATGGAGACTGCTCTTGGAAGGCATGCACAGTCCACACCTTAATTCCACTACACAAAATATCCCCAATTACAAATCGCGGGGTATCTTGGAGCATGTAGAGGCCGAATATACTATTGTACCCCCAAGAAATATCAACCCTTGAAAGGCTACAGTAAACTTTTATCGCCATTAAGTTCCTCCTTGTTGCAGTGATTATCGTGCAAAGCTACCCCGCAAAAGATGACGCACGTCCACACCATGGCTGACCTTAAAATTGCCACAGTCCAGTTCGAAAATGCCTCCGGCGACAAAGAGAAGAACCTCGCCACCATCCGCCGTCTGTCAGGAGAGGCAGCCGCTCGAGGCTGCCATGTGGTTGCTTTCCACGAATGCTCTATAACCGGATATACCTTTGCTAGCAAGCTTTCGCGCAGCGAGCTGCTTTCCGTGGCTGAGTCAATCCCGGAAGGCCCCAGCATCAAAGCCCTTATTGAGATTGCCTCGAACAACAAAATTATAGTGCTGGCTGGACTATTCGAACGAAACTCCGATGACAAGATCTACAACACATATGTCTGCGTTGATGGAAACGGTGTCCTCGCAAGCTTCCGCAAAATCCATCCATTCATCTCTGAGTACCTAGCGCCAGGCAACGAGTACGTCGTCTTCGACCTCTTGGGATGGAAGGCGGGGATCCTCATCTGTTACGACAACAACGTAACTGAAAACGTGCGTGCTACCGCTCTTCTCGGTGCCGAGATAATCTTCATGCCGCACGTCACGATGTGCACGCCATCTACACGCCCCGGGGCTGGGTTCGTGGACCAGCAGCTGTGGCAGAATAGAGAGCGGGATCCCACTAGCCTCCGTGCGGAATTCGATGGGTTGAAGGGGCGGGCCTGGCTGATGAAATGGCTTCCGGCACGGGCATACGACAGTGCAATCTATGCCGTGTTCAGCAATCCCATTGGAATGGATGATGACCAGCTGAAGAACGGGTGCTCGATGGTGTTGGATCCGTTTGGGGATGTGGTTGCTGAGTGTCGCGAACTCGGTGAGGCGATGGCAGTGGCGGTATGCTCGCGGGAGAAGCTGGAGATGGCTGGGGGATTCCGGTATAGGAAAGCAAGGAGGCCCGAGTTGTATGGGAATATCATTGGAAAGGAGCATGAGTCCAAGTTGGCGGTTACTTGGATGAGTAAATAATGAGATGGACACATCGTTATTAACTTGATTGCACATCAGTTGTTGGGCTAGGTGGAAATGAATTATCGGCCACATCATTGCTCAAAATTCAAAGCCTATGGGAAAAGATATCATTCTGGAGCCGAGACAATTAACATTGACTAAGAATATTTAAAAAACATAGCTAGGATAACTATTGTGAAAATTGATGACAGAAAAGCGTTCGATACACACCAGAGTCGTGTGACGAAGACGAGCACTGCGTTGATAAATAATGAAGATCGTAACATCGTAGGTAGCTCTTCGTCGAGGTAGTTGTCAACTCTATACCAAACATATTCAGCCCAATCAGACCACATCAATATAGGCCACTCCTTGAAATCATCAGTAGTAGCCTCTGATAGTTTACGGTGCTTCCATATCCAGATTCCTCGAAGAGTTCCATCCTTCCCATACGGCTGCTGCCGAACAAGCCATCCACGCCACCTCTCGATGACTTCCAGCGCATGTGGTTCCTTAACTTCGAACCACTCGGCGTGATCCGCCTTTGCCTCTTCTTGTTTCTTACCACCATTTTTCTTGCATGTTCTACACTCGTGCGTTTTTCTGCTGTTCGATAACTCCGTGTGTACGAGTTTCTCGACTATCCCATAATGTAGAAACCTCTTGTCGTCAGGATCAGGTATGCGCTCAAATGGCAACTTGCAGCTATTTGCCCACTGCTTAACACGTAACCCATGTTTCTGCTTTGACTTTCCGATCTTAACGTGTCCTTCGGAACTGTCTAATTTGTACATATACACGAAGCCCCCTTCCTTGTCAAGGATGTGCTTCTTCTCTTCCGGGAGAATTACGTTGAGTATAGCAATTTTGATATCGGTAGGCGACTTGATCTCCTCGTATTGTTCAAACCTTATGTGGGCCGCCTTCGCAGAATCATCGGCTGGCTTGTCGCTGATTTTGGAGGGTTCCTCACTCTCAGCTGCTACAGCGTCGCTGTCTGTTTCCCGAGCTCCAAAGTCTGGCTTGACAGTCGGATCAATAGCTACATTGGCGTCAGATGCTTCAGCGCCGCTGTCTGTTTCTCGAGCGACAAAGCCTGGCTCGACAGTCGGACCATTGGCTAGATCGGCGTCAGATGCCCCAGCGCCGCTGTTTCTTTCTTGAGCTACAAAATCTGGCTCGACAGTCGGATCAGTGGCTAGATTGGCGTCAAATAATTGAGGCTGGGCGTCTTCCGACAGTGACACTGGGCGAGAAGTAGAAGAGCCGTCTGTGTTTCCCCTTGATGAGCGAGTCTTTCGTGTCGATAGAGATATCTTCGGTCGTTTTCCTTTAGGTTTAAAAGAAGGATCGTTAGCCTCCTCTTTGCGTATATTTTCAATTTCCGAGGAAGAAGCGGTGGAGTTGCTTTCCTCGTCCGACACCTCAAGATCGTCGAAAGGGGGGTAAATCTCCCTCTTACGGTTCTCAATCTTAACGTCCCCCCTCTTTAAGGTGTCCCTGCTCGTCTTATCAAAGCACGGTGAGCCGTGTGTCATATTCCTGAAGAGAAATTCTCTATTATCCACACTGTCACTGGACCCGGGCTCCACATCCATTCCTTTGTGCAGCGAAGTCGATGGGCGTTGGACCCCATTCTTGTTTTTGTGGGAATTTCGACTTCGAGGTGTTCCCCGAAACAATTGTTTAGAACAATTTCCCTTCGAGTTAGCTGCGCACGGCATGAGATTCCGTCCTTTTGGCCACACATCTTCGGTTGATGGAGCCGTGGATGGCGTCCCCCCACTACTAAAGCTGCCATTGGACTGGCTTGAGAAGATTGATGATTGACTGGTATTGCTTGAACTAGTTGAAGGCGTACTGATTGCCTCTGGGCGACTTTGGGTTGAGGGGCCGTCTGCGGGAGACACAATATTATCGCCTTGCGGTATCGTCTCAGCCGATGTGAGATGCTCAGATCCCGATATCAACTCGGTAGCTGTATCAGTGCCGCTCTTGACAGGTGTCGTTACGGTATCCATATCGACGATGTTATAATAAGCCAATTTAAGATCTTAACAAAATGGGATTAAATCCACTCATCAGACTTTCTATAGTATTCACATAAAGTATCAACAGAAGAACCAACCTCACGATATGGCAACCATTTGTATACCCTCGACTCAGAGGGGGGCTGGGACGAGCTGGTGCACACATCCCCGTAGTACCCAGCGATACCAACAGAATGGCACCCCCCTGTAGCAGGCCCAAGCCACACTGCCAAGCAGAATAGCCCCCTGCAGACCTCGCAACCCAGCGGCGATTGCTTGGTATCGGGAGGCTTCCCGTACCCGAGCCGATCCCAAGTATAAAACCGGGTCTGCGCCGAAGGATATACGGCAAACGAGGCATTGAATCAGCGATGTCCATAACTCCAACTGCTCGTTAACTGGCGCTATGATGGCGCCGGGAACTGTGCGAGTTGGAGTTCTGTAGAATACGCCTGACGCTCAGCCGTAATGGATGGGTTCTCATGTACCCCAGTTGGGTGCTGGGATTGCGAGACGACAGTCACAAGGGGCTGCGCCATGGGTTGGATATGCGCGTCGATACCTTTTGAGCTGCATTGTAGCTCCTTCGGGGTTTGGTCTGACGCGCAACAGTATTAATCCTTGCGGCTAATGCCTGAAGTTAGGCAAACATTGTGCTTGCCGTGTTCCTGCTTCTCGTAAGAGCGAGGGGGCTTTGGAGGCACGTAATTATGAGCCTGTCCCCTTAATCTAGCGTCTGGGGGTCGCTATCACACGAGTTCGATGCGCATGTTTCCAACACGGTATTACTTATCACACCAATGGCTGACTCGCTATGGTGTGCTCAACAAGCCTTCTTCGGGGGCTTAGATCATCAGGATGTTTCGTCCAACACGTAATCGTCATGCAGACCTTTGAAAAGCAAACAAATGCTAGCTAGAATAAGTACAATTATGCCGACTCGGGAAGACCCTTCGGGAGGACCGAGCTCTAGCACAAGGGATTTATTGTTGGTTCATCCACGCCTTGCATATATGTAGCAAGGGATATGTTGGTTCTATATGCAGGAGGAAAGGGTCTGGGATTATATTGTTCCGGCCCAACCACCGGCCTTGTTGTGTTGGTTCGTTGGCGAATGGGTGAGCCTGAAGACATTATATACCGTAGTTCAGCACGTGAAACAATTCGTCGGGCACATCACAGAGAGAGTAGATCTAAACAGTCACTCGGATTCAGATCTAGCTATCTAATTAACGGCCGAATCATACATTTTTCGTAACATCACGAGTTGTATATTCACGTGACTGCAGGGCGTCTTGGACGATGGGACAGGGAAGTCTAGATGCGCCGCTGTCGAGCCATCATACATCTATAAAATTTAATTGACACATCCAAAATATAGCTCCACTTTAGAGTCCATGGTACTCTACATAATAAATATAGCTTTTCCCGATTAGTGAGCGTTGACACCGTACAAAGCGCTTAACATATTTCGGGGTCCGATGACATCGTTTCGTTCCGTTTCTTATTAAAAGTTGGGAGGCACTAATGACGACACTCACGCACTCAACATGTTGCGGGGGACGAATATTTTCGTCTCAATAGCCAGCCTCAACTCAAGAGTTTTGCATCAACTGCGCTTGCGCTGCTCTCAAGCTACGCGGCGCTCGCGGCCTACTCCATCCAATCTTCCTGCCCGGATTCTATGGCCGGTGGTTCAATCCTGCCTGTGAAATGACAACGGGCTCGGCAGGGGGGATTCGAGGAGGGTACACTGGCAATAGCAGGGGCGTTATTGCTACCCTCGGGGCCTTCATAGGGGTTACTTGGTACAATTCCATCGAGCTGATTATCCTCATATTGTTCACCTTCAAAAAGTATCAAGGGATTTATTTCTGGAGCTTGTTGATTACAACCGTAATAGGAGTTCTGATGCACTCCGTCGGTTACCTGATTAAGGATTTCGAACTCGCGACAACATGGGTGCCAGTTACAATTACAACAATTGGGTGGTGGACAATGATTATTGGGCAATCAGTCGTTCTGTATTCTAGACTGAACTTCGTCATCTATGATAAGAGGATCTTCCACTTTGTCCTGGGGATGATCATCACGAACATATTCCTGCTTCTAGTTCCGACCACCGTTCTCACATATGGTTCCAACTTCACGAACTCCCCAAAAATTCTACACGGCTATATGATCATGGAGAAGATCGAGATAATAGGCATTAGTGTCCAAGAGATCATCATATCGGCCCTTTACATATACGGAACGAGAGAGATGTTAAAATATAACCAGGAAGGCGAGAACCGAAGCATTCTCCTCCAACTTTTTGGCATCAATATTTTATTCATTCTCATGGACATCGGTCTCATCTCCACACAATACTCGAACCTGTTCACCTACCAAACAACGCTCAAGGGCCTGATCTACAGCATCAAGCTGAAACTCGAATTCTTCGTCCTCGGCAAGCTCGTGCGCATTGCCAGCCGTCGCGGTGGCAAGCCAGAGTCGGGCGACATGGACGTTAGCGAATTCGTCGACACCTCCCAAGTCACCTCTGATGTCACCCATGCGGCGGACAATGCCAATATTCCGGCGCGCCAACACCAACCACCACCCCACATGCGCCGCGAAGATGTCTCAATCGCCATGTTTGAACACTCCGACCGCAACGACACGCTGGACGAAGCCTCGTCTCTCTCCAGCACGTCCAGGGTAACCTCTGATTCACCCCCCCACGCATCCCCGTGAGTTCCGGAGCGGAGTTAGGTCCGCCATTACCGAATCGCCACCACCAACTGACTCGCCCAAACCCACGCATTTGGTTTGACGCATCCTGAAAAACCCAAACTATCGGAAAGGGATCGACTGTGGCGGACGGCAGCGCGACATGGGGTTTTTAGGGGGCTCGAGTGACAGTTGGCTCCCAGGGCTTTTGATTCAGAAAGTGTCTCGAAAAAAGTGTGCGGGCTCGCCACTACAAGTACTCGTCTCCGAAGAAACTATTGGCGCCCAGACACTATGGCCCATGTGTCTCCACCCACCAGCCTCGGCGCACCCCGCAATCACACGCGACACATGGCCGCTTGGCTATTCGCGCATAAAAAAGGGGCGACCGACGCATGTGTGTTTCGGAGAGGGGTAAGAAGGGATAGTCGAGTTCGAAGTAGTTGCATCTTAAACTCCATCTTACTGTATCAGTCAATTTCCGTTGTGGATTGCGACAATCCGGCGAGCTAGGCAAATTATTGCATCACTAGCTGTAGTGCGCCGGCTCCCCAGAGACGGGTAACTGGAGCCAAACAGCGTCTTAGAGTAGCGAAAACGGCTCGGCCTAAAGTCTTTTTCGAGAAAAAACTATGAGAATCCGTATATCCACTGTTTTCACTAAACATGTTTATCTTTGCCCATTTATCCCTTCGATCGCCCCCTTATCGCGCCCATCCCATCCACACACACTACGCTGGAAAAAAAATGGGGACATCGAACTCCCCTAAAAACGCCCCCCCCACATCCGTTTTGCCACAATCCCACCACCAAAGACGCGGCGCATCGCAGTTTTGGGAGGCGACGATGGCCCGCACTGGGTCCGCAACAGTGCGTCTCGATGCCATTAACTTCGGTCCGAAGAATTGAAATGGCCTAGCTGAGACTGTAGCCTCCGTGTCCGCCTACTAAATTATTCATAGCGCTTCGGGTCCTCCCCGTTCCGCTGCTGACAAGCGGGCGCCGCGGTCAAAACGCGGTGGTGCGGAAATCTGACGTTGGATATTATATGAACCAGCGGTCGCCCCCGGCCGGGCCCCTCCTACCTCCTCTCTTGTATATAGCATCAAATTATTGTCAAAATTTATTTTGCACCCACGATGCGTGTTCTTGGATTCCTGGCGCCGGTCGTGGCTGTCCTGGTCGCGGGTGTGAGAGCACAGACTGATCCGCTGGCAGTCCTTGCTCAGATTCCCGCGTGCACTGTAAGTTTCCCAGCCTATATCTGTACCTCGGCAGTCATATATTTACGCATTCTTCTGTAGCAAGAATGCGGCATCAAAGTGCTGGTACCAGCGAATTGCCCATTGACGGACCTGGCGAACTGTCTCTGCACGAATACCACTTTACAGTCGACATTTGCGCTCTGCGTAGTGGGATCATGCGGTCTCGCAGACCAAGCCAGTATGATTGATTCTTTGATCGAGCGAGACGTCGAGAGTCGAACCTGACATTGACAGAATCTTCAACCCTCATGCAGACTGAGATTTGCAATGGCACCCCGCACGATTCACGAAGCGCAGAGATTATACGGGATGTTATCATCATCTCCGCCTTCACTTTCGTGATAATCGGACTGAGGTTCTACTCGCGGGCTCTCGTAACGAGCCAGTTGTGGTGGGATGATTGGACTGTTGCATTCGCAGCTGTGAGTTTTCCAGCACGGCGTCGCCTTGGTACAGTAGTACAGCTACTGACAAGCCCAAACAGATCATCATGATCCCCATGACAATCATCCCGATATTCAGTAAGACCCTCGTCCACACAACCCCATACCAAGCAACTAACACATCCCAGACGCAACCCGCGGCTTCGGCGAGCACTTCTGGGACGTCCCCCCCCAAAACCTCGAGCTCCTCGAAAAGGTACCATACAACCCCCCATCCCCTTTCCACCCAAACATACAATACTCACCCTTACCACAGCTCTACTACATCTCCCAAATCCTCTACGTCATCGTCCAAACCCTCGCCAAATTCTCCATCCTCTTCCTCTTCCTGCGCGTCTTCCCGACCCAAAAATTCCGTCTCGTCGTCAAAATCTGCATCGCCTGGATGACGTGCCACACGCTCGCCTTCGGCCTCGTCGTCGTCCTGCAGTGCGTGCCCGTGCAGTCGGTGTGGGACCACTCCATCAGGGGGAGGTGCACGAACTCGCAGGCGTTTGTGTATGCGGCGGCGGGGTTTAGTATTTTTGAGGACTTTGTGATTATGTTGTTGCCGGTTTGGGAGTTGAAGGATTTGAGCCTGAATACGAAGAAGAAGTTTGCGTTGATGTTTTTGTTTGCGCTGGGATCTTTGTGAGTCCACCCCATCCCGATCGTGTCGTTGGGGTTTTGCTAATGTTGGGGTTATAGCGCGTGCATCACCAGTATGATCCGCCTTAAATACCTCGTCGCCTACGGCACATCCGTTGATGTAACATGTAAGTTCCACCATTTCCCCAACAAATTTTCCAATAAAGCTAACCCCCCCCAGACGGCGCCGTCGACGTAATCCTCTGGTCCGTCCTCGAAGACTACGTAGCCGTAATTTGCGCCTCCCTAATGTGTCTCCGCCCCCTCATCGTGCGCTGCTTCCCCTCCCTCTTCCCCACCAGCAACGCCGAGAGCAAGAACACCCAAAGCGGGTGGGGCGCGGCGCGGAACTCCAAGCTGGCGAGTAAGCTGGGCGTGGCGAGTAATAAGGGGTATGAATTGAAGAGCGAGGATGGGGATGCGAGCGGCGGGGGCGGCGGGATAAGGGTGCAGAAGGCGTGGGCGACGAAGACGAGTAGTGTGGGGGATGGGGATGGGGATGAGGAGGAGGGGGTGGGGAGGTATAAGGGGGGGGGAAGGGGGAGTGAGGAGGTGTGGGAGGCGAGGTGAGGGTGTGGGGGTGTGGGGGTGGATGGGGGGGGGACTCACGATGCTTCATGTTTATATAGATTTTCCTCATGTTTTCACGGATTTTTTCTTTTTTATATTTCTTGTTTATATATATACCTCTTTACTTCTAGTTAATAATATATATATACCCTCTTTCGTTAACTCTGTGGGATGTCTAAATGAGTGTATAGATCACACAAACGAAACTTCTGTGCATGACTCCCACCCCTCCATATCTTAAGACAAATAGCCACATCCTACTCAACACCTATGCGTACCCACCAGAAAGGCTTACGGGAAGACAGTACATACACATAAACAACCACTTTAACCCACCCCCGACACAGATGAACAAACAAATACGCGCACGCCGAAAAATACGTTTAGTCTAGGTCTTAATACATGCTCCCCCCCTCTTCCCACATATGCACACCGCACCACACGCCATCAATCAGCGTGTCCGTTACCACTTTAAAACCCGCCTGTATGCCAGACTGCATATCTGTCCGTCGTGCATATACACACGCCCACCGCATCCAACACTGACGCACCCCATCCATCCATCCATCCAACCTCCCCGGCACCACGTATGAATCGACCCAAAAAAAAAGAGAAGAACAATGTACAGCGAAAAAAATACGCCCTCCCTGCCCATCCACAGGGGCGGTTAAACAACACGGGATAACGCCTGGCACCCCCCTCAGGTTAAAAAAAACTAATGCAACATCCATCTCCCATCTTTTCCAACCCCAACTTTCTTTCCCCCCTCAATCAATAGCCATAAACCCAAACATCCCCACCACCAACCCTACAACCACCACCGTCAGTATCCCCGCGCCCACCTTCCCCCCCGTCGTCGCCGGCGTCATCTTCGCATAATCCACGACATCATTCCCCGCATTCGGATTGCCCACGCTCGTCCCCCCCGTCGAATTCGACACAATATTCCTCGCCTTCTTAATCAGCAGACTCTGAATGACCTCCAGCGCCGCCATCTGCTGTCCCACGCCCTTCGTCCCATCCCACACCGCCTTCTTGCTCCACGAGAGGCCGCAGGCGCGTCCCGTCGTGCCGCCGGAACATTGGAGGGCGGCGGCTGCGGCGGAGGTGCGGAGGGGGGCCATGACGGTGTCGTAGATGAAGGGGGCTACTTTGGTGGAGGCGGCCATCCAGCGGGTGAGGAAGGCTTTTTGGGCGTACATGTCGACGGAGCAGGAGAGGTCGGTTTCGCAGGCGAGTTCGAAGGCGATGCCTTTGGGGAAGAAGACTTCGATTGTGCGGGCGAGGAGCTTTTCGACGCGTTCTTTCCAGATGGCGCTGCCGTCGGTCTGAAAGGGGGGGTTAGTTTTTTGGTTTAAGTGTGAGGGGAATGGGGGAACGAACGTAGTTGTACATGGTTGCGGCGCCGAGGAGGAAGATGCCTGCGTTGTAGGAGAAGGGGACTCTGTTGATCTCGGTACAGTTATCCTTCTGGTCTCCACCATCATAGATATTATAATCCTTATCGAGGAACCCAACACTGCTCATCCACTCCCAACTCTCAGTCGCGTACTTGGCATACGTCTCGTTCTTAGTGTAAAGCGCGAGGCGCGCGCCAATGTTGAAGAAACAGCCGTTGGAGATGGAGTTCTTGTAGCTGTACCCGTTCAGGTAGCTGTAGGCTTGCCAATGCAGACCGCCGCCGCAGGTTGTAGGGTCGAGGCGCTCGGCCTGCGTGTGGAAGACGGCTTGGGCGAGGGCGAGCCATTGGGGTTGGTCCGCGGCGGGGTTCTCGAAGTTGAACTCCGCGGCTGTCATGGCGGACATGCCCCAGAATCCTGTTGGTGGGATTGTGTTAGCTCTGTGGTCTTCGCGATGGTTGTTAGGTGGGTGTGGAGTGGGATGTACCTTGATCGTCGTTACCCATACCGAGGGACTGGTTTTGGGGGAGGTAGTCGAAGTGGTCACCGGACTGGTGAATCAACGCCTGCTTGATGACAGCATTGTATGAGTCGTCGCCGGTGTAATACCAGTAATCGAGGAGGGTGCCGAACATGGCACCAGCCTCCCACCAGAAGTAACCCGCGTTGAGGACCAACGGCGTCGGAGGCGGCCCCGGAAGCAATCCCGGCGTCTGTCCCGACAGATTCCCCTTATATTCCAACATCATATCGTAGACAATCGTCGATGCGGCATTTTTGATGGATTCTAGAAAAAAGAGAACAGAGAGTCAGCGGGGGGGGGAAGAGACATTGCGATCAGGAAGTGGGCGACGAACGTTCATCGTCGATGTTGAGTTCGATGGCACTGGCGACTCTGGCGCCTCCGAGGAGGAGCCATGCCGTGGAAACGAGTGTGGTGAGAAGCATAACGAGAACGAGGACGGCGCGGTGAGGCTCAGGCGCACCTCATCGGCGCAGGGTCGGGATTGGGGATGCTTTTGTGGTCGTTCGGGCTCCGTGGTGCTGGGTGGCGGAAGCGCGGCTACGGCAGATTGAGGTGGGTTGGGTAGTGTTGCTGACGGTCAGCGGCGGCGCAACGAGCGGAAGTGAAGTGAGTGAGGGCCGTTCGGGCGCGGAGAGGTTATGTAGGTTGGGAGGTTTGAGGGTGAAGGTTCGATGGGTGAGGCCGTGATGGGTGAGGACGAGAGGTTGGCTGGCTAGCAAAAGCAGGAGTGGTGGTGATTGATGATGATGGTGGTTACTGTGGACTGTGTGTACAGTTGTGGGTGTGTGACTGAAGAGCAGGATTCATATGGGGACATGATCTTCACTGAGGGTACCGAGAGAGTGAAGGAGAGTCGAGGCCGTTGAGCCTGTGAACAGCTGGATGAAGTATCTTATAGTAATAGATAGTATGGAGAGATACATGAGGATGGGAGGGGTACGAGAGGTACAAGAGTCGCAAGTACTGTAATATGGTAGTATTGATAGTAGTGAAAGTACCCCCAATGCTCCCACCACGAGAAAGAGAAAAGGGCCAAGAACGAGAGAGAAGAGAAGGGACAAGAGAGGGAAGTGAGAAGTGGGTCTCAGGGCAGGGTGGAGCGGAAGTGGAAGCATGGTCGAGGGGAGAGTGGAGAGAAGAAGAAGAAGAGCCAAGGAGAGCCAAGCACGCCCTGGTACAAGATAGGTACAAGCGTACGGGTGGAAAATGCTTAGCACCGAAGAACCAGAAGGGGGAATTTTGTTTGTGGGTGACAATTACGGAGTTGAGGAGGAGTTGCAGGAGTTGAGGATGAGGAGAGGTGAGGATTTATGGGTAAGGGACCAATTAGAGTACCAGTATTTAATGTGTGAGGGGGCGGGTTAGTCAGTCTAGAGAAGGAGGGTTAGTCAGCGTAGAGAAGTGCTACATAAAAGTAGATGTGTTGTGATCATGTGATCTCTCTACTCTAACCAGGCAGCACTGATCGTACTCTATTTATGCCCTCGTAACTGCACTCTATGGGCATATTCATATCTTCACCTCTCCTTCCGTACCATACCAAAAACACCCAACTCGCTTCTCGTATACTATCTTCCACAATCTCCCATTCCGGCATAGCCCCCCCCACTAGCCCCATCGCATCCATCCATCCACCACCCACAACCAACCCAGCACCGCAACCAATCCCTGATCTGACCGGGCTAGTCTGGTAGTGGTCTAGCGCATGATCGTTCTACCTTTGCTTCGCCACCCCGCGATCTTCTTCTACTGTTGGCTGTGAACAATGCTGGGAGGGAAGGGTACTTTGTTGGAAGTACTCGGGGATGTACTGTTCTATTTTGGAGGGGGGATCTGCTTGTGATCGTGGGGGGGGGAGAGGGTGGACTTGGCTTTTTGCTGTGGATGAGGGTGGTGAGGTTTGTATATGGGGGACAAGTGAGGTACATACATACCCACACCCAGACAGAGAGAGAGACAGAGAGAGTTCACTACTGCTATTACTACTACTACAAACAAAAGGCTGACGACGACAATTCACCTCGTATGGGTATATATGGGGATGAACATAGAGATAGACACGATGACCGTACAACTGAGGATATATGGGGAAGAGAAACCGACACGATGACCGTACAACTGGAACACCACAGCACAGCACTTCTAAAACATCATACAGCCAGCCCTCTCTCAGCCAGTCCCTCACTCCTGGATAATTAGACAACAACACAGCTACAGCCGCTCGTAAACACATCAACGAGGCTGAGCAGCAGCCATCTGCTCACATCTGATCGGCCACGACTCACTCACTCTCCTACGCCCGCCATCTCACAATCACTTCTAACACGTCCATCACTGCCATCTCCATCCCATTCCCGGACCGACACGATTGACAAACAGGGCTGAGACAGGAATGCTGTGGTAGGTGTGATGCTGTGCTGTGTGGATGAGAAAAGTCACGTGTTTGTGTGTGAGAGAGAGAGAGAGAGAGAGGGAGAGAGGGTATCTCTTGGCTGCTCGAGACGATAGGTCATGGCTGGCGCTTTGGGTGGATTGCCATGTGTCGGTCCATTGCACTGGTGGTGGATACTTTGCACAAATGGGAGAAGAGAAGGGATTGGGATATTATACTAAGTCTTTATACACAGTTTGCAGCTGCTACCTTCCATGAGTGTGGATAAGGCTGGATAAGACTTGCCAAGGACACCAGAGTTGGTATGTCCAAGACCTGCTTCTCCCAGTGGATCAAGACAGTTAACTGGAATACTACCACTGCTGTCAACCATCAAATCATACACCATCCATATCCCCCATCTTCTAGATCTTACACCATCATACACAACCCTTCCTGCCTACATTTCCCTGAAGCTCCAACATACCCCTCCCTCCATTATCCTCCCTTCTCAACTCCATCAACCACATCAGCCACAGTTTCTCCATTCCCCTCAAATATCCAACAATCCCTCCATCCCTCAAATATCCAACAACCCTTCCATCCCACTCTCCCTCCTCCCCAACCCCCTCAAAAACTCCACCCCCCTCCCCAACAACCACCACGCCGCAACCTCATGCAACCACCTCACCCCCCTCCCCTCCAACGGCATCCTCCCCCCCTCCTCAACCCACATAACCGTCTCACTCCACCACTCCCAACCCCCCTCCACCTCTCTCCCCCCCACCACCAACCTGCCCTCCGGCGCTCCCTCCCTTTTCTCGGCGCTCATCACCATCTCGAACTCCACCCTGCCCCCCTCCTTCCCTCCTTCTTTCTCCGCGACTTGATAAACACCCGCCACCACATCCCCTTTTTCAAACGCACATTTCTTGATATACTCCTTCTCGAACGTCCTGGAGCCACCGGGTGCAACAACCCTCAACAAATAAGCCTGCGGAAACCTCCTCGCAAACAACCCCATCGTCTCCCTCAAATACAACGTCACCATCTCCTCCCCCCCCAACCCCGGCATCTGCGTCGCAGGAACACGCTTCCACGCCTTATCCCGCACCATCTTGTACCCGCCCCCCAGAACCGCAGCAGGGACAGACGAGATATCCTTGACGGACTCGCGGGTTAGGGGGCCGGAGCTGCGGACGTGCGAGGTGCTGGTCGAGAGGGTGTAGTGGAGGTAGCTGAGATACGCGATGGGGGCCGCGATGGAGAGGGCGGAGATGAGGAGTTTGGGGTGGGAGGTTAGGCGGGTGGTGAGGGGTTTGAGGAGGTCCATTTTTGCTGAGTCTTGAGGATGCTGTGCTGTGCTGTCCTAGGGGTAAATCGTCACGTGCTACCTCCTGTAGGACGCTTTGCTCGTGCCTGTGGTGTTGGTTTCTTCAGGCTTCGTGATCTATACAGCGCACGAGATGTTAATGGCGAGATGGGCGGAACCGCGCTGAACGAACGTCGTCGAGATAAACGCGCGAACGAACGGGAAGTTCTTGACGCGCTGTGACTACCTCTGGGCTCGAGATTTTGGTAAGGCGGGCCTGGAATCATCCCGATTTTCCTTTGTCTAAACACGTGATACCCCTTGGCACAAATCACCATATCACGTGATGTACACTGCAACCAGCGACGCCCAGCGCCTACTCCATCCTGTATGCAAACAGGCGTTCATTCCCGACACGCCAAATTCCGAAGCGGTACATCCCCAAAATGACGATGAGCCCGAGATATATGATGGTATTACAAACTCTCGGCGACAGTCGGGCGGTTATGAGGCCTTTTTTCTTAGGTCATGGTAATGCTCGTGGGTAACGTCAATGGTCAGTCACGCCCCCTTCGGTGGAACGGCCCCACCCCCGCAACACCCGCAACGCCCGCAACGCCCGCAATCTCCGGCCGAGGAGCGGGATGGGATGGGCTGGGGCTGGACCAGGGGATTGGGCGGTTGGTGCTTGAATTCTTTGGTTTTGGTTTTGTTTTGGATATGGCTGAGTGCGAGGGTGGGTGAGAGGTTTCACTTTTGGGTATTGGAATACTCAGAGTTGGAGGGATGGGGATGGGGGGGGATTTGTTTGTGTAGTATGGTATAAGGGTTGTTATAGTTTCTCATATCCTGAGTATACAGCGTGCGTGAATGGGAAGGAAGAATGAAACATCGCCCATACTCAAACACCTCTCTTCACCACCAAATACGCTTTACCAAAACCCCTCAGGGAGGCAAATAGTAGGCTACTCTCCTCCCTGCAACCCTCCCCTTCTACCGCCCGGCACTCGTCTCCCCCCCACCCATCGATCATGCCACACAACCCCCCTCTCCACCGATCCTCGGTACACCGGCCCCTCGCCATCCAATCCCCTTCCCCCTCTCCCTTCAAATCCCGCCACAAGGCTACAGCTACACCACACCACGCCCCGCCGGCTTGCCCAGCCTTGCGGGATTTGAAAAATTTCTTAATTTCCATGCGGTTGTTGTGCGCGTGTGACGGAGGGGTTGTGTTTGTTATTTGTCTTGCTGTGCCGCCGATGTGCTGTGACTCTGGATGGAGGGGAGAGAGCTAATGGAGAAGTCCGCGGAGATGGAGAAGTGGGAGGTAATTATGAGGATTTGGGGAGGGAGGGATATATCACCCTCCTCTTCCCACGGTAGGTCGTCTCATCATATCCCTACCTACCTGCTGCTCTTAATCCCAACCTCGTCGTCGCCTTCAAACAAACATCCTCAATCTGTCTGAGAGACCAAATCCAAGACCTCACATTATAGCGCCTCCACGGCGCCCCCAAGATGACAAGCCCCTCCTCCTCCACGGCTTCGAGTCCTATACCAGTGGACGCCTACTTCGCGGACCTCTACCCCCTCGCCTCACCCGTCCACTCGCGGTCGCCGTCGCCGTCGCCGATCTATGCACCACCACCACCACCTTCTCCTCCTCCTCCTCCTACAGCGGGGTATGAGAAATCGAATCGCAATCAGCACCATCACAAGCATATCCCCAACCAGGCCTCACACAATATACACAACCAGAGCCACACACACAGACCACCGCCCTACCGCCCACGCCTGGAATTTGCGCCACCGAAAGGGGGGGCGTATAGACCGAGTCTGTCCTTCTTGTCGTCGGGGGGGACGAGTCCGGCGAGTATGAGTGCGAGCCCGTTGATGCCTGAGAGTCCCCTTGGAGGGAGGGGAGGCGAGGGGGAGAAATACACGGTGTTAAAGGAGGAGGAGGAGAGGGATCTTAAGGAGGGGATGGTTAGTGCACAGGTTCGTCGTTTTTATTTATTCATCCCTGTTCTCACCCACCCCCTTGGAGATGGAGGAGTTGGAAGAAATGTGGGAGATGGATAGATGGACAGAGACTAATCAGCGCGTTGGTGTGTAGAAAATGAAGAGAAGAGCACAGAATCGCGCTGCGCAGAGGGCGTTTAGGGCGAGGCAGACGGAGAGGGTGGCGGAGCTGGAGAGGGAGGTGGAGGGGTTGAGGAGGGAGTTGGTGGTTCTGAGGGGGAGGGGGAGGGGGAGGGGGAAGGGGGGGAATGGGGGGATTGGTGGGTGATCCTGGGGTGGGGAGATGTGATGGTGGAATGAGATGGGATGGGATGGGATGGAGTAGGGTAGGTGGGACTTGTATTATATGTATATGTATCAAAATAACGCCTCTAGAATGCTTGGGTCTTGGGTCTTGGTGGGGATGATAATCTAGCTGGGGGGTTATAGGGCAGCAGGTGAAACGGGAGAGATTATAGAGACATATAGTAGAAGGAACTGCTGGCAGCATCAAAACTCGTTGAGTAGCTAGCTACGTTATCACACCATCTCTCCCCCGGCCTCAAAAAACGAGTGTCCTATCACCACCGCATCCCACCGCATCCCGCCACCTCCCTCATTACACTCCATACCACCCCTCTACTGAGCAGCCGGCGGAATCGCCGCAGCCCCCTTAACCCACCCCCCACTCCACACCCACTCACTAACCCCACTAACCTGCGTCCCATTCTGAAAGTAAACCCTCAACTGCGTCCCATCCGCCGTCCAGGAAATCACGGCCGCCTGCGTCCCCGGCACCGTCCCCTGCACAAACGCTCCCGCATACCATCCATCCCCATCGTACGCGCGCTCTACGAGCGTGTTGTTGGCGGCGGCGTGGTAGACGCGCAGGGAGATCGCGGAGGCGGAGGGGTAGGAGGTCGTGGCGAGGGCGGCGCGGGGGGGGGCGGAGGGGACGCTGAAGGCGCCCGTGTACCAGCCCGTGGGGCTGTCGTAGGCGTGCTCGGCGAGGGAGAGGGAGGGGGTTTGGATGTATGTGCTAGGGGGGTGTTAGTTGCGGGTGGGGGATAGCTTGGAGGGGTGGGAAGGGGGGGGTACCGGATGCTGAGACTGGAGATGTTGAAGGATGTCGTGGCGATGGAGGAGCCGGCTACGGCGCTGCCGAGGTTGGTTTGCTTCACCCAGCCGGTGGAGGCGCCTGGGTTTTGTTAGAGTGTGGAGGAGGGGTGAGGTTGGGGGTTGGGGGACGCACTGTCATAGCCATATTCTTGGATGGTGTTATCGGGCAGCTGGGCATAGACACGCAGCTGGAGCGAGGATCCTGTGGCGAGGAAGGTGGCAGCGATCTTGGAGTAGGGTGCAACGACGAACTTTTTGGCGCCGAGATCACCGGTGTACCAGCCGCGGCTGGCGGAGTAGGCAGTCTCGGTCAGGATATTGTCTGCGGTGAGGGTGTAGACGCGGATCTGGCCTTGGTTAGCTGGGAATGGGACGCGGGGGCTATGGGGATGGGGATAGTTGCCTCGTTGAGCTGCTTGGAGGTAGCAGCAATGGGACTGCCGAGTTTGGCTGTCACGATGGTGTTACCGGCATTGCCGTTTTGCCATTTGCCCTCGTAGAGGGACTCGCGGATGCCGCCGTTGGTGTCTTGAGTGTAGACGCGGAGGTGGTCGTTGTTGTTCACGGCCGCGATGGCGGTGTCTAGGCTCGAGTGTTAGCTTGATATCATTCCGAGAAAGAGTGCGAACCTACTTAAGATGATATCTGAGGCAGACATTGTGTTAGGTAGAAATGTAAAAGTGTTTAAATTCGTTGTAGGATATGTATGGGATGCAATTATTCTTCGGTTTCTTGAAGTCGAGTATGAGAAATGGAGTGGTGCGAAACGGGGGATGATCGCTCCTTATATACACTTTTCAGTTTGAGTCGATCGCACTTGCCATCTCCACGGAAAACTTCGCCATATTGGCTTCGAGCTCCATCATCGTGTCATTTGGCAATATCTACCCCTCAGCTATGCAGTTGACCAACGCCCACGAGAATGATTCTGCATCAACCAGCACTTCATTCGTTGCGTCTCTGCTGTGTAGGCGGTCTGGCCTC
Organism: Pseudogymnoascus sp. WSF 3629; assembly: GCA_001662585.1. NCBI lineage: Eukaryota > Fungi > Ascomycota > Leotiomycetes > Thelebolales > Thelebolaceae > Pseudogymnoascus > Pseudogymnoascus sp. WSF 3629. The sequence goes on from KV454605.1 coordinate 118,263, forward strand.
TTGTGCCACCACACATTGCTGCGGGTATTTGCCATTGATGCTACAAATTCATAAGGGGATTCATTGCATGTGCTCCTCTTTGAATCAGTGAGAGGGAGAAACTGTTCGTGTCTGCCAATATATACACTTCCATCATTGTCGTTGGTAGAACGCCAATATATAATAGCCAATTAGGGCTGCGAGTCAGTGACGTGCATCGCAGCGGCAGGATCCGCTGCGAGTGCTGTCGTGCATGAGCGCTGCAGGTCGAAAGGAGTATACCGGGAGGCTATCAGCTTCAATTAGACAGCTGAGAAGCGGGGAAATGTAAGAGGTGATAGGTAGGAGTGATATTGCTCAACTAGAGAGTAGACGGGGCGTTTGCTCTCCAATGGCCGCAAGCATGCTCCTGCAGCGCAAAGCTCTTGGAGGGGATGCGTTAAAAACCGAAATTGTGTATTTTCTTATACATCGTACAATTGCTAATATCCTGCTCATTTATTCCCATGATCCTACTAGTATTGAGCTATAGTTCTGAGATGTTCCTGTACCAACGTCAAAGAGACTGTGTAGAGAGTTGCCTGACAAGTCGCACGCATTTTGATTGGTGAAGCAACGCTGTAACCTCCAAGCACTTATATTTAGTCAATGGTTTCCTGTAGCACCATTTTAAAATACGTCACAACAGCCAGTATGAAAGTTATGAAAAACAATAGACAGGAAGATGTAGCCACAGCTTGACGCGGTGCGGGACAGTATTTGCACATAAAGAGGTTGACCCTCTAGGCCAAGGTTCTACAACAGAACCAAGTTTGGTGGCACGGCTCGGAGGCAGTGCGTGCGGGAAAAGGGCGGCTGCACCGATTGGTTATATCTCTTTAGAGACCTGCCGAGAACGCTCAGGTTGACAACGACCCATCATTAGAAGCTTCGATGTCTGAATCATCCGGGTACGAGTGTTCGTTTGGTGGGGGAGCTGGCTCAGCATCCGTATCATCCCAATCCACATCATCCCAAAGCACACCATCGGGTAAAAGAACCTCTCGGTCTGAGAGGACGTTGTAGCAAATTTCGAGGCTACCTGGCGTTTTGGGGTTGATGCAGAGAAGTCTCATCGTTCTCATGGCTGGGAAGCGATCCGCCACGGATTTTGCTAGGTTCTTCATGTGCGGATATATGGGTTTCCCTTCGTATTTGTCTTCTTCGCAGTAGCGAGCATTGACTGCGGCGTACCATCCCCCCTCGGCCATGCTGAGGTTTACTATCAATGTTTGGAGCTGGGTTTGTAGTCTAGAGTCGTCTACTGCACAAAGTTCTGGGCAAATGTTGTGGCTGCGAATCGCCAGATGGCGCAACGATGGCAATATCTCTTTATTCAGTAAAAGCGGGCAGACGTGGTTGGATTGCTCCATTTGCGGCTTGAATCGCGACGGCCCGCCTGGGGTATCAATCGTAAGATTTGTGAGAGTCTTCGGAAAGTGGGAGATCAGTGAGACTGTAGCTGCACATCTGAGACTGTCCAGCCGCTCAGAAGTTAACGACCCAATGGGCACTTTAACTCGAAAGGAGCGGAGGTCAGCCATTTGGGTTAGATGTTCGGCAAAAGATGTGAGAAGGTTGCACATATTGATGGTCCACCACCTTCTTAGATACATTTCAGCGCCCTTGCTGTTATGGTTTCGCCCTGCTATACATTCCATTTTTGCTGCCATCAGTTTTTTATAAGACCTTAAAGTCTTGTGGAAGGGTTTTCCTCTGATGAATAATGATTTGGTTCTCACGAGGCTGTCGGGAAAGTGAGACTCAGCCAGACAACGTTCGAGGGCATCGATGTCGACAATAACATTTTCAAACGCCAAATGATGCGCAGCTCGGTACCTAAACTATAACTTTAGACCAGCGTTACTTTGTAGATATGGGAATCAAACCAAGCCTTGCACAAAAGCAGCCTTTCTGTCTGATCCCGAAGGTATTCCCCGCCAACAAACGTAGCTATGGCCGAGAGGATTTCAGGAGGGAGGTCTGTGAGGGATAGCATCGCGGCTGTAAATATCCAGTCTTTCAAAACCCATTTTCCAAAGAACAACACCGAGACGTGTCTTCTTAAACATTCTTAGACAGCTGAGTCAACAAGATTATGTGAGGCTGGAGTACCTTGACATGGCGGGATCACATCAGATCCGATAAGATTAGATCAGATGACATCCAGACGAGAACAACCAAGAAGTCACGACGCACCATAAATAAAACCTAATACGTCAAAGAAAGCTAGAAATATAGCATTTGTATGCTTCACGACGATGTCTTAACACTTTACTTTGCTTAGTACCTTTATGCCACCCATTTCTGGCCACATGTTTGAAATCACACTGCCTTGCAAAAACACTTTACGCGGGCGCGTTACCATCAAACGTGTCACGCACCTGGGGAGGTAGATCACGCGGCGGTAGTCACCATTGGTGAATTTCAAGTCCAAGCAAAGATTCAAGACAATTACCCATCTAAAATGCCGGCAGGGGCTACCTAACAGTGTTAGGCCGGCAGGCGATTGAATTTCGCGGTAGTATATCTCCAGGGCTACCCGCGATGTCGTCTTCACAGCCGTTTGAGCAATCCTCTCCTAACGCTAGCGGCGATCCGACCAAACGGTCACAATTCACATATAGACAACTTGCTCATCTTGCCCTCTCTTCGGTAACATGCCCGCTTCGAGTCATTGCTCATATTGATCTTGATGCGTTCTACGCTCAATGCGAGATGGTGCGATTGGGCGTGCCAGAGGACAAGCCTCTTGCCGTGCAACAGTGGTGGGTTATCTCCGCTTTAAGCCCTTATGAACGTATTACCATACTAATAATCGCTCGTGGTTCCCAGGCAATCCCTCATTGCCGTCAATTACCCAGCCCGCAAGTTCGGTATATCAAGGATGATCACGGCGACAGAGGCAAGAAAGCTATGTCCAGATGCCATCTTGCAGCATGTGGCAACGTGGAAAGAAGGTGATGTGAAATGGGCATACCATAAAGATGCCTCTGCGAATATGGCTACGCACAAAGTCTCTCTTGACCCATATCGGCTGGAGTCTCGGAAGATTCTGGCTTGCATGAAAGGATGTCTTCCGCCAGACTTGCAAAGGGTTGAGAAGGCAGGTATAGATGAAGTCTTTCTGGATTTATCTGCACAGGTTCATAGCATCCTTTTGAAGCGTTATCCTGAGCTTGCGTCGCCACCTAAGGATCTATCCGAGTTTCTCCCGCTGCCTCCAACCACTGTATTGGATTGGCAAGCAGACGCCTTGGTTGACCTCGACGCTAGCGAAACAGAGGATGATGACCCAGACTGGGACGACGTGGCTATCCTTCTCGGTTCGGAAATAGTCCGAGATGTTCGAGCTGCTGTCAGGGAGCAACTGAAATACACATGTTCCGGTGGTATTGCGCACAATAAGATGCTATCCAAGCTCGGTTCGGCGCATCGCAAACCGAATCAGCAGACGGTTATCAGGAACCGAGCCATACAACAATTTCTTTCTGACTTCAAGTTCACCAACATCAGAAATTTAGGAGGGAAATTGGGTACCCAAATTGTTGACACCTTCGAGACAGATACAGTGTCGGGGCTACTTGAGGTACCAGTCGAGCGGTTGAAGCAGAAGCTGGGCGATGAGACCGGCAGTTGGGTTTACCAGACCATCAGAGGGATTGATCAAAGCGAGGTTAATTCACGGACACAGATCAAATCAATGCTCTCAGCCAAGTCATTCCGGCCGAGTATTAATAGTCGAGAACAGGCCTCTCGGTGGTTAAGGATATTTGTCGGTGATATCTACGCCCGGCTGGTCGAGGAGGGCGTCTTGGAAAACAAGCGCAGGCCAAAGACTATAAACCTCCATTTCCGGCACGGAGACCAGACAAAATCTCGTCAAATGCCGATTCCGTTGGGGAAAACCATTGATGAGACGATATTGTTTGACCTGGCGAGCAAGCTTCTTGGTCAGATCATCCTCGAAGGGAACGTATGGCCCTGTGCGAATCTGAGTCTTAGTGTTGCCGGGTTCGAAGACGGTATTACAGGGAATATGGGCATTGGAGGATTTCTGCTGAAAGGCGACGAGGCAAAGGCTGCCAGAGAAAACGATTATAGGTCGGAGAATGGGGCGTCGGACAGGCCAGAGAAGAGACAGAAGACAGAACATGGCGCGAGGAGTATCCAAGGATTCTTCTCTAAACAGCCCGGTGCTGACGAATCGGATAAGCTGGGGGGATCTCATGGGGAAGGCGGGGACTGGCCATTCGATGAAGAGGGCAATATCACAGCAACACACCAAATCCACGCACCCCAGTTCGGATTGAAGAACGCATCAATAACATCATATTTCTGCAAGCAGTGCGACGAATCGTTCGAATCTGACGATTCATTTCAAAGCCATAATGACTGGCATTTTGCGAAAGACCTGCAAGACGAAGACCGAAGACTGTCGCATACCCCTCAACCTCGACCGAAGCCCGGTCCAGGAAAAAAGAAGAGTAAAGGGAGCAAAAAGGACGCTACAAAGTCAGAAAAGGGACAGAGCAAGCTTAGTTTCGGTTGATTTCCAAGGCAAATATCCTCAAAGGGGGGGAACTATATAACTCGGCAGTCTACTAGAGTAGATTAATATGGGCCATGAAACCAACCTCCTCGAAAAGAAGATATATTTATATAGTGGAGAATTTGTTGCATTGCCATATTCATGGCTAATACTCAGCTTATTCTCCACATCGCCACCAACCTTGCAGCCGCGCGCGACCCTGAATATCCAAATTTTGAACCGGGGGCTGAACAAGCCTCCTCCAGAAGAGCCCCCCCACGTCAATGACAGGGAGGCCATTTCCATAACAGCCTCTTGTGACAGCCTCTTTTGACAACAGACGGACCCTGTCACCATAGTCACCACTGTCACTGGCTCGGTCCGGTCCGTGTCTGGCCCAAACCGGTCTCGAATCCACGTGACAGTTGGGTCTGATTGGCCACGTCTCGACCTCTAATGTATCGTAAGGCAGCATATTCGCCGACAAGCAAATCCACGACAAAACCCAATGAAAGATTTCTCACTGGGCAAATCATAACAATCAGATGACTGCGAAGAACGAAGTGGGTTGGATGGTTGGACTATCGGAGGTTGTATGTGCAGCTTGTATATACAAGTACCCATTGGCGCACAACTGCCATAGGTACCCGACAAGGCAGCGATGCTTTTTTGATGGGGGGGCGACCGCATTGATGCCCAATGGGCCCAAGTTGTTACTGGAGGCATCTTTGCGGCGCTGGGATGCGCTGACGGGTGCTTTTCCTAGCTGCTGTGCGATCTGTGTCAATCTCGGTGAGTTTCTCCTCGTTTTGTACTTGTTCTGCACTCGTTCTGCACTGCGTAGTTGTCCTTGCATGCTTACCAGGTTGTTGGGGATATATCCCAGCACGGCAGCTTCTGTGCGCTTTGGGTTTGGGGATGGCCTCGCCACGGGACAAGTGTCCACCAACCACTCATCTCTGTTTGCTCTTCTCCCAAACCAACCACCGCTTAGTATCCGTTTCCCACCCAGACCCACAGCCCACCGCCCATCCCACATCTCTTCCTTGACTTCCGCCCACCACCCCCCATCAATCCCACCCTCTTCCTCTCTCTTCCTCTTCAATCCTCTTTCTCCCCAGAAACACTTCCCAACAAACATCACCACAAATCATCTCTCCCACAGAGTCTGTGAATTGCTTCCTTACTGCACCTTGGCCAGCGCATAGCACTGTGTGTTTTTCCTTGTTTATCGCCCCGGGTTTTGGAGATATACTAGGCACCCGCCTTCCCCTCCCAGAGAGAGTTTCTTCTATCCCACGGTCTATCCCACGGTTGAAAAAAGCTTCCCGTGCCAGGTTACTTGTGATCCCACATATCTATCCACAATCAGAGGAGCAGACTTCCATATCAAAAGGACCAAACACAAACCCAGGATCCAGTCCATTTCAGTATCTTCACACGAGATTTGACACGTCAAGCCTTTCCCCGCTTGTGTCGCTGTACTGTACTATTCCATCTCCCCGGACTGCCTGGATCTCCCTGTTTGAATACCATTTTCCAGCACCCGTTGGACTTGGACTGGAAAAGGAAGGAACCGATACTCGGCCTTATACCACGGATTCCTCCAGGCTGATACATTCCCGGCACATTCCTGGATCAAAGTGCTCATCTACCTGGACTCCATTTATTCCCTCCACTGCCTAACTAACAATCACAATGTCGCAACGTCTCGCGACATATTTCGTGCCGGCCGCAGGTATCGACAGAGAGGTCATCACGACTGACATCTGTCGGTACTTGGGCAACGACGCGCTCGTGAAACCCGGACAGCACAAGGTGACTCATCCATCGCCGACGGCTTCATCATCAACCAAACTAACAGCCCACAGAACAGCAAAGGAGAGCCGGTCGCTGGCTACTTCATCACCGCCTACCGTGCTCTGACAACAGTAAGACAAACCCGAAAACCATCTCCACAAGACATTGTTGCTGATCATCGTGGGATTTCAGGATCAGTTGACGGACATCAAGGCCGACTCTGCGAGATGGGGAGCAGAGCGGGCGAAAAACCAGACAAACAGGGGATCACAGGGTGGAGGTATCTCACCATTGCGAGATTCGGACGTAGGTGTTCGGTCTTCTAACATCACACCAGACGTCGGGTACCGTTCGTCACTTACCCGGGCCCGGCAGCAGCAGCCGCCTTGGGACGATGCACCCCAACTTCAAGGAGGAGGATATTCCATTCCATCGCCGCAGCAGCAGCCAAACCAGGCGGGAGGAAGATACGATGGTTACCCAGGTCAGCCGCAGCAGCCGCCGCAACCATATGGAGCACAGCCGGAATACAACCCCAATCCAAACTACTCGTACGGGACGCCCGTCCAGTATGGTCTTTCACAGGCACCTTCCCAACCACCACGGACAGGATATGCACCGCCCAACCCTGGGTACGGGGAGGGCAGAGGTATGAACCAGGGCTACCAGCCTGACAACCGCGCGCCTCCACAGGGATACTACGACCAGCCACCGATCATGCCTCAAGGTCGGGGACAGCCAGTTCCCCCACCGCAGCAGTACCAGCAGCGCGACAGTTTACCAGGCCCGGATCCCTACAACAACTACAACGGTGGCCGTGGTGCGTATTGACGCTACCCTCGTGTGTGAATCGTGTCTAACTGGCCGCTTCGGCCTACAGGTCCTCAAGAAGACCAAAACATGGAGTATGATGGCTATGAGGAAGAGTTCGCGGACCAGTCGAACCAGGCGCCGAAGCCGACCACCTCGGGGCAGTCCAGGCATCGCAGCGAGAGGAGCGACAGGGATCCGGAGAGGCGCACCGACAGACATCCTGGGAAACACCGCCGTTAGGATTTGCCCGTGCTTGGATCCCCCGAGGTGCTCTGCTGTCGCTCCGTGGACTCGACCTTCTCTTTCTCTGTCTCTGTTTGAAGACGTGATGCCATGGCCTTGTTTCTTTGCTAGGATGTTCACGCCGTTGTGATCCAGCCAGCCAGCCATGGATCATTTGTCGGATCTCTGGAAGTGTGTACTCTGTCGCACCAAGGAGATATATGGCCGTTGCACGATGTGCACCAGTTTTGGATCCCGTGGACATTCCATCCTATATGGAACAGACCTGACGGAGACCTGGACGTGCAGCATAGCACCGAACAATTTGCGCTGATGCCCACCTGGTGGCTGGAGTTTCTCTACTGGATATATTGACGCACCCGCGTTCGCACACAAACCCCGTATTAATGGAAATCCTGCGCGGTCGACAGAATTAACTCTACATACCTACCATTACCATTACCATTACGCCCTTTGGAGAGAAGTATGATGAACCGTCCTAATGACTACCCTGGACTTTGACGCTCTTACGGCCGTGTTGGACGCCTTCATGTTTTTTATTGCTTTTCTGCCCTCGCAGGCGCGCCCCTAGGGAAACAGAGCAGGCGGGATGAAAACGGAGTGATGGGATTTTTTGTTTTTAGGAGGAGTGTGTGGCGTATTTATGTTTTTGGAGGGGGTGGGTGGAATAATTGCATTTTGGGGCGCGAGGGCGGGAGGAATGGGGGGGGGGCGGCGGCTGTTTGTATATACGTATCTTTTTTATCTATATCTAGTTTTTTTGTTCGAGATGTTGGAATTAGAGACTATTTACTGTTTAACTCTTTGATTTAAGAAGTGTGTGGGTTATACGTCGTGGAGAGATCTATGGTGTGGTAGGTATGTGTGTGGTGTGGCTGATCGACAAGACAGATTTAGATGACAGATATGCGAGAACAGTGAAACCGGCACCTCTATAATCACAGTGTTTAGAAACAACTAAGACGACGAGATAATGTTCCATACTTCCAAGAATGCTTGAGTAAAGTTTATGCAGCTGTAAAACCCAATTTGGCGGGACCGAACTGAGACTGTAATCCTTCCAAGTCGCGCATCCTTACGTCACACACTGTCTTACCATGACTTGTACTGTATCTAGCAGACAGCAAAATACGAGACACAGCGCGCAAAACAACTCTAAGTAAATTCCTCCTACCGTCATGGGATATCAACATGTGATCACTACCCAAAACCACCTTTCATGCCAATACTCCTCGCAGCCCACGATCCCCGAGACCGGTGAGTCCCAGCGCGCTAGCTCAGGGGTATCCTCCTCTCCATCCCCCTCCCCACGCGCAGGCATCGCGTATATAGCATAGCCCAGAAGGGCAAACGCAAACCGCCCGTGATCTACGCCGCTACGCACAAAGGAAGGGGGTATACTTAGGGGGAAAAGAAGGAAGGAGGCAGTGCCGGCGAACGAAACTACGGTAGGGACTATTTACGAAGATACATACCAACCACCATACTGGAGGGCGACGTGTCTAACTGTGTGAGTGAGTCGGCTACGCGTAGCCCGGCGGCGCGGTTCGGAGCGACGCGGCGCGCGCGGGCGCGCGAGGAAGGTGAAACGGGAGTGAGTGTGGGAGGGAGTCAGCGGCGCTGTGCCTGTGTGTGTGCTCTGTGTGTGTGCTCTGTGTGTGTGCTCTGTGTGTGTGTTCTGTGTGTGTTCTGTGTGTGTGTGTGGTGGTGGGGACTACAGATCGGCGCTGGGGCGGAGATTAGATTGCGGGTGGGTTAAAGTGGAGTATGACGCTGCTGCTGGTGCTGGTGGTGGATGGGGGGGATGACGGTGTGTGAGCTCGTGTGTCTCGGGAGCTGTGGGGAGGGAGAGGGGGGGGAATGGAGCGCTGGAGGGGATGGGAGATAGTGGTGGATGGGGTGGTGGATGGGGAGTGGTGTAGTGAGAGGTGAGGTGGGGGACACGGGCAAGAAATTGGGGTGGGATATTGATTGTGCGTGTGTGTTTTTGGCGGTGGCCCCTGTGTTTAGCGGGGGGGGGGGAGCAGGAGGGCGAAGGGATGGGTAAAGGGAAGGAGAGAAGGAGAGGAAGAGAGATGGAGAGATGGGCAAAGGGAAGCAGGGAAGGAGGAATTTAGGAAGGAGAAGGAGGGAGGAAAGGGAAGCAAGGGGGTGAACGGGGCGAGGGCGGGTGATGACGTCGGTGGTTGGCGTAACTGTTTTAATACTGTTGTGTGTGGTACATGTTTGGAATGTTTGAAATGTTTTAGCTGATAGCTGTGTGTAGTTAATTGCGCCATTATTAGAAGTAGTTACTCCGTCTATACTGTATTAACTACTCTATATAGAAATATAATGCAGATATATGACAGTTATATGCAGACATACACTCATATCTAGACAATGCATACCTCGGCTCTCCCATTTCTCCGTCACTAATCCACCTAATGCGGTCATCCTGTAACTCTCCCAGCTCCGACAACTTCTAATATCAAACACCATCACAGCGATCGACACAGTGCTTCCGCTCCCTAAGATTACACCCACTACACCACATCTCCCCCACCCGCCATCCACTGACCGTTGTGGGTGAACCCCCGTTGTCGAGCACAAAGCCCTGAAACACTGGCGCGCGGCGCACCTTCCATGCCTCTGGTGTATCTGGCTGGCGGCTGACGCTAACCCCCGACTAGCTCCGAATCACTTTACACCAACGTGCAGATCGATCATCACTTTTTCGCTTGGCGTGGAGCACTCCCCAACGCATTGGTCCATCGCGAACTTCAGCATCAGCCACCACACAGGAGGAACCACCGTTCCTCTTTCTCTTTTCCTCCACGAAACCTCAATCTCGACAAAAACCACCTTCGACAATCAGTTGTGATATTACCTGGGGATAATACAGAGAGACTGCAGTCAAGGAGAGAGAATTGCGACGACACAAAGGACCGCTCTAGCGTTTGTGAGCTGCTGTGCGGCTGGTGACGCGGACGGACCCAGGGGGACAGGACAGAAAGAAAGAAAATGTTGACTTTTCGAAGAGCTGTCGCAGCAGCGGCGCTCATACTCACCATCCTCTACCTCTTCATACACACCCACAGCGACACCTCGATATCACCCCTAAGCTCTACCACAGCCCCAAAACAGGCCGGCACCGAACACGCCTCCACGACCGCCTCACCCCCCAAAGACGACACCTCGAAATCCCCCCAAAAAGCCTCCTCCTCCAACTCCAAGAAACCCTCCACCCAGCAGCCCCTCGTCGACCCCTCCACGCTCTCCCTCCCCGACAAGCTAGCCTACCACTTCCCCTACGACCTCCCCACCAAATTCCCCGCCTACATCTGGCAGACCTGGAAGCACACCCCCGCGTCCGGAAACTTCGCCGAGACGCTGCGCCCAGCAGAGGCGTCCTGGTCTGAGAAGCACCCGGGCTTTGTCCATGAAGTCGTCACGGACGCAGTCGCGCTGCACTTGCTGCGATACCTCTATGCTGCTCTCCCTGAGGTCTTGCAGGCTTACGAGGCGCTCCCGCTCCCGATCCTAAAGGCGGATTTCTTTCGCTACCTCATTCTACTCGCGCGCGGAGGCATCTACACAGACATCGATACGCACGCGCTGCGCTCGGCGCTTGACTGGATCCCGGCATCTGTCCCGCACGAGGCGGTCGGGCTCGTAGTAGGCATCGAAGTCGACGCCGCCGATCGCGAGGACTGGGCGGAATGGTACAGCCGGCGCATCCAGCTCTGCCAATGGACCATCCAAGCCAAGCCGGGCCACCCGGTCCTTCGCAGCATCGTAGCGCGCATCACGGCCGAGACGCTACGGAGGCAGAAGGCGGGCTCGCTGCACGTCAGCGACGACAAGGTTGTTGAGTTTACGGGCCCGGCGGTGTGGACGGACGTGGTGTTTGATTTCTTCAATGACGACAAGTACTTTGAGGGCGTGGGGAATAATATCACCTGGCGCGACTTTACGGGGATGAAGGGCCCGAAGAAGGTGGGGGATGTGGTGGTGTTGCCGATTACGAGTTTTAGCCCTGGGGTGCAGACGATGGGGAGTGGGGAGTATGATGATCCCATGGCGTTTGTTAAGCATGAGTTTGAGGGTGAGTCTTGTCCTGTTCTGGAATCTTGAAGGGGATTATTTGCCAGGGCTGTAAACTAACTTTTGCAGGATCATGGAAACCAGAGAACCTACGCCACATCGGCATCGTCTACGACGGCACGGAGAACGAACAAATCGAAGCACAGCAGAAGGCGCAACAGGAGGCACAAGCACAGAAACAGAAACAGGCGTAAAAAGAGATCACCTTTCTCGCTTTCACATTCGTTTCGACTTTTCGCCTCAAAAACGCCCAAACAAACAAAGAATTAGTAATAATCCCGCCCTTTTTTTTAACGCCATGACGCACGCTACTGTATATTATACTTTCGCTTTTTTTTTTCCACAGCAAGACATTCTTTTTAGCTTGGAGATGGTAGGGGGGGTGCATCGAGATGGCGTTCTTTTTAGAGACTTTTTCATTTTTTTTTTGTTCGGTGATTGGTGAGATGGGGCGAGTGTATGAGTAGGGCGTTGTGGGGGAGAAGAGGAGGAAGAACAGAGGATGAGTGGGTGCAGAAGGAAGCAAGAAATGCGCGACGTATTGTCTTCAAGAGGGTCGCACACGCATAACACTGGCGTTTCATTTTTTTTTTTTACCCTGAAAAAAAAAATGAAAGAGGCACGCGAATAAAAGCCCTGGTGAAGAGAAGAAGAGGAGCTACAACTGCGGATGGAGGGAGATGATAGATAGATATGGTGGTTGGCGGCGCATGGGGGCGTGAACAAAGGGGGGTCTGTTATGGGGATCGGTCAGGTTCTATTTCAAGAGCTGAATAGGAGCTTGTGGCTTTGTACTGTATTGTTGTATTGCTTAATAGAGGAATTCTTTCGAGTTTTGATAGTTGTGAGATTGGTGTTTGTGGTGGTGAGGTGTGAGGTGTGAGGTGATGTGAGGGTTGTGGTGGGACAGGGGTATAGGGAGTGATACTGTCGATGACAGCTTTTCTTCCCTTCGGTGCTTGAGTTACTCTAGGTCTAGGTGGGGATCTTGGTGTCCGACGCCGTATCTCTGGGTTAGAGATCTTGAGGACTTGATCGGCGGTCCTGTAGAGGTTTTGACGGGTCACAAGAACACAGTATCTAGCTTATGAGAAAGGCATCTCGGCTCTCCATCCTACTCTACAGCATTCCCATGAGAATCGTCCTTTACCCGCCGTACCAAGCTTCCGCTCTACCCCTTTTCTTCTTTTGGTTCTCGACATATATTTTTGACCTATACCATCGTTAACACTCTGGGCCTTCTGTCCCTGGCAATCGCGTAAAACGCACTCTTCTCTGTCCGTAATGGAAGAACCCTTGATATCGGCATAGACTTCATTGATCCACGCGTCCCAATCCCAATCTATCCATTCAAAGAAATTGCAGGTGTCGAGAGTATGGAAATACTTGGGCGGATCAGCGAGCCCTGTGAGGTACGTCTTGTCGTTCACATAGGGGTTGATGAAGGATATCCCGAAATCCACGATGACGGCTCTACAGCCTCGATCCGATGAATCCAGTGGGAACAGGACGTTTCGCGGGTCAAGATCTCTGTTTATTACCTTGTGGAGATATACGGCGCGGTCGGCATCAACGACTGCCGCTCTGTCTGTTTGAAGCCTGAAGGGCTCAGCTTATTCATTAATAGCCCCGGTACAAGCTCCAGCAGAATCATCCTGACGTCGCAGGAAATTTTTCCATCGCCAGGCAGAGACATAGTGAATGACCCATAGTACGTACTTTGGGATAATGTTTCCCTGCAGGGCGGTAAGGTGTCTATAAACCGCGCTCTCTCTCCTATAACAGAGATCGATATATTGAAATATATTCGTATAGTAATTAAGGTGGTTAAAATAGAGGGGATCATATATCTTAGCCAGGAGGTCCACGTCGGTCGGAAGGTCAAGCGTGGAGTTGAGAATCCGCACAGCTACCACCTGGGAATCGTTCGGGTCGCCAGCTTGCACCCAGTCGACGATCTTAAACTCCACCCCGCCAGCTTCGGTCTTGCCAGGCCAGGGTGGATACAGTAGGCAGCGATGAAGCGGGTCCACGGTATGAATCTCATGCTTCAGACGCTCGTTGGCGTAGTCAAACTCGCAGGCAGTGACATTGCCGTCGTTATCCGGCGGCTGCGGAGTATGGGGATTGGCTTTCAGATAACTGCCAATGGCGTACGGCAGCTCTGGCTTCTAAGTGAAGAAATTGAACGTATCGAAATCCGAATCCATGATGCATTGCGGTAGGTATTTGCCGTGGGGACCAAAATCGTCTTCCAATACGAAGTACTTGTATCCGTCTTCATACTTGTGGATTGTTGCTCCATACCCGGGCATGATGGCGGCGAAAACTGACAGAGGGTGGGAAAACCTCACTGAAGATTTCCCTTACTAAAGACAGAGAGATTGAAAAAGACTGAAAGAAAATATTTACAATCAAGATAGGCTGTAGACTTGTTCTTTTTGTCAGCGGAATATGGCCACAAAGGTCTTTGTTTACTTCGATGTTAAACTTTTATATGGTTTGAATATAGGTGACATCATGATATGAGAAGGCTTATGTAATCGTTGTGTGGTCGACTGCCAACGATAAATGCGTGCCGGGATTTGCGGACACGGAACTTCCGATCAGTGAGTGCTTCTCAAGAAGATAAGTCATGTTATGTTCGAACTTGACTATGGGGATAGGCAAAGCTCGGTCAGAGGGCGTCGAAAGCACATCCATGTCTTCTCTCCACAATGAGATCCCGCGATATATGCTGCGTCGGTGTGAAGGTGCTTACAAACTCCTCGCCACCATTATTGATCTATCAGAAGCGGATACCAGATATTGCGCCAGCCTCGCCGGGAAGGCGTCGTTAGTTGAGACTGCATTTAGTAATGTTGTAGTAATGCCGTGAATCACGTCAGTTTGATCACCTAAGTTATTGAATGGATGGGGCTTAGCTGTTTGCCGCAGGTACTCCCTGTGCTTCTCTTCCCGATCGGATCGGAATCGGCTTCATAGGAATTTGCGATCGAGTGTAAGTATATATATCTCATCGCCTTACCATTTCTCAAGATATTATCTCTCCAAACACAAAAGCATATTCCATCAAGTCACTCACAATTCATCTACCTCTGCCTCTACCAAAGATTTATACCACTTCCACACACTCACTTCCATCTCTCAAAACATGGCCCCCACAAAAGTCATCAAAAACGTCGCCGTCGCCGGCGCAACCGGCAACCTTGGTCCCTCCGTCCTCAAAGCCCTCCTGGCCTCAAACCTCTTCTCCATCACAGTCCTCACGCGTCCCTCCTCTACGCACCAATTCCCCTCCAACGTCACCGTCCTCCCAGTCGACTACTCCTCATCCACCTCCCTAACCAGCGCCCTCACCGGCCAAGACGCCGTCATCGTTCTCTTCGGTGCGGAGCAGGCGGCCCTCCAGCTCCCCCTCCTCGACGCCGCCATCGCCGCCGGCGTCACGCGTTTCATCCCCTCAGACTTCGGCTCTGACACGCACAACGAGAAGGTCAAGGGCCTTCCCGTCTACGCTAAGAAGATCGAGATCCAGACCGCTGTTGCGGAGCGCGCGGCGAAAGGCCTGATCGAGTACACGCAGGTCATCAACGGGCCGTTCCTGGATTGGGGATTCACGAATGGGTTCCTCGGCGACCTGGGGAAGAAGACGGTGCAGCTTATTGATGGGGGAGATGTAGTGATCAGCGGGACGACGAGGGAGCATATTGGGACGGCGGTGGTGGGTGTGCTGACGCATCTGGAGGAGACTAAGAATCGCGAGGTGTATGTGAAGAACGCTGATGTTACGCAGAATGAGGTTGTTGAGATCGGCAAGAAGTTGGTGGGTAGCGAGGGGTGGGTCGAGACGCATGTGAAGACTGCGGATTTGGAGGCGGAGGCTTGGGCGGATCTGAAGGCGCAGAAGTTTGATGGGGGGCTGTGGATCAAGTTTATTTATAAGGCGATCTTTGGGGATGGGTATGGAGGGAGTTATGAGGGGAAGGATAGTGCGCTTCTGGGAGTCCCTGCGTTCAGCAAGGAGGATCTGGAGAAGGCTTTTAAGGCCGCCTTGGCAGAAGGTGCAGCTCAGTAGGTTTACACGCGGGCAGGTGTGAGGCCTGGATAACTATTGTCTTTCATAGTGAAAATCTAGAATGGATGACTGGAAATTAGACAGACTTGCAATTCACTTGAACAACTTTCGTGAACTTCTAGTATTGAGTGACTGTTTTCTGTGCTGTACTCTAGTTGTATCTAAAATTGTACACTCTCTCTCAATATATATTCTCATGCACTGTAGACATGCCTAGTGAATTACCATTTCAGTTCATTCCTTTCATCCCAAAACATCCTTCAGATTTCAAGTCTGAAACTTGGTATGACCAACTCAACAGGTCTTTCATAAAAGCTGCAAATCACAGACTCATCTGCCCATCTGGCGTTCCGCATACGCCAAATTCTCCGCCTCGGCCCTCGTCTCCTCCTTCCACTTCACCAACAGTTTCTCCGGTGTAACAAACACACCCAACAGCATACAACCAAACGCCGCGCCCAGCACAAACAAAACACACCAATACCACTGAGCCCTCAACCCCCCAAACGCCACAGCCGCAGCCACCACAGTCGCTCCCCCAAGCCCCCAGTTCCGCACCCGCGGCTCAAACTTGGGAGCAATATCCGCCACCCCGCCCATAAAAGCCCACGTCCCAAGACTACAAAAAGTAACAATCAGCCATCCCACAACGATAAACAGCACAACATCTCCATCATCATAGAACGTCCTAACACAGACTTCCCCGCTAACAGTGCGCCAGACGCACCCAGGGCACGCAGTGGTCAGCGTGCGATTCAGCTCTGTTACGAGGGTGGATATGGTCTTGAGGGTATTGCGGATGGCTTTTTGGGGAGTGCGAGGGGTGGAGCCGGGAGTGAAACTCTCGAACCATGTGTTTGCGGAGGGGAGGGGCTTGTAGGCGGGCCAGGGGGTGCGGGAGGGGAGGTCTTTGATGAGGGCGAGGAGGATGAGGAGGGAGAGGAAGATGAGGAAGGTGCCGGTGAGGAGTTTGGAGTTTAGGCGGGGCTGACGGGGGGGCGGTGTGGGCGTGGACTTGGGTTTGGGTATGGGTGAGGGTGTCCGTTGCCGCGTGGGCGGTTGATGGTATCTTGCTCTGGCTCGAGGCATTTTGGGGGCGGTAGTTCGGAAGAGGTGAGTAGGTTTGTATTATTTTTCCTTTGAATGATCGTACTCGGAAATCTTGTTGATTAGAAAACCTTCGTACTCGGAAAGTGGGTTGCGCATTTGCCACTATATATACTCAGTATGGTGTTTAAGATGGAGGAACTTCTGGAAGATCATCGAACTTCGTTTCGAGGAAGACAGTCTCCCATCGAGATGGGTGACTCTTCGGCTACTGGCATGGAATGAAAACCAATGGTCTCATATAGACAAACAAAGATTCGGGCGACGTTCAGCGAGAAGAGACACCAAAAACGGCTCAAGGGCATGGTAAGTACTCAGTCATATATGAGAGATTACCGTCTACAAGTCTTGCTAATGGGCGTATTGCAACCGAGACAAATGAGAATCACTACAGTCCCCTTCCACCCTGAAGCACCAGCCAGACACGGGACACAAGGCCAAATAAGGGGAGACGAAACAGCGAGTCGCCTTCTTATTCCGAGATCAGTTTACCACCTTGAGTAAAACTGTTTGAAAGCAATTAGACTATCAGAAAATAAATATAGTTTCCGGACTGGGCGATAACTAAAGCGTAAGACTCAGTTAAATGGTCTTTCAAAGAAGTGCGTGTTTGGTAAATTAAGAAAGTGCGACAAATATAATTTATTCTTGAACATGAATATATTTATTTTCCGGTGTAATTTCACGAATTTCTATATTTATTCCCACCCGCAAGTAACAATCTCACCAAAGTGCCATAATATACTCGTAATATATCCTCGAATAATTACCTAGAGGCCATATAAAATAAATTTCTCATATCTACTACATCTATCTCCCACCCTCCAGAGCAATGGCTTCCTCAAACGCTCCAATCATTCCATCGTAAAGCATGTCTACAGCCCCAGGCGATGCGTCAGTCCCCGTCCAAATAATCCCATCCCGCATGGGAAACAGAATTTGATGTAACCTTCCAGCCAGCGGCTTAAGGGACTCGAACTCCACCGTAAATTCCTCTAGAATACTCCAGAAGTTATCCTGACCCATGTCAAGCGACTTGCGCACCGCTAGTTCCTCCCACTCGCCGTTGCTCCATTGTCGAAGCTTGCTTGTCTCGGGGGGGTCCTCTGTGTGGTTCGTTATGACCATCCATAGGAAGACGTACAAGAAGGACTCGAGGTCGTGCCGATAAGTGTGGCATTCCTTCTTTAGAACACCGATAGCTATGAATGGTCGGGTGCCGGTGACTCCGGGATCTGTTTCTGATAATTCAGCGAGCTCTATTGCGGAGTCGAGGTCTATCAGGACCCCCTTTGGCTTTGTTCATCTTGACCGTCGAGAATGATTATGTTCCCTGGGGATATATCTTGGTGAAGGATTTTGGCGTCATTATAGAGCGATCGGTGACACTTGATAGCGTCACGGAACACTTGAAGCAACTCTCATAACGTGTGAAACGTATAAAGGGGTCTGCCGACAGGAGACGTAACGATACAGGCAAGGATACGGTTTTGAAAGAAGTCGCCAGTTTCTTCTGTATAGTCGACAAGTCCATCAGCATTAGAAGTAGCTTCCTGTCGTTGCTCCTCATTGCTTCTATCCACCCCGGCGAATTTTCTATGCTTTCCCCACCGCATACTTCGACGTAAATTAGATGTACTTTCAATCTCTTTATAATAATCAAGGGACAGGGCACCCCAGACGCATTTCTCACTAGCCAGCTTTAGAAGTTCGTCCTCTGGACGATCTCTGGCCCAGCGCCATTTGAATTTCAAGACATAGTCCCACCGATCTGAATCAGGCATTCTGGCTCGGTAGCAAGTCGTCCCGGTGCCAATAAGACGTTCGCGGGACGCAATTGGCTGGGTTTCGAGATATAACTTTCCTAACGCGGGCATCTCCACACCATCGAGGGTAATATAGACACCGTCCTCGTCCATCTCAATGATATCTAGATTCCCCAGCTCCTGGTCCGTCATTCGCTGGTAGCTGCGTATAACAGTGAGAAATTGGACAAAGTCCTTCTGAATATCAAATACGTCGCTGCAATATAGGCCAGACCGATCAAAGACCCAATGTTCGATCAGTGAGCCCCGGACATAGTAGCCGTGCAGGAAGAGCCGCGTAGGCTGACTGGTGAAGACCTCATATGAGGACCGACAGAGACGCAGTAGTCCATCCTGATAGCTCACGGAACCACGGCGATTAAACTGGCCAATAACCTGGACATCGTTCCAAATGGTTTGGACGTCAGAGACTGTTGAAGCGGGCATAGACAAGAGAAGTCGTGAACCATCGTTATCACTCTCATGCTCCGGTATTTGCCATGAGCCTCGAGCGCTATCAACCCCCCGTGATACAAGGTTAGAAAACCATTGTAGGAAATCGTCTGGTGATGGGGTAGCAGGGAGAGTAGCATCTTGGGGGTCACATTGCAAGTTGCCGAAGTACCTTTTGATAAACCCGCTCATAGGGCCGTGCATGCGGCCGTCTGTGTTGTCGAGGAGTTCTTGGTCGTCCATTGCTGGTGGAACTGGGAGATGGATAACTTACATTTGTTATCTGCGAAGTAAATAGGCAACATGCCTAGAGGCAACGAGCAGCTTCGGAAACCCTGTCGCCGATCTATGTAGATATCGGATGTAAGAATACGACGAGAATAAAATAGAAATAACATGATAGTAGCTGCTAATCAACCACAGCTACCATTATAATACCAGAGCCTATCAATAAACAAGCTTCCCTCAGTTTTCCGAATGTAGCACCTACATCACAATTTATCCCTACAACGGAACCCGGTTGTCTTCTCAGGGTTCATTGCACCATGTACTCTAGCGCCCTGCATTCTAGGAATGGATATACCAAAGCATACAAGGTGATATATGCCTACTCTACTCGTAGAATATTATATAGACAATTATATACTCTATAGCTCTGCATCCTACGTAGGCTCTAATTATGCGTCGTTCCTGACCCTTTCTTCACATGCCGTTCCTGCTGTTCCAAGTTGCTTATTTTGGTACTTACGCTTTTAACGGTTGGTACTTTAGAGACCTGACGTCATTATGAATACAGCGATGGTTCGCACTGGCTAACACTGAAACCACTGAAAACTTCAGCCATCGTCCTCCTAATCGTCCAATCAAGGCCTGGAGCAGCTGGCAGTTTCACAGCTAAACTCCAATAAACCCCAATAAACCACAGCTAAATTCAGTTACCCGACCGAAAAGAGTACCGTTGGGTAGAGGAAAGTACCTGACGTTACTGTCGTCTGTCGTCTTATACGTAGAGTAGTAATATGTAGAGTAACTTACGTTGCCCAGTCCCCAGTCCCTCGTCTTGTCCCTCCGTCATTATGCTCTTAAACCCTTAAAAATCCATCAACAGCCTCAAAAGTGCCCAATTCATCCCCCATTGGCACTCCTCTGCCCTCTATCCTCCTCTATCTCCTCTCTCTTTCCCTCGACGTCTCCTTCTCCTCACTGTTGTCGGGGATCAACTCTCCCAGCTGCCAACGAAAGCTTGGCACTCGCAGATCACAACAGGCCCAAGTCACGAGATCTCACTGCATTATACGCCCAATCCCTATCCGCCAAACCTGATTTACATTGAGCTCTGGTGGGTCTGGCGAATTACCTGTAACTCGTCGTCATATTCGCAACGGCTTCTGCATGAACGACATCCCGATGCCACCATAGAGAGAATCTCATCAGCCCTCAGTTGGCAGAGGTTTTCTAGGCCTTTCGCCCATTGTAGCCAGTATGTTTGGCCGAAGGAAGAGAGCTGCGTCCAACCCGGTACGTCTTCTTGGTTGCTTGCGCTGTTCGCGTCGCGACACCATCCCATGGAGATTGAGCCCTGTTGCACAACCAACCCTTGTACTGACTCGGATTTTGTTTACAGCACGCCAACAATAACGTCAACGCGGACCCTTCTGCGACGACAGCGGCCGCCCAGGCGTTCCTGGCTCGAAGCAAATCCAATGCGACACTCTCCGCCGCCGCCGCAGCGGCAGCGCTGCGATCGCGGCCGACATCCCCGACCAATGTCGCTGAGGTCCAGACGAAGCGGACGATGCGCAGGGAGAATTCCGGTTCCTCGAGAGCGAGCTCCGTGCCAGCGCGAGGGTCCTCCCAATTGGAACGGCGGCGGAGTTCTAGTTCAATGTCCGAAAGGACATTTCGCGACCCGTCGCCAGCCAGAGGAGTCGCACGACCGAGCGCACCAGATGCGCCGCCTGTGCCGACAATACCAGAGGACCTGATTGAGCGGGCGTCGCCGACTCCAGTGAGGAGGCCGTCTAGCGTCCAGCCCGCGCCTACCCGTGTTTCATCCCCACCAGTGAATCCAGGGACCGGGAGAGGGTACAGCCTGCAACCGACAATGAGGACACCCGCGCAGACAAGATCCGGACCGCGTGTCACCAGTATGTCCAATATTCAGGAGCTAACCAGTGTAGATCGGCCGAGCAGTAGAGGGTCCGTCAATTTCTCTTTACCCACTAGCCTACGACGAAGCTCTTCAGCTGCGCAATGGATGCTAACTCCAAGACAATCCAGTCAAGCTATAAATGGAAGCGAGCTTGTGTTTGACCCAAATACGAGAACTCTTCGGACACGCGCCGATATGTTGTTCTATGAACAGGGATTACGGGAGGCTTCACAAAAGCCTGTTATGAGGAAGAAGAGCCTGCGCCAAGGGCAAGGGTCTCATTTTTCAGAGGGGTCAGTTGGGGGGAGGCTAAAGGGGACCGCGCTTGATAGCATACAAAGGCAGAACGTTCACAAGAGACAGGCGCAAAAAACTTCGCAGGGTATACTGAGTGAAGAGTTCCCACGAAGCCAACGAGTCGCAAGTCCGCGCAACAGCATACGAGACTCATCAGACAACGAAAGCGAAGCGTCAGAGAGAACGTCGAAATATAATAACCGGGTTGAGTCACAGCAGTTGTCAAATAAACCCTCGATGGTGAGGGAAGAGAGGCAACGGGAAGAAGACGAAGATGATTCTGTGAAGGTATTAGGCCGCCAAGCGGCTCTCAGGAAATTAGAGAGCGCCAATCGCGATGACCGCCATATTTCTCCGTCGCCCTTGCCTCGCTCGAAATCTGGGAGAGTGAGGAAACAAGCTGGAAATATTGGGTCTAATGTTGAACAAGACCAGCCACGGATGGAGGTAACAGAGGCGCCGGTTACCCAGGCGGAAACAGCACCTGCACCGGCACCGATACCTGTACCTGCACAGATACCGGCGCCAGTACAAGAAACAGCTCCCAAACCGGAAGCTCCGATAGTTCTGTCGCCCCTCGACACGGCAACAAAAGCTCTTCGCATGGAGAAACAGGCAGTAGACAGAGCACACTCACTCAGCCCTACCCGTGCGCATTTCCTTGCGACCCCAAGCCCAGTAAGCCAATTTTCAATACGCCACGAGCCGCCGGCACGATCGATATCGCCGCGCAAATCTGCGCTGAAACCATCGCCATCGCCGCGGGGCCCGTCTCCTATGGGCTATACCCCCACTGGTTGGACGGCTGGCCCCAGCTCTGGCGATGTATCCGATGCGTCGACGAATCAATCCGAGGAAAGAATCGTGCCCAAAAAGAAGTCTGTGCGTGTCAGTTTTGACGAGCGCAACAATGTCGTCGTTGGCGAAGAGCCTGACGTGCCGGATGCCAGACGGACGTGGACCAGCGGCTATATCCGAGGAAACAAAGCCACGTCTCCCATCCAGGATGGACCGGATGAGATTATGGGCCCGAGGCCTGTGTTGCCGTCCTTCGGCAGCGTGCGTAAGAATCAGCCACGAGATTTAGAAGATCGCCCCCTGGTAAAGCCAGTGGGCCTTCAAGGCACCCCACCTGCGATCTCTCCATCGAATAACAGAAGCGAGTATTTCACAGGCCAGTCTTCGGACTATGCTGTTGGGTCTCTATTGCAGCAGGAGCGGAACTTAAGGGCTGCGCCAAGCGTGTCTAACTCGAACGATCCACTGCCGCCGGAGGTTACTTCGGTCGAGGGCAGTGGATACGTTTCCGATAGTGGAAGTAGCACCCATAGCTTCGTGGTGGGGAAGGCCGTGGCTGTTCCCGTAGCTGTCAATGATGGGGATACGCCGAAGACGGTTGAGGCTGGCGGAAAGCCCGGATTTATTGAGGATCTTGGGGTTATCCCGGAAGTCGAGACCCCGGGCGACGATGCTGTCCGCGAACAACTGGAGGAGTTTCCTACAGAGCTCCGCCAGGATGATACCGCGGCCCATGACTCCAAGACCAACGGCAACGGCAATGCTCCGACTTTCACAGTTACACAGCCAACACCTCTGTCAGAGCAAGGGGAGTTCCAGCATCAAATCTCAGCTGGTTTGAACGACAATACCTGGGAATCTGCAAATGAAAAGGAGATCCCACTAAAAGATTATATTGCCGGAAATGAGGTTGCAGGCGGGCCAGTCGCTGTGCAAAATATTCTCGGTGGCCATCCTGTCACCGTCGATGAGGAATCTTCTGATGGCGATAGCATTTATAGCGATGCCGCCGAAGAATTATCAGACAATGGCGATGGCTTCATGTCTCTAGACGCCGTTTTAGGTAGCACGGAACCTAGTGTCAAACCCGTGGAGACACCAAAAGCGCCTGATTCGGGCGAAGGGTGGGATGAGTCCCAACGTTTCTGGAGCGGGTTGTCGGCAGATAAACGGCGACAGATGGAGCTCGACGCCCTTCTTGAGAACGACGAAGATCGCGAAGAGTCAGAAGATGAAGTGCCAGATCTGAAGCCGCTGAAGCAAGTATCTGTTGCAAAGGCTCAAGCGACTCGCAAAGAGAAGCAAAGTCCCAACAAAGCGGTTGCGGTTGACCGAACGTATCAGATTGCCCCAGGTGCCAAGGCAGGACCCGACGGTGTGCCAAGTATGAGAACCTCATTACGTGCGCCAAAGCCTAGGCAAGAAGAGGGCCAAATGCGAATGTCAATGCGAGACAATGCTGGAGGCAGCATGCGAAGCAACGCATCTGGCCGCCCGAGAGAAGGGAAGAAGCTACAAGCTGGAGGCGCTGCGGCAGCAATGAAAGCGAACGCTCCCAAGCCGCCGGCGCCGGCGCCCACACCCAAGCCCACGCTTCGCCGCAGCGCATCAGTGGAGTCTGACAGCAGCTTTGTCCGTGACAGGCCACGGAAGGATGGCTTCCAGATGAAGCGCTCGATGCGGGGCTCTTACAGCCGGGAGGCCCCCACTCTTCGTGGCCCCGGCCCGATAGACGCGACACCTGCGCAGTCCAGCCGCTTCAGCATCCGCTCGCTCTCTCCTTCCTCCCGCAGACTCTCAGTTAGTAGCACCACCCGCCAAACACCCTCTCTCCGTGCTGCACCCGACGAACCTCCCAAGTCGCCTCGCCGTCTCTTCAGCCGGACCAAAGCAATTCCAGCGCCAAAGGCATTCAAACCCAGTAGCCGCTTCGCCGACTCAAGCGACGAGGAGGACGCTCGCCCCGCGACTACCTTCCGCAGCCGCTTCGCTGACTCCAGCGATGAAGAGAATGATGCACCACCGCCACCTGCCACAGGCTCGTTCCGGCGCTCACAGAGCTTAAGACCCATACCGCGCACCAGCGCCGCCGATGGCGACTCAAGCGACCTGCCGGATAGCGATGACTCGTCTCCCTTCCGCGGTGCATCTGGCGTCAACGCAGCCGCGCTGCGCATGGCCCGCGCCAACTTCCAAGCCGGCGGCAACGCGACAGAAATTTCTGCTGCTGATTTCCGTGAAGCCCCGCGCAAGAAGGGGGGACTGATGAGTATCCTTCGACGTAAGAAACCGGAGCAGTCGGGACGTATTCAGCGCACGGACTGGGGCGAGTCGGCAGCTAGGCGGGATACGCCACTGGAGCGCAGCAAGGCTGATTTGGAGCTTGTGAAGAGCAGAGATGCGAATGTGAAGGCGGCGCAGAGCCCGAGGTTACAGAAGAGAGCTGGGCCGTCGAGGACGGTGAGCTACCAGGCTCCGCCTGCTGTTGAGGCGCAGGCCGATGGGAGGCCGGCGACTAGTGATGGGGTTGCTGATGGGTGGAAGGCTAATGGGGACGGGGTTGGCGTTGTGAATGGGACTGCGGCATCGAGGCCGGGTGTTCTAAGGCGGAATAATACGGCTGGGTCTGTCGAGATTGTTGGGGGGGATGCGAAGAAGAAGAAGTTTGGGCGGTTACGGCGCCTGTTTGGCAACTGAGTTGGATATCGTGTCGGGTTTTGGGTTGCTGGTTGCTGTAATACATATGGCCGGGGGATGGGGGTTAAAAGGGTAAAAGGGGATATATATACGAGGGTCTGGTTGGGGGGTTGGCGCATACACGGCTGGGAAGTGGGCGGATGATAATTCCTGAGGGAGTGTATATACGTGTACACTACACAAGACCATACGGCTTTTCCTTATGTTGCATGCAAGCTATAATAGATATACGAGAACAGTTAATCTGACGCCTGAAACCTAATCTACCTTAGCCATACTGTCATGTTGTGTTTTTACCAACTCTAAACACCTTCCGCCTGTTTCCAAAGTAGAAGCGCCAAGCCACCTAAGCAGGCCCATAATATATATCTGTTTCGCCAGGAACCTGCGCCAGTGAGAATTCCGCCGAAGACAGCCCATGAGCTGGTTTTGGGGAAGACTTGGTCCGTAAGCTTCCATGGTTGGCCAAGGAATTCTGACAGGGGATCGGATGCTCCACCCGAGGACTTGGTTAAAATAGAGTTGCCTGGACCCCATGAAGTATAAATCAGTGCATGACGACGATTGAAGCCATGAGAATAATACAGGCAACAGCATTAACACGCGAACACTAGAATCTGCTTTTAAAGCATCTCTGTACCCAATATCCATACCAGTGCAAGTAGGCTTACCCACCACCTCGTACCAGCGCAAAACCACATCCATCACGCCATCTAAATGCAACATAGTCACTGAGAAGTGCATTATCGCTGAGAGATCCCCAGCAGCGAAAAGGGGAAACCAGGACCCCTCGACCCGGCAGGCACGCCGCACGCAACCCCACTACCCTGCCATGTCATCCGCCACGAGCACCGTCCTCTCCATCCCCGAACTCCTCCAAAGCATCCTCACGCACCTCCCCATCCCAGAACTCCTTCTCACCGTCCCCCTCGTCTCCCGCACCTGGCAACACGCCATCCTCTCCTCTCCCATCCTGCAACAGCAGCTCTTCCTCGCCCCCGCCCCAATCACCACTCCCAGAACCGTCAATCCGCTCCTCGCCGCCAAGTTCCCCGCTCTCTTCGACAACCCGCATTTCGGGAAGCGGTACGATATGCCGAGCAGCACGCAGAAGGCGTATGCACCGTTCCGCTACATGATGAATCGGTACATGAGGCGGTACGTGGTTAAGATGGAGGAGGTGTGGGAGATGGAGTGTTTTGCCAGTGAGGGGGCGAGGGAGGTGTACTTTTGCCCCGGGGCGAGCTGGCGGAGGATGTTAGTTGTGCAGCCGCCTGTGTCGGCGGCGGAGCCGCGTGATGGGGTGGAGGCGGGTGGGGTGGGGAAGGAGGATTTGACGATGGGGGCGTTGTTTGAGGAGATGGTGCAGGTGATTCGTGCGAATGCGAGGGCGAGCGTGGAGCCGGCGGTCGTGAGGAATAGTCGCTGGAAGCAGGGGAGGGAGATTGTGCTTGATTGGGGGGAGCCGATGGCGAGCGTGACGCCTGTCTTTCGGGAGTTCTTTCATAGTCGATGGGAGAGGGAGGAGAAGTTGAGTAGGCTTAGCATAGAGGGGCGATTAAATAGGTGAAATGTGAGGAGTTCAACCCATCATGATAATCTGCGGTGGGTATATATGTTAGTCGGTTTACTTTAGAAATATTTCTCCGGGATCTGGTAGAATCTAAGACGAGAAGAATGTTTACAGATAAATAATGAGTTAAATAAATATGAAAGACATTGTCATAATTTCGATCTAAATGTGCTTCTAAACTATAACCTTGAAAGTGTAACAAAATCTAACGATATGCAGCTATCTTTCTCGCCCAAGACTCGTCTCCCAACTTGCACGGATGAAAGTCTGCCGACAACAAAACCCCCATCTCCTCCTCAACCCCCACCTCATCAAACCTGTCCGCATCCACAGCACAACCCCAGTGCCCATTTTCTTCTTCGCACATCTTCAGCACCGAAATGGGCCACTTCATCCATACCTCCCAGTCCTCGCCAAGGAACGCATCCGTCTGCTCAATCATAAAAACGGGCCGCTCGCGCAGCCACCACCATCCCTTGTGCCATTTCGCCAGGACAAACGCCAACGCAGCGTAGTAGTGCGCCATGATAACTAGTGCCTTCGGCTGATGTGAGTTTGTGAGGATGACAAACTCGCTTGGCAGGAATGACAGCCAGTGGACGAGATAGAGCACCAGCGCGTCCGGGGAAGCACCGCCAAATGGTAGTTCTGATTCCACAATCTCAAGGATGGGTGTCAAGCTATTTATTATTGACCCATAAGACCCGAAATCCGAGTTTGCATAATGAGAATTTGTCGTTTTAATCATGAGGGAGAGATCGTAGCCGGGGCCGCTATCGGGGGAGATGTCTGGTAGCAGCATTGGTGTGCAGAGAGGGGCAAAAGGGCTGCGGGGCACACAGCCTGGGTTATAGCGAATGATATCGTAGAGACCGCAGGCGTGCTGGAGAAAACCATCCATGCCGGGCTGTGACGGGTCAAAGGTGGGGTTGCTGCCCGAGTGCATTAGGAAGAGAAAGGTGGTGGCTAAGACTGCCTCGAAGTTGTTCGTGACGTAGGTTGGGCTGTTGAGGGCGCTGCGGAAGGAGCGCAGGGAAGCCTGGAGGTGCTTGTTGGACTCGACCCTGTGTTCTTCGTAGGAAGCTGGATTGTGGCGTTGAAGCTGAGTAGAGCTGGTCATAAGGACCGCGTGCATGAGGAAATCGTTCTGCGACATATGTAAGTTGCTGCGTGGAATCGTGGGGGGATGTGCAGGGCTTCTATACGTTAAATGCTAGCTGTATTCCATCTTGTGTCCAAAGACTTTTGAGGAAATGACTCCCAATGAGGTCATTACCAGTAAACTCTGCAAAATGAGACAAAGCCTGAACATCCCGTATGCTGTAGCCTTCTCCCATGAGTATAGGGAGCTGCGTCGGGACGTTAAATGATGGAGAAGCATTCCTCGGCACCATGGCTCTTGACCCACTGCTGAAGGCTGCGGAGCGATCGAGCCCCTTGCATGATGACCCTTCGCCCGGTTCTTCGGTGGGCTCGGAGGCGTTAAATGTGACAATATTGCGTCGCCAGTCTTTGGACGGATCCGTGGTCCCGTAGGTACATTCACGTGAATTTTTGACGCATTTAGAGCAGTGGGGTTTGGCCTCGTCACACTATAACATGCTTAGTTTTATGCTGCAGGAGACATGGGTGGAACGGCAGCTACTGCCTGACAAATGGGCCTGAATGTTGGGTCGACCGGGGTCATAGGCTTATTCTCCGCGTGGCAACGGCTAGGCTTCATCCCAAAGGGGGATACCGGGGGATTTTACCTTTATGTGCCTCTGCCGGCAGCTTAAACAAGTCCCCTTGGACCGTCCCAATGATCTTCGAGTTCGTGTTTCGTTTTGGGTGGAAGCCATAGCGATAGATAGCAGTGTGATAACTAGGCTCCTCGATGTGGGGTTCAAAGATAATCAAAAGCATAAGCCGTAACTGACTGAATAGAGAGCGTATTCCTCGTGGAGGCCGTTCTATCTCGAATTCCTGGAGGCTTACTCAAGAGCGTGAGCAACACCGAGGGCGCGGGGACAGGACTATTAAACCTCAAGAGGGAAGTGACGAGGTGGCCCTGAGGCTGGCGAGATGAGCAAGTTGGCAGGGGGCGACACCGCAATTCCCAAGCGATAGACCCCAAACGCCAGACTTTAAATAATCCCAAGCTTCTCATTTGTTGATGTAACGCCACGCCTACCCCTGCAGGCAAGATCGGTGCGATCGTCCCCGCCTTCAGCGCCGTAAGATACCTGATCGGTCGTAGCGCTTATGTTTACTCGTAGTTTGGTACGGGTATACGAGAGTCAAATACGCCTGGAATTAACGTTTGGTAGAACAGCTGCCTTGGCGAATCCTCCTCATTTGGCCCCCATCAACACGAATGCCAAAATGATATCATTCAGCTTCAGATCATCGTAATTTGCTCAAACAGCAAGAGGATAAAATAAACTACGCCTCTTCTAAAGTGTCGGACACCAATCTCACCAATTATCAACACGGCGCTTGTCAGCAGCTATGAAGCTCACTGTCTGTTATATAACTCTTCATATCTCCCGCCTTAGGTTCGAGTATAAAACCATAATCTCACCTCGTTAATTTCGCGGGAACTCTATGCAATCATTCTCATAGTCCAGGCATGTTTCTCACCGCCATAATCACCACCGGCCTCCTCTCCCTCACCATCCTCCCAGCCGCCTCAGCAACCCCTTGCTGCCTCCCCCTACCGCCCAATCATCACAAAAAAGTAATCGACCTCTATACCCGCACCTGAAACGGCGAGGATGCCCTCCTCAACCGCACCTTCGCGCCGACGGCACATATGTACTCGGACCGCACGCCTACCGCCAACAGTAGCGAGGCGCACGTTATCCAGTCCTCACAGGATATCCTCAACTTCATGCATCAAGCGCAGACAGGTTGGGATAAGTACCAGTTTGAGGTTGCGGGGTGGGCTGGAGGAGACGGTGGAAACGTTGCGGTGAGGTGGAAGCTGAATGGGATTATTGGGGAGGGATTCGCCATTCCTACGTAAGTCAAGATGAGGCCCTTGGGGTTTTGATATTTTCTCGTTATTACGGCTATTATGAAGGTCTGACTTTTTGGGTCCATTTTCTAACTCCATGGCAGGCCGCTGAAACAGGGCGATCATGTTACCTATAATGGCACCGACTTCCTGCAGATTGACCAGTGCACAGGATTGATCAAGCAGGTCGATATCGCACAGGACTATATCACGTTCTTTCACAATCTTGGTCTCACTGGAATCAGCGTATAGACGCTACTACCGGCATATGGTTTGCGGTTACACGAGTGGGGGGGACTATTGCCTGGAATTTATAGGCACATTAGACGAGACAGTATTCAAACACAACTTTAGACTGTTTAATAAATATTAATTTTTCAGCAACGCCATTTTCGGCGTGTAAGTTTGGTCGAGTGCTGTTGATATCGTGCAATCGGGGCATGGGGAAGTTCGGAAGCTTGGATGGTTATACGTAGCCGGGTGAGCCCCTTTCATACCTGGGCCATCATGCTTTGAGAGGGCTAACATTGAATTCTAGATCCCGAAAGCGATTCACCAGATTTGAGGTTCAGATGGTATCTTAGGTTCCAGTACTTCAAAACTAATGAGTGACATAATATATCCTCCCGGTCCCGCCGGGTGCTCAAAGCGCCACCGCAACATTCTCATTCATATACTTCCCGACATCCCCCATGAATGCGGCCGCAACACAAGCCGGCGCGCCAAATGCAATCGTAATATAATAAATCAACTTAAACGCCGCCGCGAATGACTGCAGCGCCGCTTCTCCAACTGCCTGATACGCCGCCGGGTCCGCCATTAGCTGGGGGATGCCCTTCGCCAGCGCCGAGAACGGCACGGCGGACATGCCCTGGACGAGGTTAAAGATTACTTCCGGGTCGTAGACACCCGCCTTGATCATGGCAGGGGCGACAAGGGCGTAGCCGCCCTCGGTGACCTTAGCGACAAATCGGTTGTAGAAGATGGCGAGGCCGAGGACCTGGGTTTGGGCGCGCAGGGCCACGGTAAGAGCTGTGACGGAAGCGAGGAGGTCTGGGGGAGTGAGGACAGTGATGATGACTTGGTTGGGAACGAGGACGCCGCCGACGCCGAGGAGGGCGAAGCAGATGGCAGGGAGGGCTGTAGCGACGTTGTGGGGATCGATGGCTGCGAGGGAGGCCGACGCTAGAGAGTGTTAGGGGGCTTTGAGCAGGGACCGGTAAGGGGGGAACGCACCAACTGTCTGCATGACACAGAACATGGTCATCACCACAGTGATATGCTTTTTGAAGAGGTGAAGCAGGAAGGCAGACAGGATTGCCCCGCCAAGGATGCAAATTCCGATGGGCAACGTGTAGAGCCCATTCTGGTGATGGTCTGCGCCAAACACGGAGATTCCCTCGATGGGCCAGAACACAACTAGCGGGACATAGTTGACACCCGCCGCGAAAATGACAAAGAGCATGCAGAAGAACGGGCGTGGCGCCTTGATTATGCGGCGTGGGAAGAGCGGATACTTCGTGCCAAAAAACTCCCACGCCACAAAGGCGAACATGAGCGCAAATCCCAATAATAAGAAGGATAGGACATGTGAGGAGGTCCACGCATACTGCTGCCCGCCCCAGCTAAGTGCGAGAAGTACAAAGACAAGGCCAGTAGTCAGCAGGGCGCCGCCGATAAAGTCAATGCGGGAGATAAGTTCGCGGCGGGATAAACCAAGGGAGTTAACGCGTGGCGGAGGTCGATAAAATATGATGAGAATGGTAAGCGTGAGAGCATTCCAGAGCGCGAGGACGCACCCAATCCAGCGCCACGATACCTGAGCCATCCAGTTTGCGTAAAGAGAGCCCGGGGACCATGGAATTATGGAACTGAGAGAAATCACTGCGTATAAAGGACGCCGCGAAGTAGGCACAATCTCAGCAACGACAGCTATGGCGAGGAGTTCCTGGGTCACGGCACCGGCACCGAGGAGGATGTGGCCCGCTATGAATCCCGGGGCGTTGGGCGTGACAGCACATACTATTGCGCCGACGACGGAGACCAACAGCCCAATGATAAAGAGGGGTTTGCGACCGATCAAGTCGGCGAGGGGTCCTATGAAGGGGGCCACGGCGCCCATGGCGACAGAGCTTGCTGTGAATAGCCATATGGTGAGAGACTGGGCGTTCAGTTCTTTGGCAACGGTTGTGGTGAGAGTGAGGTAGAGGAGCGGGAAGATTTGGGAGCCGCAGAGGGCGAACGAGCAGCCGACGACGGTCATGAGAAATGAGACAGAATGCTAAGCTCTGTTAGACATGGCACGGCAGAGGGACTATGGGGAAAGAGAGACTTACAGTGCTGTAGGCCCCGCCATCTCCAGTCTCCAAATCTGTTGCTCCATGATTGTCGTACTTCTCGCTGTGGGGCGACTCTATAGGACGGACTTCAACATGCTCAGTTTCCGTCGGTGTAACTTGTTTGTCCAAACTCTGTGTAGATTTCTCTGCTGACATTGTAACAGATTTAGACAGGTCTAAGAAGAAACTAGTGTGCCATAGATAGGGCAGCCATGGTGTATATATGGAGAGGACCCGGATCGGCGAGGCATAGCTCCCACACACAAACTCGAAATATTGCCTGTGATAGACGCTAAGTCATCGACGGTCCCCTGATGGGCCTCAAAACATCGAGTTTAGCAATTGAGACAGCATCCCCGCGAAATCGTCCCCGAATCCCCACAAAATTAGCGTCGAGATCTGCCACTACCCCACAATGGGGCAAAGATTGCCTCCCGCCCGTCCTAACATATCGTCACTCAAGCGATCATCAGGTCCACATTCCTCTGTACTAGGCGCTATCCGTACTATCCTCAAGACTTGCGCCTTGCACAGCATATCATGTCGTTGCAAGTGCGATGGGAATACGAGAGGTTCCTTGCTGGCAGCCGTGTCAACTTGACAATGACCTGACTCTCGACGCCTCCAAGCAGACTTCCCGTCTCTCGAATCCTCAGTTCCATATTGAATGACCTGCAGCTAGCCAAGCAGCTGTATCGAAAACACGCCGGAAGTCGCTAGGAGCCTAGCTTCTAAAATGGGAAGGAGAGTTTTGTAATAGAACCGTTCTACTCGAGTCCTCATCCGCCGGACATGGTTCTTGGTCGCAATTGTGGGGTTAACGGCGCCAAACTAGGACGCGGGGAAAAGTCGCCAAGGGGAAACAGGGTACCGAGGCACGGTCTTTGCGTATCCCATGTGAAACTAGGCGTATTGATGTTTGCTGGACTTTTCTATACCATTTGCATTATAATAATGCCCAGTGGGTTGTTTTGCATGTACTAGTAAAGTTACGAAGCTTAGAGAGATTTGAGCCGCCAAGGCTTGGTGCGAGTGGTTGTCGCTGTTTATAGGGAAGTTGAGCTCGGCCTGTCAGTGTCTGACAGCTAACGGGGCTGTGGAGTTACATCTCTGGGCGTTGAATGTCAACATGTAACCCCAGGCACCAGCAACAATTGGACCCTCATAGTATCTAGCAAACTTCAACAAAATTAAGCAGAGATGTTCGCGTCCCTTAAACTTCAAGAAACCGTTAGCCAGAATTGCTGGAAGCCAGTTGTCATCTAGCTTATCATAAGGACTTTGCCAACATTTGGCACTGATTAAACGACTTGCCGTGACAAGGCCACCATGTAGATCTAGAATGGAAGTCAGCAGTTTCCGCAATAATCGCTGCAAGAAGAATAATGCACCTGTGATCCGATTTGGTACAGATTCATCAGATCTCCGAGTACGTTGAACATTCTTCGTGTGAAACCGAGAAGCGGATCTCCATACCTGTACGGTAAGTGACTGTAAGCGGGGAATCCTCGCTAGTGCCGCTTACAGGTATAGCAATAAGCCCCCATCTCACTCGTCAGTATCAGAACGGAGTGACGTGAGCCCACAGCATTCACGTTGAATCCTACGGTCCTGGATTTGATGTGACTGGCTTACTTTCCTGCCAAATCTGATTGCGAAGGATTTGAGGCCATTCACATCAAATTCCGAGAGCGTAGGGATCAATGTGAATGTCTTACTTTCCAAAGCCTGCTTTAGCCTAGGTAACACCAAAGGGGGTTTATCCTAGACTCTGGTCTCTCGTTACTCTATATTTTTTCTCTTTTATCTCCTCCCCCTTTCCACTTCTTTCTCTCCGTCCCCCTCATTTCTGTTGATTTCTTTCCATCTTCCTGCAAATCCATCATATACACTTGCCTTTCTCGCTCGCACACTAGCCATCTAGTTGTGATATACAGTGTCTGAGGACAGAGGCGATGGCCATCTCAATAATTGGACCCGCCCTGTATGGCTGGTTGTCTTGCTTCAGTATTGGCTGTGTGATGTTCATTGCCTATGTAGGTTCTGGGTGATAGATACAAAATGATTTAGAATGGCCGCGGCTAATAATGTTAACTACCCCAGTTCATTGCATCGGCCATTTACAATCTCTATTTCAGCCCATTGGCGAGATACCCAGGCCCATTCCTTGCAAAGATTTCAGCGTGGCCAAATTTCTATTATGCCACCACTGGCTATCGGCATATTTGGATCTGGCAATGCCACGAGATCTACGGTAAGGGGTTGCTCTTCTGCACTTGTCCTATCGAGTCTGACATTCCAGTCAGGCGAGGCCTTCCGCTTCAAACCAGACGGCGTTCTGTTCAATTCCCCAAGTGCTTATCGCGCTATATATCAGACGAAAGCCAACACCAAAAAAGGGAAATTCTACGAAATCTGGCCACGCAATTCACAGTATATTAACACTTTGACTACGATAGATAAAATAGCTCACGCACGCAAAAGGCGGGTCTTAAATTCGGCATTCTCTGAAAAGGCGATACGGTCCGCCGAAACCTTTGTCGTGAAGCACGTTGATCGCTGGACTGAGCTAATCATCAACGAGAATGATGGCAAGGAATGGACAGCTCCCAAAAACATGTCAGATTTATCAGACTACCTCGTTTTCGATATTATGGGAGACTTGTCTTTTGGGACGTCTTTCAACTTCAAAGAGGTGGAAGAGAACCAGTTCAAACACATTCCACGTACCATTGCAGACTACATGCAGTTTATGTATCCAGTAAGAAGATCTCAAGACACAATTCCCATCATGTGCTAACAAAACCTAGATCACACAATCTCCTATCTTG
Source organism: Pseudogymnoascus sp. WSF 3629 (assembly GCA_001662585.1). Classification (NCBI taxonomy): domain Eukaryota; kingdom Fungi; phylum Ascomycota; class Leotiomycetes; order Thelebolales; family Thelebolaceae; genus Pseudogymnoascus; species Pseudogymnoascus sp. WSF 3629. Next base: position 152,882 of record KV454605.1, read on the forward strand.
GGGCTTTGGGTTTGGCTGAAACCTAGAGGCCTTGACGGTCTTCTAGAGAGTGTGTCTCCGAAAAACGTTAGTGAGTTTTATAAATTCGTGGACGAAAGTGTTATTAGAAGACGGGGAGAGGAAGAGAATCTACAAAGGTCTGGTGCCGACGAGAGTCAGGGCCGGAAAGACATGTTCCACTATCTCTTCAAGACTACCGATGATGCGGGGAATCCAGCATACTCTGTTGACGAGCTGAATGCAGAAGCAAACCTACTTATTATTGGGGGCTCGGATACTACATCAACGATTATGTCCGGCTTTTGGTTCTACCTCACTAGGCACCCCAGGGTATATGACAAGCTTGTGGAGGAGATTCGTACAACATTCAAGTCCGCGGATGATATCAAAACAGGGCCGGCACTCATATCCTGCAAATATCTGCATGCTTGTGTGGATGAGTCGCTCCGGCTCTCGCCAGCTGGAACGTCGGAACTAGCTCGGGAAGTATTGCCAGGAGGGCTTGATATCGCAGGCCATCACATTCCGGAAGGCACTCATGTGGGAGTTGCTATCTGGACATTTATGCATAACCAGGAGTTCTATGGTGACCCTTGGGTCTACAGACCCGAACGGTGGATCCCAGACTCTGTGACAGGCGTGACCGCGGAAGATGTCGCCCGAGCCCAGTCTTGCTTCAACCCATTCACTATTGGGCAGGGCAATTGTGTGGGGCAGAAACTCGCCATGGTAGAGCTCCTGATCACCTTTGCAAAGACGCTACATCGGATGGACGTTCGACTCACTCCTGGGGATTCTCTGGGTGCAGGTGCTCCAGACCTTGGATGGGGAATGAGAAGCAAAGAGCATATTATGCTCAAGGACGCCTTTATTTCTATAAAAGATGGACCGATGTTGCAGTTCCGCCGACGAACTACGTAATAAAATACACTTAGAGAAGATTTGAAGGACTAGCTAGGACGTAATAACTCAAAGCCACTCCGGTCTCCACTCGCTTTAAACGCTTTCCTCTTAATTTTCTCTTGTTTCCTCAACGCCCATCTTTGCCTCCACATCGCCTTCGGGATCACGGAATCTGGTCCAACCAGCGTGAGGCCGGGAGGTGTGATTGCCATAAGTAAGATGGCGAGGAACATTGGAATTGCATCGAACAAGTAGAAATATATTTCACGGCGGGGAAGCGGGTTGGAGTCGTCGTTGCCGCCCGCGAATTCGATGAGACGGAAGATGATTCGGATCTAGGTTCATGAACAGTGTTAGCCTTCGTGATATGGGGCGAGGCCAGAAATTAGGTAGCAAAAAACGAATGGAAATTTAACATCGGAGTACCTACAGTGATGAGCAGCAAGCTCAGATAGATTGTATAAAGTAGCCTCCTCCAGTCCTTCTTGCCCGTGCTCTGAAACTGACCAGTTTTCTCCGCCATTAATAGCCGCATGTGAAAGGCCACTGCAAAGCCTACAAACACTATTATGAAGGCCTCTTGAAGGGAAATGCCCGCCATGTAGATGCGGATTCCTCTCAGTGCTTGGTCTGGAGGGGCGGTATTCGTTGCCTGGGCACCTCCAATAAGCTGAACTACGAAGCAAGCAATATCGGCGAAGACGAACCACAGTGTGAGGTTGTATAGCCTAATGCCGAGGATGGAGAATGAAGGAAGGTAGAAGTGCACCATTCGGCCAAGAATGGTGTAGGCGTATGCGTTGATAACTTGCGAGCGTTAAAATGGGATGTGCAAAAATGGAGACAAGATCCTACTTACATATTGGCGCGAGGAGAATGAGAATTTGAGAAATAAGTGCTAGACCTGAATTCTGTTGGTTCCGCGTACTTATTGTCCTCGTAGCGTAAGAACCAAATTCCCAGATGGACCCCATAATGATGACCAAATAGAACCCCTTTCGAAGGAAACATTTGTTAGTTAAGATTCCAACAATTATTCGGAAGACTGACCTTCTTATACTTGATACCCTCAGCGATGTGAACAAATGTAACGACGCCAAAAAATATGGAGGCAACGAGCGCAGCAGCAAAAGACGGGTAATAGTTATATTGGGCGTTGCAGTTGCCCGGAGGGACATATCCGTTTGAATCCGGCATGATTGTTGGGCTGCATTCTGGGATATCGAGCGTAATGGTTTTAGCTGCAACTGTCTCGTCCGGAAGGGTGATGGGGTCGATTGTAATAAACTGAGTACGAGGAACGAGAGTAGTAACAAGAGTAGTAGTAACAGGAGTGGAAATAGCAGTAGAGACGACAGTGGCAAGAATAGTGGGAGCATGTGTCTGTGCCGCCTGAAAACTGAGAGCTGCGGAGCCAGCCGCCGACATCAAAGCGATGAGGATACCGGTGGACCGGTTCTTGTGATTAAGAAGGAACATTGCTGGAAATGAAAAGTATGAGTAAAAATTTGAGCCAGATATTGGAAGATGTATGTTCCGAGGGTAAAGCCATTATAGAGGAAGGAAGAAGCTTATATACTGCAGAGAGTATGTGCGTTACCTAAACAACACAAGCACATCATTGGTGTGAAAGAAAGAAGATGAGGACGACGACGACTACGACGAAACGAGCGTTCCGTAACATAAGCACGTAACGTGAGCAGGGGGTAAATCGAGGCTGAAGCATTAGTAAACACATTTTTACAGACATTAATGAGAGTTTTGTAGTTAGTACAAGGCAGTCTACGGTGTCTGTGTGGAGAACTTGAGGATCTGACGTTGTGGATCTGATATCCACAACTATAAAATTCCTTATATAATCATCAACCGACCCTTGTGATTCGTTGGTTCGTAATATTTACTCCAATGCTCAAAATAGACAAGCAGCCAGGCGGGTACCAGGGTCCAAGGCGGCTCGGGTTTTCAGCATTGAAACGCTCAGGTACACGTACATACCATACACGGTAGCAAGTAATGTAATGAACAATTCCTAGGTTCCACGCAAGCTTCTCTCATTATGTCTATTTCCTATATTCCTTTCCGTATTGTAGACTGTGGCTTTAAACTATGACGGAAGCTTTAGCCCCCGTGCGACAACGACGACGGCGCACTTCCAATTCCAAGACTGGATGCCAGACATGCAAGTAGGCTTCCTCCTCAACCCCTCTGCATCTGGCACTCTACAATATTAATATATGCATATATAGAATCCGACGAGTCAAATGCGATGAATCCAAACCCACATGCCAGCGCTGCATCAGCACAGGTCGAAAATGCGACGGCTATGTCTCCAATACCCCTCCCTCGAACGCACACGACCAGCAAGCAGCCGCCATAATCCATCGAGTCCTCATGCGCATTCCAGGAACTGCACAAGAGAAACGCGGGTTTCAATATTTTTTCACGAATACTGCAAGGGAGCTCACGGGCTATTACACGTCGTCGTTCTGGGAATACCTCATCCTCCAAGCAAGCGTGGCTGAGCCATCGCTACGGCATGCTGTCATAGCAATCGCTGCTCTCCACGAGGAGTTCACAGATAGACGCCTAGGAGGAGTTTCACCTGGCCACGAGAATTCCGACTCCACGTTCGCTATAAACCAATACATGAAGGCGGTCTCCCACCTACGCCGGTCCCTATCTGCAGGAAAACAAGCACCCCTCACGGCACTGATGTCCTGCCTTCTCTTTGTTTGTTTTGACTATTTAAGAGGGCATTCTGATTCCGCCATGATGCATTTACAAAGTGGATTAGAGATATTACGAGATTTGGGCAGTCGGAGTGAAGAGGATAGAGATATTGCGGAGCAGAGCATAGCGCCGTTATTCATGCGACTCTCTGCCCAGTCGATTTTATATATCGATACGAGGAATTCCTTTGATAAGAGACGGTTTGCAAAGCAGCTTATGCACATCAAGACGAAGGAGCCGACTCCAATCCCGGAGTCATTTGGAGACTTGGAGGAGGCGAGATCTGCACTAGATACAGCTACTAATGGGCTATTCAGGGTGTTCTATATATGTGATGGCAAGTGAATTCTGTCGTTTAAACCCTCTATTATTCCATATCTATCCTGCCTCTACCGCAGTTGAGAATGCTAGCTGATGTCAGAGAAAGGGAACAAACCAATGAACGTCCAACCCCCAGAAGCCTACGCCACCTACAAAACCTACAGCGCGCAACTCCTTGCCTGGAATTCTTCCTTCTCTGCCTTCATGTCTCTTAAATTACACGCCCTCACCCCCCTTCAAATACGTGGCGCTACGCTCCTAAAGATCCACCACATAACCGCTACAATCATGGGCCGCTGCGTCCCAGACCCCACCGATCCGCGAAGCATCGTCGCCGCAGCCAATGACCCAATGATTTTCTCTCGGAGCACCAACGACTTCCAAACCGTGGTCAGTCTCTCGCAATCGCTGGTCGCAGCCGCGGAGCAGGATATCCAGCGCGGAAACGGCAGGTTGGCCGGGGGGCTCACGTTCAGCACTGATATGGGCGTTGTGGCGCCGCTCTACTATGTCTGCATTAAATGCACCGACGTGCCATTGAGGGAACAGGCAATAGAATTGCTGGGTCGGTGCCCGAGACGGGAGGGGATGTGGGATAGCGTCCTGGGCGTGCGGATGATTCGCGAGTTCTGGGAGATGGAGGAGGTGCATAGACAGCTGCGACAGGGGATGGTGAAGTTGGTGCTGGAGGATGATGGGAGGTGGGAGTGGTCGTGGAGAGATGTAAACAGTAGAGGGGAAGGCAGGGGTGCCGGGTATGCTGTGAACGAGATGCCCAGGTCGCAAATATGTTAATATGACATCCCAATACTTAGAAGCTACGAAGATACGAAACTAGATACAAGAGTAGAGGCCAATTGTCTGGCTCACTACAACATTTTTTCCTTTATACCCAGATTTATAATTTCGAAATGGTTCGCATGTGCCTTATCTATCTTTCCTTCATTAAGATACAATGTAGAAGTCGTGACAACTCTCATAAGTCTGATCATTCGCAATAGCATACCAATACCACTGAATGACGCATTTCCCCGCAGTGCCACAGGCCGACCCCAGCCCACTCGGAATAGTCACGTTGAATTTGGTCTTCTGAGCATAGGTCGAACCATCCGTCACATCAGGCCAATGATCCCATGTCTTGAGTGCCACCACTACTTTATTTGTCGAGATATCGACGACAGAGGCATTGGCATAACCGGGCTTGTGTCCAGCAACCAGGTTAATGTGGAAGGGTATAACGTCGTCGGTGTTGAGTGCCATGACCCGGCTTGTGTTGTCGTCGAATTGGTAGCCACGGCATAGGTATGCGTTGCATTTGTAGTCTGAATTTATGTATGGTATGGAATTTTCGATGGGACCGGTGTTATCTAGAAGAGTAAAGAGTTAGATAAAGTTGTTTTCTGCATTAAAGGTAGGTTATAATAACCAGACTCAAGCTTTTCTGCGACAGCCGATCCACAAGCTGATATATGGGCGTTGCCAGTCTATTTAGGAATTGTCAACGACCTGATCCCCGCTAGCAATATCAAGAGAAACTCTGAATGCTACTGACCAGCCGGGGAGTTGGAGAGTCAATTCTAGCATGCCCCAACACTCCACAAACCGCTGCCGAGAGAAGAATAATCGGTGTTGTTAGAAACATCTTTGTGAGCTTAAGCTTAAGCTTCCCTGCGAGTCTTTCGGGGTTTCGAAAATTGTTCCTCACAGACCTACCACCTTTTGACCTTATATAAACTCTCATACATTTTACATATATTACACTATGGAGATCATACTTCGTTAGTTCAGGTGATAAGTTAACGGATCAAGGACAGAACAAATTAATTATTCGCGGCGGCGATTTATCCACAAATCGGAGCTCGGGCTCAAGTTGACCCTCAACTCGTAATGTGAATATCATCGCAGCCATACTCCCTCCACTCAAGTACTTTAATCAGTCTCATTCAACTTCCACCAAAGACAAATCAACCTTGGTATAGAAAAGCCATTGAGTTCAGTGATGGTAGCCCTCTTCCAAGACGGCCGCTCGTGATATCCTCCAATGATGCTCTCTCGGGGATGTAGAGCCTGTTGAAGATCCGGATGCTTCCCTATTTGGCAATCCCAATCGACACTGTTGCATCCAGCCTAACATCCGAAAACAGCAGTCACCCACGCGCGCGAACCATTCCACGGAAGCAAGGAACCATAATATCCCATACATCTCAAACGGCGAAAATGCATGCAATAGCAGAGACGAGATGAATCCATTCCAATAAAGAGAGGGGTATTTCCAAACGCCAATGCTCCAATATCCAACACCCAGTTCTCACAACCCCCTACTCCCCCTCCCCACCAAGCACCCTCACAACAACCTCAAAAACCCCAAACACAATCCCCGCCGCCGGCACCGCACGCATCAAATGCGGCGTCACCCCCCCATACAGCGCACCCACCCCCTCCTCCCTCACAACCAACCGCACACACTGCACAACACCCCTGTACTTCAGCACCCCCTCCACCGGCGCCTGTCTCAACCTCGTCCGTAGAACCTCATGTGGATACGCCACTCCAACCGCTATCCCCTTCGATGCCCCCGCCGCAACAGCCCAGACAGCACCATCGCGTACTCTCTCCCACGCCCCCTTTTCCCTCCCCGCACCCCCGCGCCTCTCCTCCCTCTCCTTGATAACCCTCTTAACGCGCTCATAAACAACCCACTGCACAACCGTCTCTCCAACACCCAAATAACTCGCCCCCAACCCCCTCCAGAGTCCTCTCCACCCCTCCCCCTTTACAATCTTCCCTACACAATCAAGCGCCCCCTTATACCTCCCCCCATGCCCAGGATCAAGTTGTACCCTCGTCTTGACGACCCAGACGGGACACATCACTGTACATACCACTCCCCCCCCCACCGCCGCCGAGATGGCATGTAGCCATCCGCCTTGAACGCCGTGTTGTTCTAAGACAAGCTTGATGCTGTTGTAGGTCCAGAATTTCAGGGCGCTGCTGGGACCGAGACCGGCGATTAGGGGGATGACGCCTTTGAAGAGGGCGCGGGGGCCTTCGAGGTGGTGGATTGCTTGTAGTAGGTGGATAGTTTCGCGGATGTGATGTGTTGGGCTGAGAGTGCGTGCCGATATGCCGCCGCCACTGGAGGAGGGGGAGAAGTAGGAGAAGGTCGATAGTGAGGGGCGGCGGTAGAATTCAGATTGTAATCTTGTGCGTAGAACGTCTAGGGGTGCGGTGAGGAGCGCGGCTATTACGCCTCCGGCTCTGTGGGTTGTTAGTTTATATCATGCAGATGGTTTGAACTAAACTGTGGGTTGGGTGGGAATGAAGGAGAAGACATACCCGCCCGCCACAAGAGGGACCCATTGCTTCGAACCCTGTATCTTGGATGCGGCTTCGTTGTTTGTATTTGGCAACGCAGGAAACCGGAGGAGGTGCGTTCTCTGAACATCTTCATCACGCACCGAGGCGGATGGGCGTGTGCTGCCCATAGATGTGGTATCTCCACTCCTGCTCGGGAGGAGGAGATCTTGTGACGACGAGATTCTGTGAAGTGGAAGCCACGGGCTCTCGAAATAAATAAACAAGAAATCCCAAAATTGCGAATCGCCGAGGTAAGTAAGGTAAGGTACGGGAGTGCCTGTATGTGTCACCCACCAAGGTACCGCGAATATTTTGTGTGATAGACGGATTAGGAGTGAAACAACAAATACCTGATAACTGATACCTGATAACAGCAGATAGCAAGCACCCCCTCTCTCCAAGAATTCACTTCCTCCAACAAAACCAAATCTCCCAAAAAACGCGCTACACCAGTAAAAATAATCATTCATCTATATAAACACCCCTTTCTTTCCTTCCTTCCCACCCCACCGCACTCCTTTATTTAAAGGGCGCCCTTATTTAAAACCCTCCCCCTTTTCTTCCAACCAAAAACCACAGCCAACGACTTAGACAGCAACAAACAAGCTTTAAAACTTTAAAACTTTAATCAACGCCAATATGCCAGTGTACAAAAAAATGCCATGCCAACCAAAAAAACATGCCCAAAAAATATATATAACGCTCCACAAACCGACCCCAGCTTATTCCCCCCCTTCGCAAGAGCGCTCAGAGAAAACAAATACCGAACCCAGATCCTCCCCCAGCCCCCCCCCCCCCTTTGCCCGCCAAAAATAAATAAATAACAAGCAAGCAAGCGAGCGGCCTTCTATACCACATCCACCGTCTTCCCCCCACAATCCGGAATCACAACCCCGGGCTTCAGCACGCGATTAACATCCATAATCCCCCACTGATCCTCCCACTCCTGCGCGGGCTTCCCCGTCTCAGCCTTAGTATTAAACTTGATCTTCCAAGGCTCATCAAACGCCTCGAACCAGAAATACTGCGTCCCATTCGTCATCGCCTGGCACACCCACTGCTCCATAAACTGATTCAGCTCCGCCACGCCCGCCACGCTGCCCTTGTCGCACGTGTACACGCCGTAGCCGCAGTCCGTGCCGCCCTTGGTCGGCCACCCGGTCTCGGCGATGATGTTCTTCTTGAGGTCGGGTTTGAGCGGGAAGTCCTGGTTCTGCCAGAACTGCCAGGTGAACTCGGCGGCCTCGGCGATGGGCTTGCCAGTGAAGAAGGGGTGCACGTTGCTCAGGATGTAGTCGCTCTTGGCGGCCAGCGCCGCGTCCCAGCTGTTCCCCAGATCGCTTGTCGACACGCTTAGATCGTACTTGAGGGTTTTGAACTTGGCGCGCACCTTGTCTAGTAGCGCACCGAGCGCCGAGGAGTCGATGTCCTGGCGGAAGAGCATCTCGTTGCCGATGATGGTGCCGAGGAAGGGTGTGGTGCCGTAGTTCTTGAGGATGTCGTACATCTGGTCTAGCTGGCGCGCGTTGGTCGTCTCGTTCTTGTCTTGCCACACGCCCAGCCAGATCTTAACCTTGTCTTGTAGCCCGAGCTGCTTGAGCGAATGGATCACCAGCTCTGTCTGGTTACAGTCCGTGCCGTACAGGCGCACGACGTTGGTTAGCTGCGAGATCACGGCCATATCACGGGTGACGTTGTTCTGCGACGCTGGGTAGTGTAGGCAGTCCGGGTACTGCGTGTACATAGGCGTGTAGTCCATGCCAGGGAAGACCTTGTGCAGCTTGGCGTTGTTCAGCAGCGCCTTGATCTCCGCGCTATCCTTGGTGAGGTCGCCATTTGCTGTAGTGTCATCAGTAGCACTGCCACCAGAGCCGGCCGCCGTCGTGGAGTCCGAGCTACTGGAGCCACCTTTCTTCTTCGTCAGCATCACACCGAGCACGCCGCCTACAGTTCCACCGATCACGAGAAAGGCGATGATCGCGATCGCGATCCACATCGACTTCTTGTGCTTTTTGTTCTCCTTCGCCATCCAGCCATCCTTCTCACGCTCGTTTGCGATGAATGCGGCGTGCGCGCCGGTCCCAGTCGATGCGTTTCCGGGCCCGCTAAACAGCGAGGCACCCTCCGCTGCACTTCCACTGCCGTTGCGAGCTGCTATTCCGCCGAGCGCTCCAGCGCCTAATGCGCCGCCAGCAGCCAGAGCACCACCTGTGCTCGTGCTGAGTCGGTCGGAACTCCGCCCTAAACTTAATAGGGAATTGCGGTGGTGCGAGGGCTGCACGTAATCGAGTCCATCGTCGCCATCATCTATAATGGCATTCGGGTCCTGGAGTTGCCATGACGGGTCTATCCTCTGGGAGTAACGATGCAGCGCCGCGTCCTGTTGTGGATCGTAGCCCGCATAATCTCCAGCTCTCGTGCCAGATTCTCCCGGCCTCGACACCGCCATGAGAGGAACTCCAGCAGCAGCCGGATAGGCTTGCCTTGAATTCCCCTGTCCCTGTCCCTGCCTCCCATACATCTCTCCGTCATAAGGAGACCTTTCCCTCGAATCGTACCTCCTGTTGTCGTATCCCTCGTCCGAATAATTATCACCTCCATAATATCCCATGTGCGCTGGGTTAGCCGCCGGATTCACGACCGGGTCAGCATCTCGATATCGTTGCTGCCCAGCTACAGGCGGCAGCGTTGGTTGCCTATATCCTGGCCCTTGCCGTTGACTCTGGTTGTAGTTCAGCGGCCTTCCGTCGACGCCGTATTCGGGTATGCTCCTCATCGCCTCCATGCCGCTCTCTCGCGGCCGGTTATCTGCAACGCCCATCGCTATCCCAGCAATGCCCCCGCCAGCCTGTTGCCCGAAGTTGTCTGCGCCTGGCGTCGTGCTCGAGGCCATCGAGGTGGTGTTGTAGGGTTCGCGACTGTAGTACTGTTGCTGTTGCTGCTGCTGTTGGCCAGCATGCAGTGGCACACTCGGTGGACCTCGTTGTTGGGAAGGCTGTGTGTTTTCTCCTGGCACCGGTCGGCGCTGTTGGCGGGTGAAGCTGCCGTGTTGTGGGTAGTTGGGATTCGGCGGGCTCGAGGACGCTTCTGGGTGATTGAGCGGTGCGGCGGAGGGGTCGTCGTAGGCGTTTGCATATCGTGACATGATGAAGGAATGAACAGAGTGATAAAGGTCTTTGTACTCGATCTCGTCAGCGGGGCCACCAGTCGTGGCGAGGAGTATAGTGGGTTAGTAGCTGTGGAAGTCCAGCGACATTGGGGCGCAGAAGTCGTATTCTCGCTGGGCAAACGCTCTGGCGAGATTGATTACTTCGTATTCCTTTTGGGCTGGCGTGCGCGCGCAGGCGGGCGGCTTAATGAGCGGAGTAAGACGGAAGGAGCGGCGTGGTGGAGATGTGTATATTGACCGTATTCGCAGGGTAAACAAGTGAGATGAGAGTACGAGGGAGCGAGAATAGTGGATGAGAACGAGCGAGTGTAAGTATAAACAATTGTACAGCGACAGTATATGTCAGAGTGTGTATAGAGTATTATTAGAGATGGAGATGTAAATGTTGAAAGGTCTTGGCTAGGGGTCAAGGCACAGTACAGTACAATATTGACAATGAATTTGAGGAGCAGCAACAGCGGCAGGATGGTGGGTGTGGCTTTGGTAGAGTTTGGGGATAATTACAGGGAGTGAGGGGAGGCAAGTTACAGCAGGGAACAGCCGTGTCAGTGTCTCAGCTGGAACTAACGGGATTCTGGTTGGTGAGACAACAAATCACCACTAGGAAATGCCAGGAATTGCCAGGAAGGAGCCAACTCAGCCTCGTTGACGTGTTGACTATACCCGAAGAGGACTAGACGGGAGCAACCGAAGATGCCAAAATTAGACCGACGTCTCGTATAAACACAACAGGCACAAGGCAAAGACCAAAATAAGGCCGAAATCAGGCAAAAATTAAGGCAGAAATAGGCGGAACTCAGGCACCACAAGAAACTCAAGGGTCCAGTTGCCCCAACTTTTGTGTCAGCTGTCTGTCACGTGTCGATCACGTTCATAATGAAGATTACGATTGATCACGTTATCCAGAGTGTTATGTTGATGTCTCATGTACGGAATACGAAGGTCTATATACTGCTATGAATATAAATCTATATAGTATACCTTGCGTCTGCTGTGGATTATAATATCTTGGTATTTTGATATCTTTATTTTTTTCATGTATTCATTCCTTTCTTTAATACTTATATCTCACTTGCTAAGTACACTAAACACACATAGCATCACCAACACCGGCCATGACCTCATCGCTCCCGCTGCCGCCGTTACTAATGCCACCAAACACCGACCATGACACTGAAGCTGACTAATTATATATAATAGGCCTAGATCTAGATGCACAACCTACAAACTGCCAATGACCAATATAAAGATTATTAATCCTCTTCTTCAAGAGATGTCGTGTCTATCAAAGACATGATAGATGCCCATTATAATAGACAAACCTACATCACATCTCCCATCCCCCACACTCTCATCCACAACATCACTCTCCTTCTCCACATAATAACCTTCCTCACCTCCTGGGCCCCGCCAACCCCTCCACCAGCACCACACATACCATATATCCCACCCCCCCACCACCAGATGTCCATCCACGAAGTCCTCCCCTTCCACGAGGGCGAGACAAGCCTCCACCACACCCTCCACGTCCCCGACCGAGACAACCCCACGCAGCCCTTCCTCTCCCCCTTCGCCGCCAGCGTCCTCCAGCGCTCTCCCCTCATTGCTCTCGGCGCCGTTGATGAGCAAGGTCGCCCTTGGACCACGCTATGGGGAGGTGAACCCGCCTTCGCGCGCTCTATCGCCCCGTCTATAATCGCTATCAAGTCGGGCGTCGCGCGCACACATGACCCTGTCATCGAGATCCTGCTTGGTGCTGCGGCGCCGGGCGAGGTGGTGCAGGGAGGCGAGAAGGGCGCGCTAATGAGTGGCCTGGCCATCGATCTCGATTCGCGGCTTCGCGCCAAGTTTGCGGGAAGGATGATAGCTGGAGCGCTGCAGGAGCCGGAGAAGGACAGTGGCGCGGCGGAAGTGCAGCTGGTGGTGAAGATTGAGACGAGTTTAGGTGCGTAACCCCCTCCAACCCTCCAACTTCATGTATAGAAATATAAATACTAACATCCCCCAGGCAACTGTCCCAAATACCTCAACCGCAAAGCCATCCACCCCCTCCCCCCCCCCGCCATCTCCCTCATCTACGCCGCAGACCTCTTCTTCCTCTCCTCCTCGCACCCCCTCACGCCCTCCACAAACCACCGCGGCGGTCCCCCAGGCTTCATCCGCATCCTCACCAACACCCCCACGGAACTAACCCTCGTCTACCCCGAATACTCAGGGAACAACCTCTACCAAACCCTCGGGAACTACCGGCTCTCTCCCCTCGCCTCACTGCTCATTCCCGATTTTGCAACGGGGGATGCGCTGTACTTGACAGGTCGCGTGGATATTCTCATTGGCCCCGCCGCCTCCGCGATCCTGCCACACACAAACCTAGCTATAAAATTCACAACCACAGAATACCGCTTCATAGCCACCTCCCTCCCCTTCCGCGCAACCCCCATCGAGCCATCCCCCTACAACCCTCGCGTCCGCCTCCTCGCCACCGAGCAACCCGCCGGCGCTACCTCGCAACCCGGGGCCGCGGGCACCGCAACGCTGCTCTCCCAGACGTCCCTGTCGCCGAGTATATCGCGCTTCCGGTTCCGGCTTGATAAAGCTGCGAATTGGAAAGGGGGGCAGTATGTCGTTCTGGATTTTAGCGATGAGTTGGGGATGGGGTATAGTCATATGAGGGATGAGGATCCGCAGAGCTTGAATGATGATTTGGTGAGGACGTTTACGGTGTCTTCTCCCCCTTCGACAGAGTCGGGGTCGGAGGTTGCGGAGTTTGAGATTACGATTAGGAAGGTGGGACGCGTGACGGGGTTTTTGTTTAAGAGGGATGGGGGGAAGAAGGGCCTTACGGTGCCGGTGTCGGGGTTTGGAGGCGAGTTTGTGGATGACTCTACTGAGGAGGGAAGGGAGAAGACGGTGTATATCGCCGGTGGAGTCGGCATCACCCCCTTCCTTGCCCTAATGGGCTCCAAAGTCAACAAAGGAGTCACACTCTTCTGGACCGTCCGAGAAGTCGATCTCGGACTCGTAGCAGATGCATTATCGAAAATCGAAGGACTAGGTGCAGCGCTGAGATTATTTATCACTGGTGTTGGTGCAGAAGGCGGATTGGGGGGCAGAGTGGATAAAGGGGAGGTGTTGGGGAGGATTGTGAAGGATGGAGGGGTGGTGTGGGAGAGGAGGATTGAGAAGGGGGATTTGGTGGGGGAGAAGGGGGGGAAGAAGTGGATGCTTTGTGCGGGGAAGCCGTTGAGGAGTAGGGTTTTGGAGTGGTTGGAGGGGGAGACAGTTGTGTTTGAGGATTTTGATTATTGAAGGGATATGGAAAGGGTATGAGTTTATGGTAGTTACCATGGTGCTAGGGGTTTCAAAATGGAAAATGGGTATGATGGTTTTCATATAATATCGCCGAAATAATATAAATTATCAACCTAAAAATAAAATTCTGCAGCACTACCTCATTAATAATTTCGTTATTGACACCCCATAACATTCCAAATTATAAAACAATTCCTAGCCTCTTCTATAGCTTGTGATCGCATTTACTTGACTACGACCTGACTTCCCATCGATATATATCTGACGTGGGTTGTTATAAGCCATAAGTTATTGCCTCAGGCACCAAGTTTCAAACGCCCACCTCATCCCTCACTTTCAACCAACCAACCACACCCCTTAGTTGAAACGTCCACACATCCATCAACTTCACACCAGCCACCAAGTCTCACATCCGGACATTCACCTCTTCCATATCCCTCCCAACTCGAGGGATACTCACCCAACACCCCCCCAAAGGGCCCTCGCCGCCTCTCCACCCCGCTCCAAAAAAAACACAAAAAAAATCCACCCACCACCAGATCAACCCAACTCTCACAATGAACGACCCCGCCCCTATCCGCTCCCTCCCCTCCTCCGACCCCCCCCCTCCCCCCGCACCCTCCCCCCTTTCAACCCCCATAATCCAAATCCCCCTCTCCCTCACCCCCGCCGAAATGTCCCTCACCCGGGACCAATTCTTCACCATAACCCGCACCCCCCTCACCCTCCCCCTCCCCCGCTTCCTCGCCCTCTGGCCCTGGATCGACAACGTCTACGTGCGCAAGAAGACGCGCGCCCCCACCGGCCGCAGTCCCGGCTACGAGCTCTGGGAATGTCGTAATCGGCGAAAACACGCCCTTACCGCGCCACCGACCCCGACAGCGCGGCGCGGCCGGCCCGGGGCGACGTGTCTTGTGGGGTTGAAGCTGGTGTGGAACCGCTATGTGGAGGGCGAGGAGAGGACGGTTAGTATTGAGCGGTACTCGGAGGAGACGCACACGCACACGCTTGATGACATGGATAAGCAAAAACGCAGCAGCGCCATCCGCCGCATCGCAGCTAGGGAGGCGGCGGGAGCAATGCCGTACGAGGTCGCTACTGCGATGAAAGCGGATATGGAGACCCTCGTTGCGGTGGGGGGGAAGTACATCACCCGCGCTGATGTGAAGAATGCGTCTAAGTCGTATGAGCTGGGCGGGACGCGGTACGGGGCGGCGGAGAGAAGGGCAAGGGAGCATGGGATAGGTGGTGCGCCGTCGGGTGGTCTGGAGGCGGCGCAGAGGTGGCAGGAACAGCTTTTGCCGGGGCCGGCGCCGTGGATGGAGGCGCCGATGCTGGTGTCGGCGGGTGCGGGGGGGAGGGGTGTGGATGGGGATGCATCTGCTCCTGTAGGTGCGTTGGAGACAGATGCGTCTTCTCCTGCGCAGACTTCTCCATTGGCAGATGACAGTGACGTCCCATCGACACAAGAGGGAGAGTCCGGCACACCCCCTCCGCTACCGCTAACGGCCATGACATTCCTCCTAATCGACTCACAAACCGCCTTCATGCACCCCACGCACTGGGGCCCCTCACGCTCGAATCCAAGCTACGAAACTAACGTCTCCACCCTCCTCTCCCACTTCCGCGCTCTTCGCCTTGCGCACCCGGGGGCCGGACCAGAGATAGTCCACGTCCGCCACGCCTCCCAGGACCCTCAATCACCCTTACACCCCGACGCACCCGGGTTCGCATGGATGCCCTACACGACCCCTCAACCAGGTGAGCCCATCGTGACGAAGAACGTGAACAGCGCCTTCATCGGTACAGATCTCGAAAACATGATAAGATCGTCGGGGACGCGGAGGTTGTATGTCGCGGGGCTGACGACGGATCATTGTGTCAGTACTACTGTGCGGATGGCGGGGAATCTGGGGGTGGCGGATGGGGAGTGGGGGAGGGGGGAGGTGGTGTTGGTGGGTGATGCGACGGCGTGTTGGGAGAAGGTGGGGGGGGGGTGGAAGGCGGAAATTGTGCATGCGGTGCATGTGGAGAGTTTGAGGGAGTTTGCGAAGGTGGGGTGGACGGGGGAGGTGGTTAGGGAGTGTGTTGGGTGATGGGTTGGTTGGGATTGTCGTGTGGGCAACGAGGACGGTCGGGCGTTCTTAAAAGGGGGATTCTTGTAACCCGTATAAAATGTGATGAGACCGGTTGTCACGTTCTTAAATGCCAGGCAGGTACTTGATATGATAATTTTGATAAATAGATTTTATTGCTTCAACTGATCATTATGAGACTAAGAGCTAAGGAATACCACAAAGCGGCCATGGACACACGGCCACTTTACAAGTTCTTCCACTGGTCCTGCTTCCCAATAAACTCCTTCAATGTCGTCAACTTCTCATCCAGAATCTATCCACACATTAGCCTTCATCCCCATATCAAACTGCAAGCGAAAAACTCACCTTCTGGCTCTCCTCCAGCGGCGCACCGCCATAGTATCCAAACTCATCCATCAACCTCATATTCTGGTACAGCTCCTCAGCCGCCTCCTCGCTCAACCCGAAACTATTCAACTGCGCCTTCCAAGCCTTAGGATCCGCCACAACCGCCTTAGCCTCCTTACCCGTCACCGCGCTCCACTCCTCAGCGATCTCAGCGGTCGTCGCGTACGCCACAGCAGCATTGTAGGTCTTCCCGAACGCCTTGTCGCCCGCAAGGAGGATGGCTTTGACGAACTTCCCAGTGTCGGCGGCGGTGTCGAAGAGCGGGATTGGGGCGCTGGTGGGGATGGGGAGGGGGACGGAGTAGGTCCCGTCGCCGTTGGGGATGACGCCTCCTTGGAGGAGGTTGGACATGTAGTAGCCGGGGCGGAAGAAGGAGGCGTTGATGCCGAGGGTGCGGATGTATTCTTCGACGGCCGCTTTGGAGTCGAAGTGGGAGACCTTTGTGAGGACGCCCTTGGATACTGGGAAGTGTTAGTTGCTTATTACATATTACATTGGTAAAGGGCGGGGGTGGCAGAGATACTTACGCTTAGTGACGTCGATCAGGGAGCTCCAGACCAGGTGCTGCAATCCAGTTTCCTGTTCTCGTTAGTATGGGCCTCAGAAATTGATGTGTTGTAAAATCATACCTTTGCGGCATCAGCAACGTTCTTTCCCTGCTTGAGCTCGACATCTGGGTCTCCGGTCTCCCAGAAGTTGGTCACAGCGAAGGCGCCGTAGGCTCCCTTGAGCACGCGCGCAACATCCTTCTCATTGTTCAGGTCGGCCTGCTACTTATTAGAATCAACTCAAAGACATAATGGGGGAGTCGATAAACATACAGAAACGAGCTCGCAGCCCTGGTCGGCGAGTGCCTTGGCGCTGGGCTTGGAGGGGTCGCGAGTTACGGCGCGGATCTTGAATTGTGCTGCGGCTTTGGAGTCTCCGAGGATGGATTTAATGACGGAGCCGCCCTGGACACCGGTTGCGCCGAAGACGACGATGATTTTCTTTCCGTCTGAGGCCATTTTAAGTATGTTGTGAGTTTTGGCGGGTGAGAACTGTGTGAATAGTTGGAGCTATGAAGCTTGAATGCGGGGTTAATGAAGATGTGGAGTTGGTACTGATGTTGTTGTTGTTGATTGTATTGTGAATTGAGATGAAGAATGAAAAACGTAGGAGAGGAAGGAGGTATATATACTTATTCTATCATAATAGATATTACATGGCCATTATTATGCGTTGCCACTCTTTCAGCTGTACCTGAAGCCATGGAGTATCGATATCTTACGTCAGTATCCTGTAAACAGCTATGTGCATCATAAATCCGAATAAATCCCAAGCACCGAAAGCCCGAAGGTGGGGTAAATCATGTAAGCATTCCCAAGTGGGTTAGTCAGGTTCGGGGTCTTGGCAACGTTCAGGACCGAGCTTAGTGTAAGTCCGAGGCGGATATTATAAGCTTAATAGTCCACAGTTGAAGCCATTCTATTCTACATTCCATACATTCTATCACATTCCTTATAATATTATCATTTCAAATAATCGTGGTAAATTCAGTACGTAAGTGTTGAATAAAGTCTGCGCTTTCGTTTAATATTCATCAAAGCCACTGTTTGTAAGTCTAAATGGCTGCACATTCATATGCATTTCATCAGCAACCACAACCACCCCCTCCACGAAGCTCGTTCTCCTTCCAAACCCTCACTTCAACAGCTCCTTAATCTCCCTCCCCACATTCTTAATCCTCGGGTCTACCGCCTTCCCGAGCGCCTTGGTTACCGCCTTATCAATCCCGTACACCTCCTTCGCTGCGCTTCTAACCTCATCGCCCAGCCCCAGCAGCGTCCCTGTTGCAATCATCGCCCGGTATAGCACCTCCGAGTCCTTCTGATCATTGAGTATCCCCGCCAAGGACTCCAGCCATGCAACAGACTGCTCAAACCTTGTCGCAGAGCTTACCTCCGCCGCATCCTCCGAAGAAGTCACAAGAACGGCGTAGTTGATCGCTAGAGTCGTCACGGCGACGAGCAGGTTACGATTAGTCGTCTTCCCCTCGAGTGACCTTGACGAGATGGAGAAAATACGGTCGAACTCGTGGGAGACCAGTCTCCGGCCCTCCGGGGTGGCGAACAGGTTACCGAACGCGCGGACGGCAAGCATGACGTTGTTCTCGGCGGGGGGTTGCTCGGCGCTGACGCTTGATTCAAGTATCTCGATTATGTCGGCGCCACGTGGGCTTTGATAAGTTGCAGTGTCAGGCGCGACAGCTAGCAGGCGGAGAAGATCGAGGCCAGGCAGCCGCTTGGCATATGGCCAGTCCTTGGCCAGTTTGATGGCGAGTTCAAGGCCGCCAGTTACGTCTTGGGAGGTTGACGTGGAGCCAGCGGCTTCAAGGTGAGAACGCAGGGCGGAGAGAACCTCAAGCTCTTCGGGGTTCAGAGAAACGGCCTTGGAGCCAGAATCGATGAGTTCGCGGTTGATCTCTTTGATTTTATTCTCCATGATGTCAACTCGGGCGACTAGGATGTTGAGATACTCTTTCTGAGGTAGGATCTTTGGCGCGGCTGGTGGTGCTGAAGCGTTTGAGCCCCCACCTGGGCGATACCTGTTCTCGCTTCCCCATGGATCCGCACCAGCTGGGGCAGGCCCCTGGTTCTCAGGGGCGCCCAGTGTGGTTCCTTTCGTATTCGTCGTGATGAAGTCTGAAACTTGATCGAGGTACGCTATGGGTAGTTTATTGTCTTCCACGAACTTTCGTGCTGCCTCGTAGGGGTTTTGCGAGTAGTTATATGGAAGCTTCAAAGGTGGCTTTCCTTCCTCGACATCGACATCGAAAACACAATCGTAGTCTTTACCCAGGTATGAGGTCTTCTTTCCACTGCTGCCCACGGAATCGACAACGGTGCCAACGTTTATCCATTGCCCCTGACTTGCCGACCATTGATGAGCCGTGATGGAACCGTTGTTTTCCTTAATCATCTGTACCTGTCCTTCTTTCGTACCAGATTTGTTTTGCAGAAAGACTGGTCCAGGTAAGGACTCCTTGTTAATATCGCCAGCCGCTTCTTGTGGTATAGCCGAAGACCTGACAGATTCCTCGAAGGCTTGAATTGTTTCTTCATTTGCCATTCGTACCTCCTCTCGGGAGAATATGCGTACAATACGATCGCTGGCTCCCGTGACGATGTCTCCAGTGTCCTGATTTGCTGCGACGCTCCAGACGGATATAGCGGGGTGTGTAATAGTTTGGATACATTCTGTGCCCTTCCATACCCTGACCGTCCTGTCTTCGCCAGAGCTCACAAGCTCGCCTGTTGGTATTGATGCCAATGAGTAGACAAAATTTTCGTGTCCAAGAAGCTCGCCAACTTGGTTCCCTGCCAACGTCCATAGTCGGATTATGGTGTCATTTCCGGCGGATGCGAAGTCAGCCCCCGAAGGGTGGCCTTTAGGGACCTTGCAGAGAGCACGAACGACGTCAGTGCTGCCCTTAACCGTCTTAAGCAGTTTGCCAGAAATGTGGAATATCCGAATAAGGTTGTCTGCGCATGCTGTAATAATGGTTTCCGAGTCATAGGCCAAGACCGCCAAAACCGACCCTTTATGGCCTTCGAATTGAACTTCAGTCTCCCATTTCCCGACCGACCACAGACGAGCCTGGGAATCCCATCCGCCGCTTATTATGTATTTTCCGTCTGGTCCGACATCTAGGGCGCAGACGTTGTTGGCGTGTCCAAGTAGCAGTGCCTCTGCTGACTCCTCGGCGGGGCGTTTCGGTTGTCTGACTTCGATGATGGTCTCTTTTCCTCCAGAGACAACCAGGCCTTGTATATGTTCTTCGGAGGGTGGTAAGTATGCAAGGGCATTTATAAAGGATGAACCATGTTGTATTATGGTATCTTCGAAGGTTGCCAAAGGTTCGGCAATCATCTTCCACGCCCTGACCGTACCATCCCTGGACGCGGATACCAGCTCATTGGGATACGGAAATATGACGGCGCGGACCTTTAAAATCAGTCAGCAATAGCCCATATCTATATTTCAACGACAGAAGTCTTCAAAACTCTTCCACTGTCTTCCCCCAAGGGAGAAGAGTGCACCAACGAGGTGGACTTACATCATCATCGTGCCCCGCCAAGCTCGCAGATAGCTTGTAATCGCCCATCGTTATGAATTTCAGAGATTAAAAAACCAAGGGTTGAATTTCAAGTTAAAAATCAACTACCGCCAGTCCTATTGAGCTGTCACGAAACGTTGTGTTGTCAAAGTTGGTATCCTTCTGTGGACTTCTAATGCCATCTGTTGACAAAGCCATCCATGACGACCACTGACCACCAAGGGAGCTCATACTCGGAATATAGTTTCACCGGAAACACCCCCTCTTCCCTTGCCCCCCACACCAAATGTCCCGCAATCAATCCTTTTTAGCGCGTCTCGACATTGTCGCCTTGGTCCGTGTCAACAGGTTTGATGTTCACTTTCATTTCAATATTAAACCATCACGAGTCTCCTCAGAAATACACCAGATTTGCCCCCTTTGCAGGTCTCTAACGACATTTTCAAATACTCATTATACTTTGTATAGACGTGCAGGGGAATCCTCATAACGACCATTTTAACGACTATCACGAATCTTCCTTGTCATTGAGATACGCACGCCTCTCTTGTCGAACACCAACAGCCCCCAGGACACCATTTCATATCTAATTCGAGAGAGCCTTGCTGCTTTGGATTTTGTCTGATCTATTCAGATTTCTGATTGAAATATCTGCGACGATCTAGCTTCAAGGCACTCCTTCAAACCGCGACAGTTTCCGATTCCAAGAGTTAACGGCGCAAACCATTATGGCTGCCAGTGAGAGTTCCAGACAATACGTCCCCCTTACTTGCCATGGACATTCACGCCCTGTTACGCATCTAAGCTTTTCTGGCATTGTTGGCGACAACCGCGAGGAATACTACTTGATCTCAGCATGCAAAGGTAGCCGCCACCGCCACTCTGACGTGAGGGGGAGTCCATGCTGACACAATGAAGATAACAACCCAATGCTGAGGGATGGCATGACCGGAGATTGGTTCGTCATCCTGCACGAAATATAAAGACTCAAGAACTAATTCATGCAGGATTGGAACATTTTTTGGCCACAAAGGCGCTGTGTACCAGGCCCGTTTATCACCAGATGCATCTCTAGCTGCCACCGCATCAGCAGACTTCACTGCGTAGGCCCCACTCTTACCTTTCCACAAATCTCATTGCTAACACATGATTTCCTCACAGTCGAGTATGGGATACACACACTGGCGAAACTCTCTACACACTTCAGCACAACCACATTGTTCGCGCTGTCGCATTCCCTCCAAATAATGGCCAGCTCCTTGCGACGGGCGGCATGGAGAAGAAGCTGCGCATTTTCGACCTCTCGAGCGTAGCGCCAATTACCAATGGCGCCCCAACAAATGGCGACTCTTCAGATCCAACTATTATCTCAGCGGACAAGGGCTTCGAGATTGGCCCAGATGTCCACAAGGGGGCCATCAAAGCCATCATCTGGACCCACGACCCAAATATCCTCGTCACAGCCGCCGACGACAAGATCATCCGCTGGTGGGACTTGCAGAACAGGGTGGTCATCCAGGAATTGCCGGTAAAAGGCGACATTGGTTCCTGCGAGTTCAACATGCTCTCCGCCGGTGCCGACTCCACGGATATCGGAGGCGGTATGCCCGTCCTGGCTATTGCGGCCGGCCGGACCGTTTATTTCTATGGTGGCGCAGATGCGAGGCAGCTACTGAAGTCGGTGAATCTTCCTTATGACGTAGCCAGCGTCGCTATCCACCCGAAGCAGCGCAAGTTTGTGACTGGCGGTATTAAGGACACCTGGGCAAAGGTGTACAACTATGACACCGAGCAGGAACTTGGTGAGTAGCCAGTTGAACTCTCTGATATTGAGACATGCTAATATCGATCTAGATGTTCATAAGGGTCATCACGGTCCCATCTGGAGCATTAGCTTCTCACCCGACGGCAAGCTCTATGCAACAGGGAGCGAGGATGGCACTATCAAGATGTGGAAGAACTGCGCTGGGCCATTCGGTCTCTGGCGTGCCGAGAAAGAGGTATGAAGTCTGCTCGCGATGTGAAGTAGTCAAACACTAGTGAGGGGGTCGTGCCGCGACACGAATGGGGAGCTGCTTCCCAGATATTGGTTCCATTGAAATTGGCGAAACGGGCCTCGGCGGGTCCTGCTACCAGAGATGCGGACTAGGGTGTTGTGTGGGAGTATTGGGACAAGCATTGTAGCGTCAGCATGAGATCTGGAGTGCCCAGGGCGGGCATTGGTTGTAATTTAGGTCGGAAGGTTGGGCGGACTTATTGCATATTCCAAGTAGCGGGTTAAGGAGTAGGTCAGGATTGGTTGGGCGAAATCAGATATACAGATTTCTACTGCTATGGTCGACAATTGAGTACGGTAACGTTCTGAAAGCCATGTGTTCGTCGTCTATCCACGTGACTGCCAGTAGAACATATTCGAAGCAGGTTTGTGATGGGTGAGGGTATCATGAGCGGTGTCTGTAACATTCATCGGATGTCCAGCTCGATATCTGTTCCTGGATGAGTAGCTACTGTATATTTTCACCCCTGTGCCATGTTAACCAAGGTGTTGCACGTGACCGGCAGCTCTATATTCCCGAACTTGCTCAGAACGACGATTACCTCCGAGAAGGCTAAAATGGTTACAAAACCGTTCCTGTATCTCGAAGCGCTTGGCCGCCCATCACATCGTGGGCGCTTGGCAGCGTTCGAGACTCCATGGAACTCTTGACTTTTATCGATATTTCTCAGCACTAAGGTATTCGAGGTGTTACATTCGGTTCGGGGATTACGGGATGGGGTGGGATGGGCGGTTCGCGAAAGACAGATAGATCCAAGGGAGGACAGAATATGGATGGAACTGTGGATGCGCGCATATGGTACATATGTACGGGGATACGAAGTACAGGCGGCTGGAATGTAAAGCTGTATCCTGCTCATGTCGGCACAGGACACGGGCTCTGCTGGGGGCGATTGTGATCACTGAATAAGCATATCGACCCGGCGGCATCCCTCCGCTCTTACCTTCATACACCATCTGCTAAGTACACGAAATGGAAATGCCGATAAAGACGATGGGTTCACGATGCGGCCAGAGGTCTAATATGCAACTTACAGTCTAGCCGTCGACATCAAGGCCACCGCCGTGAGGCCGCCTGCACGAGGATACATTGTTTGTACATACATCCGAACACGACATGGGAGCAAACAATGAAATTCCTCGGAGCTGTGGGTGCGAAAAGCAAACAGAACCGAGTGATATGTTGCCCGGCGCGTAGACATGGATAACCACTGGACGAAGCCCCTTGCACTACTGATGTGCCGGACCCCAGCGCGCCGCCCTGATTCGCCGGGTGTGCACCCGCATCGCACAATGGCCAGCGACTCGCCGCCACCCATGCCCGCCCCTGCACCTCTGTTCACCATTTAGCGTGCTTAAGGTGATGATGGGCTGGATCGGACCCCAGCTTGAATGTACACTAGTGAGCGCCCACGCCAATGGGGCGGCGGGGATGCGATCATCCCGCTGCGTGCGAGGCACCACGGGCTGCACGGTGACTGGCTGTGCTCTCATACCGTAACCGCCCGCTGTCAATGGTGGGAGGGAGGAGAGAGGTGCGGTGCCGTGCGTGATGCATGGCCCTCAAAAGGATCTCTGGCCCCCAGCGCTGGACTCGAGAGGTCTGATGGGCGACTGACTGAGAGACCTACATCGTCGACGCTGAGCCACTTCCGTTGATCATCTTCGCGACTTCACAAAAAGTACGATTGTCGACAACAGGACGAGAGAGAGTAACCCTGTCTCCGAATAGCTAAGCTGCTGCGCATCTTGGCCATTGTTCTTTGCACAAAAATCTCTGTTCCACATCCGCCGTCATGTTCTACTCAATACTTTCAGTTCTGGCGATATGTCTGTTATTAGTGAACGGACACACTGTGATCTCGTATCCGGGCTGGAGAGGAGACAACTTGATCACAAACGCGACGTTTCCATTTGGCATGCAATGGATGTATCCCTGTGAGTAGCCCTGATTCCAATTTCTCGTATTTGCGATATGCCTTTGCGAACAGCGCAAGAGACGGTCGCAGTTGGCATATGCAAGCTCAACTTGACAATTTGCGCTGCGTCCAAAGCGCAATGCTTCGACTGTGTAGCTACAGCGCAATCTCATTCATCTCATGCATCTCAACCTTTTCCAAACTGCCGCTAACTTCCTCTCCAGGCGGCGGAATGGGTACCTCGCGCAACCGCACCACCTGGCCCATACACGGCGGTGCTCTCGCCGTGCAGCCGGGCTGGTTCCAAGGGCACTCCAAGGGCTTCTTCTACGTCAACATGGGCTTTGGCACCAGCGGCCCTGACAATGGCCCCGATAACTTCACCAATGTCATGGTCCCAATCTTTGAGTTCACAGGGCCCTCGAACGGACCGTACCCGGGCACCTTCTGTCTGCCACAGATCCCGCTGCCGATTAACGCGACCGTCAAGGCGGGCGATCTGGCAACGATTCAGGTCGTGATGACCGCACAGCACGGGGCGAGTCTATTCAATGTAAGTTGCTATGTTTGATACTGGAAGAAGGAGCAATAACTAACGGTTATTAGTGCGTCGACATCATCTTCGCAGAGCCTGAGCATGTGGCAGAGGTCAACAAATCAAACTGCTTCAATAGCAGCGACATCGGCTTCAACAACGTCTTCACATCAAAAATTTCCGGCGCCGACTTGTCAATAACTATCTCGATGGCTGTCCTCACGCCCATACTGCTGCTCAGTATGTGGGGTCTATCATGATGAGATGGAGTTGACGAGTCTGTGAATCGGAAATGATGGGCTGGAGGCAAACGGGAGAGTTCGCGTACTTCTCTTTGGGGCCTGGAACAAACGAGCGGGTTCCTGGGCAGCGCGGCAAAATGCACCGCGGTTTTTGTGTACAGCATGGCGGGAATGGGGATCGGATGGGAAAGATGGCGCTGGGGCGTTTTATTCACAATTATTTTTTTACTTCCATAGGATGGATGGATGCCGCAGAGGCTGATTTGCATCTACATATACCCCCGTTATTGGGGGATTTTTATACCAGAGGATGGATCTGCCGGGATGGGCAAGGAGAGTATGTAGATGTAATGAATGAGAAGCAACGGATTATACTCCGCTGAACCATCTTCGTCCCAAGCATAATTGATGATCAGCTTGCCTTGGGCTTACATAGGCTAGTAAAGCGGGTAGTGGGGGCGGAACGGGACGAGCGCTTGGCGAAGTCTTGAAGAAATCATCATGGTAACCGTGAGCCCCCTCCAATCTAGCACGCTTCGCAGACCTCAAACGGTAAGCTTGCAAACAGAGTCCGTTTCCACGTTTTCTATATACCGTGTTCGCCGAATTACTGAATACTGACGGGAGCCATGCGGCCCGCCAGTCGGCCTCAGGGCTGTGCAAACGTGCCTTGCCAATGACCAAGTGTTCCCGAGAGAGGCCCGGTAGGCAACCCCTCGGATGCCTAGTTCGTAGGAAACGTGTGGCCTAGAATGATTCAATGTGTATCAGACTTCCATTTGGTAATGCAGCTCTGGGGATTTGGGGGGTTCCCCTTTGGCCAGAGAATGGCTATTTACAGGAGCAGGTGCATATCCGAAACGATGCTTGGCCAATCCTAGGCAGACTTGGACCGCTTCAGCGCGCATAACCAGCAAACAGTCATGGCGAGGCTAGATGGTGAAAAGGTCGGTTCTTCTTTAATACAGCACTTTCTCCTGTGTTGTTTATTGTCATAGATTTTTTTGGTGAAATCGCAGACGATTTCCCAGAGCAGGCCAAGATGGCTCTCGACCTTTCCAGCAACTTTTCGCAACAGGGCTCCGTGGATTGGGTTGCGCTTTCCGGCGGCTTCCTTTCCATTAGCTATGGCATGCTTCAACGCCTCTCCGGATCCAATTTGGACCCGTATACTGTGAGCATCGGATACGTTCTCGGCGGCCAATTTCGACTATCCCGCAGTGGAAAAAGGAATATCCAGAATGCCTTGGACAATATGAAAGCTTTTGCAGGGTTTCAAAATGTGCTTTGGTTTGGTTTTGGGATGAAGCATCCTGCAAGGAAGATAGCGATGGTTGAACAGGGCGTTACGCTGGTGGCATTGTGTGCTGCTTTGTCGGAATGCTTCCCGTATGACACTGCGGCGGAGATCTTGAGCGACATGGTTTCGCTACAGAGCAATCTCGATATGACACCTGCTGTCATTGAATGGCTGGCAGTCATCAATGCATGCGCTGGGATATTGTCCACTACGGTCTTCCCTCTACGAGCAGAAAAACTCATGGGGCTTGGAGCCGACGACAAACTCGCAGACCCCACAGACATAGCGAAAGTTTTGAATGCCATCGGGAAGATCACAAAGGGCGAGTTGGTTTCTATTACCATACATGGAGGCAAGGAAGCTAGGTGGATCGGAGCTTTGGCGGAATGGCTTTTCGACCTAACTGTGACCATCACAAATGAGAAGGGTGAAGTTGTGCACACCAACTGCTCAGACGACCAGATTGCCCAGGTTAACATCTGCTCCGTATCCAGGATCGAACACTGGGAGAAGGGTTATCGTAAGCCTGAGACTGAGGTTAAATCATTGACAATCGCCGATACAACGTTCTACATTGAGGCTGCTGCCCGATTTTGGACCGAAAATAGCGGAACGCTATATCAAGAACAATATTACGGTGGCACTATGGATACGCCAATCATGAATGGTCGTGTTCCATGGGAAAGCTGCCTTTCTGCAGTTTTTGGTGTGTTGTTCAAAGACTTGATGAAGCAGCCTGATTGTGTCGCGAAAACTATCAGTGCCGCGGCAAGGATTTACGCTGCAATTGCAGCAGCAGAAGAAGGTGTACCAACGAGCGTTTTAGAAACTAACGTCCTATACGTAGAGTTATCATTTGGAGCCGCCTTCATTCATAACTTGCTCCAGTGCTTCTCAGAGCTCTTGGGAATAAAACCATACCTGGCTCAGTATTCCGATGCCCAGACATATGACGATGCAATGAAACAATATAAAAGATCTGTACGAGAGATTCGAAAGAGTTGTGGTTGCATACTATGCATGAGCCGACCGACCAAAAGCCAACTGGCCGAGCGCAAACTGGCCGAGAGCAAATCGGATAAACGACCAGCAGAGGTGGAGAAAAAAGAAGTCAATTGCCAGGCCGTTCTAATGGAACTGATACTTAGCCTCGGACGGCTCCTGTCCGTTGTCGAATGCGTCGACGGCCTCTGTCCAAAGTTTACTGGTCTTCGGAAACTATATAACATGCGTGGTGAGGAGATCAGTGCCAACTCCGGGAAATACCTCTCGGAGCCGCCTGGACTACACAGATATCGCAAATCAGACATGCAGCCCCCTAGACCGGCTGCCTTTTTTGCTATGGATAATTTTCCAGCCCATATGGAGCAAGCTCTGTGTCTCTTTACAGGTCGCACTTCTGAAGACCTCAAAACCAACCATTATTACTCATCAGCAATTTCCGCAGACGGGATTTGCATATATCTCCATATTCTTCGCGAAATCCCCGATAGTCCACCAAAGTTTGCAATGCTCCATGTCTGCCCAGGCCAAATTTTGTTCGAAGGCAAGAAGTTCACGCAGTTATCTGACAGGCGATCATTCTTAAAAGATGCTGGGCGGGGGAATCGGGAACAAGACTTGATCATGCTGGCATGTGCTGCTCAGGGCTTGATTAGCACAGTGAAGCTAGCGGTGAAGCAGACTGTTCACCAGCTTTTCCTTAATTACGACCTATTTGATTACGAGGGAACGGACTCGGGATTGCATCTCCCTCCGTACAGGGTGTGTGAAAGAATGCTTCATAATTACCGGCGTGTGTCGTGCAACCATTCAAGTAATTCGGAGACCGATTGGGGAAAAGGCTCAGACTGGGGAGGTTACGATGTTCCAGAGCTCCGAGCCAAGTTCGACCCAGAAAATTGCTATAAAACATGGAATATGGAGTCTACTGATCTAGGAAGGTGTGCTATGGTTGCGCTTTATGACGAGATAATGCCCCGAAGCTGCATTGTTGTCGTTCGGGACACAGAGTGCCTCTCGTGCTGTAGGCAAATATGGGATAAAACGATGGAGGCTTTCAAGACCGAAAATATACTCGTGGTTAATAAGCCTGATCCCAATCGTCCTGTATGGAAGGGTGTTTAATGGATTCGCCTTGCTCAGCAGCGACGAGGGTAGTAAAGACAATGACCACAATTCAAGTGCAAAGATTGAATGGTTGGGGTTGTAATGTTTCACAGAGTAGGGCGTTGAAAGCGCAAAATTTGCTGCATTAAGAATCACTACGCACCAGTGAAATTTTATTTCACGCTGTCAGTAACGTAGCGGCGATTTGGCACATATTTTTTAATGGTGTAAGGTAGATTGAAGTTTTTTTTTTAATAGACAACTTAGTTTAGTACCAGTGACAACACTTTCTGCTTCAAGTATTTTGAGTCTGAAAGGTGCCGGGATTAAAAGCAAGGGACATCATGATGCCGAGAGTGTGGCATAAACGCAAAGCCAACGTTTATATTCCAACCGCAAGTCTGTCCCTTGTATACTGAGCGATAAAGATTGTCATTATGATATGAAAACATGGCCACCTTGGCCACGTTATTTCGAGTCTTCGACGTCCTCTCAGAGGGCCATCGTATTGTCAATTTCAATCGTCGGTGTGACTGACGCGAGAAACTATTACACCGTGTTAATATACACATTCTTTTCGGCTTTACGTGTCTTCTTACCTTCAAAAACACAACTAGGTACTGGTCGATGCTAATCGCAGCCTCCTCCTGGTCGGGACTATCATCGGTATCCACTACCTCCCACTCATCCTCGCCCTTCCCCTTGGGTTCGCCCTTTCGGTCGTCTGCCAGATTTAACTTATCAACGTCGCCTATAAGGCTCTGCAAGTCCGCAGGTCCATCTGAAACCAGGCCCTTTCGTTGCTTCTCTCTTCGGATCTTGAGAGCATTATCTGCGCGGAGGAACAGGGTTTTCATGAGTTCGGCGTGCTTGCAAGGGTGTATCGATGCCATTTGAATGTTCTCAAAATCGTGGGGAAATTTCTCAATGGTCACGGTTTTGTCTGTGTAGTCGCCCATGATGTCTTGTAACATGAGTCGGGGAGGTAGCGGGTGGTTTTCGGAGTCATAACCTGACAGGTATACTTTGGGTGTAAGATAGGCAGCTGAGTATACTATGAATATGTCGTAATAGCGCCATGACCTACATTTATGTCAGTTAATGATGCGATACGGTGTCCTGAGATCTTGGCGCATGGGATACCTACCTCTTCTCTTCCTTAGAGTCGTCGTCGTTATCGGGAATGAGCGCGTCCGGGTCATCATCAAAAATTTCCATATCCGGGATATCATCTGGCTCATCTGGCTCCTTATCTGCCATGTTGCCACTTTCGTCTACCGTCCTCACATCTCCGGCTCTCGCCTCTTGACTTGCTGCGAGATTTCCGGTTCGAAGCCACCCGTCCCCATCATCTCCTGGGCTGCCGCCTTTTACGTCCCTTTTAAAGTCTTCGCCGTCCCTAACCATTGTCTCTTCTTGCATCGTCGCGTCAGCAGCAAAGTCGCCAAGTCGACGCCGGCAAGGTAGTTTTCGGCAGACAAGAATATGGCGGTCAGTAGGCAGTCCGTCGATCTTTCCTGCGAACTCCACTTCGGTCTTTCCTCCGATCGTTTTTTCGACCTTCGGAAGAGCTGACCATTCCCACACTGGGAACCACTTTGTAATGTAGTCCCCTGCGGCCACAAAATGCTCTGGATGAAGCTGCCCTGTTTTACGAACTTCGACATCTGCAGCCGCAGGTATTGGTGCGTGATATCTTTCTCGAAGCATATCGAGGGTGCTGTGAGCGAGGTTGCGCAAGGCTGCCATGTTTGCGGTATTTTGTGCTTCCCGTTCTATGCGCCGCTGGGTATGTGAAAGGATAACTTGGGTTCTCTGAAGATAAAATGGCACAGACTGTGTAGAAGATAAGTCGGCCGAGATGAAATAGGTTGCGAAGATGTGTGTTTGGAACCTGCCAGGTGACGAGATACCGAAGTGGGGACGGGTAGCGGGGTTTGCCTTCTATCTTATCAGCCTCGCTTATGTCATCTGACGATGGTTGAGCGAGGCAGTCACCCACATCTGGCCAATCACAAAACAAGAAAGAGTTATTGTACAAACAGCTCAAGTTCAACCTCATATATGAGAACCGCCAACGCCGTTACGAATGGCTCAATAGCCTAACTTTTCATAATGACGACAAACATTAACATCTCAAGACTAAAGCTATAGCATGCTATGGAAGCTCAAAGGTGAATATTTTCTATTATTAATTGTGGGGTGAAGAGCACCGCAACTATTTCTCAACCTGAAGTGGATGTCATATAGCTTCTCTCGTAAAACTATTTCAAGCAAGATGTTGGTAAGTAGCAGCAGATTGATATGTTCGGTTTCGACTTGCCTAGCGTGAATAATGGCAAGTATCTAAGTGTTGTTGAAATAAATCATCATCTTGTTTTGAAGTGGAAGTTAAATGTGAATTTATACTGAAATTTGAGTGACTTATTCTCCTTTAATCGTTTCGTTGCTAGGATGGTTATGGTGAACTACACATAGCAGCTCTTAGAGTGAATTGTAACTGTGCGATTGTTATGTGCTGACTCCACCCTCCTGTATGATTGAGAGAAACCACATCTCTACGTTCACTCTCTTCTTTACTCTTGGGATTTCTTGAAAGACAGCCAAACAAATCATCCGGATGGAGTCATCAAGTATGGAGTCATCAACAGCCAAACAAATCATCCCGATGGAGTCATCAAGTATGGAGTCATCAAGTATGGAGTCATCAAGTATGGAGTCATCAAGTATGGAGTCATCAAGTATAGAGTCATCAAGTATGGAATCTCACAATGCTCAAGATGAAGCTGTGAGCTCGATTGATATCCTCCACAAAGCCACTACATTCTTAGAGCAAGTCAAGGTAATAAGATTTAATCTGACAGCAAGTCAAGAGATTAATCGATGGGTAGATGAATTACCAGAACAAACCAGAGGTGCACAAAGAACTCTTTCGTCTCCTCACTTCATACGCTGCCACAAGAGATGAGGCCCATCAACATATCCGCGCCCGAGTGGAGGCCTTGTTCCGTGGCGATGCACTTCAACTTTCACAAGTCCGAAATGACTTAATTCAAACCATTCGAAAGGGGAAAGATACACCATACGCTGCAGCTCTCGTCAACTCTGCCATCAAGCGTGTAGCCAAAATCACGGTCGGGAGCACTGCGGCCGAAGATTCTGAGGAGGAAAGAATCGAAGAGAGTGCCATGAAAACCATGTCCAGGGTCAAACACCTCCCAGAATTCAGTGTCGATGCCAGTCTACTTGAAGGCTTTGGTCAGCTGTTGCCAGCAAATGTCTATCCATCAGTAGCCGGACGAACCATGGCAACTGGAGGGATATCTCGGTTCCACAAAGAAGAAGGGAAGCGGTACATGGAGTTTGTCAAGGTATGTTTCTGTTTTTCTCCACATTCAACGCTGGTCATTCTGACGATTTACAGGCCTATTTCAGCGACAGACCAGATGTCTATGAAAGATACGCCATGGCCATTGACGACTTTGAGAGAAAGAGGATTAGAGCAAATCGTCGTTTATATGTCAAATCGAGGATTTTGCTCCAGGACTCACCACAGCTCTTCGAAGGGTTTCAGAAGTTCATGCCCAAAAATGCAAAGGGCGAACTTTATCGAACATCGGCTGGGAAGCTTCGATGGTGGCACTATCATGCTGACCACTGCACCCCTGAAAAATAGCGGGAAAGCTTGGTTTATAAGTCCTATTTGTATCTGTACATTTCGGTGGCGTTGGTTTGATCGTCTAAAAACATAACACATGCCAGATCCAACTATTATACAGTCCTTGCCCTTCTCTAATACCAATTAGGGTCATCATGTGAATGCCGTTCTGCTCTCGGGTTGAGATTTAGTATCCTCTGTCCTGGAATATGTTCCTTTGTAAAATGCGCCTCAAACATGCCCGATATTGCCCTTCTCGCAATCGCCCCAAATGAGTCGTACTCCTCCAGTTCTCCATTGCAAGCAGCCCATTCGGGAGACGTTGGCGTCAAGCCATCCCCAAGGTCGCACCAACGCGTCACCAAAATCGCGCGCTTAAAAGAGTTTGTCGGTCGGTCCTCCATATTTTTTAGCTCGATGAGGTACTCGCTTGGGCAGTCTGGACATCGCCTCATCGGCCTGCACGATTCACACAGCGTTACAATTGACCGAGGGTCGTAAAGGCGGTGGTGTAGTTTGTCCTTGACTTTCTGTCCCATCGAATCGGGTGGCTTTGGGATATGGCTGAGAGCGCACTTACAAAGCTCCATCAACATGCCGTCTCTCCAATGGGCACATACTGAAAAGTATGGGCTATAATCCTCACGCGAAAAGAGTAGAAGCCGTACTTCGCTCTGGGTAAGTCCGGACTCCGCGTAGCAATAACTGCTCACTCGCATGTGCAGATGGCCGTTGATAATGGCAAACTGGCTCTGGTGGGACCAGTGGTCCTCTTTCCACCGCCGCACCAAAGATTCCACGGGGATTCCGTACGCTGGTCCGTATCGTTTGGCCCTCGTTACGAGTTGGACAAATGAGAAGGGGAGGTTGCGGCGAGGAGTGATGCGGGTGCGAGGGAACGGAAGATCAAAGGCCTTGGGGCACTTATATAGAGGGTTGTGTGCCGCTGCCGGCTTCAGAGTCTCGTTGCCATGGTGTATGCGGTAGTGGTAGGAGGCGCATAAGAAACACAAAAGGTGGTTTGGGAGGTATCCGTCCATGGTGAGGAGGAACTGAATCTTGTATCGATGGTTTTCGGGGTGATTTAGTGCTTGCCATGGTCGTAAGCCGAGGCGCCAAAGTAGCCCTTTGGTAGTAAATGCTAGGCTAGCTGCTTCAAATGGCGTTAGATATTCGAGAACTGCATCCCAAATGGGCAACGGTATCTTCGATAGAGCGTGGTCTTTAGGGTGGCATGCAATGCCCGTGGTCCTTGAAAGTTGCTGTTCATCATAGACCCCGTCGTCATAAACTAAACTATGAAGTAGTGCCGTGTGATCCAGCCTCTCGCCCAATTGGCTATCAATCACGGCCTCCTTGTGATATATAGGTGATGGGCTCCGGATTTCATATGGAGGTGAGCCCGAGGCTTCCGCTAGCGTACTCGCAGACGGGCTAGGTCTCAGGCGTTTCTGGAGTTTAGATGAAGCCTTGGGACGAAAGGCCTTTGCTAATCGAGTTCCGAAACCGCTACCCTCTCCAGGTGCCATATTACGGAGTTGTCTGGTTCAAAATTTGTTGAAGATATTCGGATAGACGTCACGTCATCCCAATGCCAATAGTCCGTCCATACGCTAAATTTTATCTAATCTGGGGTACCAATATAAGCTACTAACGGGTGAACTAAAAATAGATACGCGACGGGTAGAGAAACAACCACTTCAATCGGGCTGTTTCATACTTACTAAAAGTTCAGTTATTTTAGTATATATGTATATGAGTGTGTACGGGCAATGGTATATTTTGTCTAATCTTAATCATATTTCATATTTTTCATATCCCATCACCTAAATATTGTGGTAATGACTAACTAAGTGAACCCAAGTGCAAGCACGTACTGGAACAAATAGTCGCAATAGCTGAACAATCACACAAAAAACAGAAGGATATTGCAATATTTTCCCACAAATCTTTAGGCAAGGACGCCAGTTCCAGCCTTCGACTTTACCAAATCGCAAATGCACGAAGCTGGGTCGAGACTGTAGTTTGTCAGCTATGTTTTTCGAGCACAGGGTGTGGATGACTTACACGTAGCTGTATGGTGGCGAAAGAGAGCCAGTCTTGGTAATATCAGTCGTGCTGCCCACGAAAATGTTGTTCTTCGAAACGGCGTAACCCTCTTCGTCGCTGTCCAAGTTGGTTGTGATAGCAAGCTTGGTGTTTAAGAAATAGGACTGCTCGACAAGGACCTGAGCGCCCATGCGAGAGTTGATTCCGGAGGTCGGGTTGTTCTCGAAGCAGGAGCTGTAGATGTGAGCGGTACCGAATCTGATAGATGGCAGTCGGGAGTTAACGTTGGTAAAGTGGTTGTGGTGGAAGGTGACGCGGAGGTGGCCGGTGTCCTCGGAACCGTTGCTATCAGAGTGACCGATGAGAGATCCCTTCCACTATTGGACAGGTCAGCAGCTGATTGTTATACTACGCATAGAGTGGGTATACACACGTGGTCGTGGAACTTGCTCCATGATACGGTAACGTAGTCGCTGGCATGGGTGATGTCTAACAGACCATCGTAGTAGTCTTTGTCGCCGGTGAGGCCGACGGTGGAGAAATCACAGTGGTCAACCCAGACCTTGGTGGCAACATCGAGGGCAACCAGATCGGCACCCTTTGGAGGGTTGTGGAACTTCAGGTTGCGTAGAATGACATTGCTAATTTTCTTGAGTCTGAAACCACCATCCGTCAAACCTGTGAATGAATAAATAACGGTGACACACACATGAAGTTGCGGGCACAAACTTACCAGAGTTAGCACCGACTCCAATGACTGTCGTGCTGCCCACCAGGTCGAGAACTCCACAGCCGGTCAGAATTCCAGATATCTTGATGACACCACCGCCGCTAATGGCGGAGGAAAGGGCTGAGCAAGAGGTAACAGTAGTTCCGCTGCCGCTGCCCCCTCCAGTGACACCAGCACCATAACCGACAAGCCCATTGATAGGGGCTGCGCCGCAATCGTTTGATCCAGTTGGGGTCGGGTCGCTAGTCACAGTCGTCAAGGTAGTGCTCGGTGGGTTGACCGTCGTTGGAGTGCTTCCTCCCCCAGTGAAGTAGCAGGAGCACTCCTTGGAGAGCGCGCTGGGCTTGTTGTTGCAGTTACTGGCCCATGCTGGTAATCCTGTGGTGGCAGTAACGACACTTTGCGTAAACGTAGCGCAGAATTGAGAAGCGGTTGCCGGTTGAGCTTCCATATAAGATGCGCAAGGATCGGTATCCGGGTTTGTGCAGCCCAGGGCCACGGGTAGGAGGGCTAACACAGCGTAGTGCCACATGGTTTCCGAGTAAGGAATATCAAAAAGGGGATCTTGGAGGAGACGACAGGGGATTTTTGAGGATCGACGAGTGTGATTCAAACAAAGTCCCTGCGAACGCTGATCTTGGCTTTATACTCAAATACATCTCTTCAAGCCTCTCTGTATATGCTCGCTGGAATCGAGATTTTTCCACCTGTCGGAATGAAAAGGGGATTGATGTAAGGCCCGGCGCAGGCAAGGGAGGCAAGTTGCCGATCTGCCGAGCGCAAAGATGCCCGGATTCTAAACTTAATATCAAATAGATTAGATAGTTGGGCAGCGTGGTCATTCGCAGACCACGAGGACGATGGAGAAATACGTTTCAATGCAGGCCACTGTAGGTCATCTTCGACCTCCGAAGATAAATTGGGAGGGTGAGCTTGACGCTTATTGCAAACGACCACGGAAAATATGATATACCTGGCCGCAAGCACAAACAAAGCACGGCTGGAAAGTTGGAAATTGACCGAGTTCAATCTCGAAGGACATAATTTTTGCGGATAGCCCTCTAATGACTAAAAAATATAGTGCGTGATTGGTGAAGGGGCCTGACAGTGAAGTTTGTTGTTGAAGCCAAGCTAAATTAATTTATATGGAGGTTGCAATCTGACCCCGGATTTGACTTTATGCATGAGCCTAAATACCCCGCGTGAACCATCATTTGTGGGGTAAAGAGACCAGCAAAAACAAGGTACCTGAAAGTATGAAGATTCAATTTTAATCGAGAAGATAATATTGTTCCTATACGGTGTATATTACCCATGAAACCTCAGCAATTTGAGGACATGCTCCATGGGATGTTGCAGGCCGTCAAGGTCACCTGGCGTCAGGTCTAGTAAAATCCGCAGGAGTCTGTCGGTTGTAATAGCATTGGTAGAAGCGTATTCAATAAAGCTTCGTAAAGTAGCTGCAAATGCATACTGTTCTGAAGTTGAGCATACGAACTTCATTGAGCTACCATCGAGAGATGCAGCGCACCACTGTATGAGGGCTTTAATATCCGGATTGCCACCAAATGTGCGACAGCCCCAGAAGCCAGTGTATATCACCGAGAATGGGTCTCTCGGGCTACCCTCACAAGTTATACGGCTTGCCCGGAACCCAGTATAGGCCTTGCGCAGTTCTCTTTCCACATTTCCAGGAAGCACATCAGGTAAGCCGCCTCTCCTGTCAGCCACGTCAAGCTCCAAAGCATCAATAAACAGCATTGTGCGCTTGGCCCATTTTCGGTGATGTATCGCGGAGCCACCACTCGGCAGGAGCACTTCTGCGCATCGGGCGTCGCGACCGTAACCCGCAATAACAATCATTGCCTCAGGGCCCACGACTACGAGGGCCTGGTTATCCTCCAGGGGCGGAGTTACAAGAACTGCAGGGCAGCACTCTGGGGATGCGCCCACGTGAGTCTCCTCTTGGGTGCCTGTCCGGCCAAACCCAATGAACTTGTTCGCGGAGATCACGGAAGCTCCATCTGGAATCCCGAGGACCTCTGGTGATGTGCTTGCGGCTGGTAACTCCAAAACTTCTAGAGGAAACAGGTTGTGTTGCACTGTTGGTAGAGGATCCCGGTTCGTGTGGAGGGTATAGGATATTGGCCAGGAAGCTGGGTTATGTGCGACGAGTGAGTATTCATCGTTGTCGGTTATCCGGTCAAAATATGTGAACAGAGCCGTGAGATATGCATCGACGGCGCCGGCATGAGGTTGCTCTGAGTTATACCAGATATGAAAATCTTGATACCCATCTTGCCATGTTGGGGCAGTCAAAGTGTAAAGAAATTGATGGACAACAAGACAAGCCGTTTGCCGCCTAGATAGCTTGACCTGGGGGCTTTTGGACGAGAGGATGATTAGGCTATGCTCTGGGAAGAGTGATGACATTTCCAGCGCAAGTCCGACAAGCGCAGGCCATGTCCGCGTGTAGAAATCGTCTCTTAGTCCATTCATAAAATCTCGAAGAAACCCATAGTCCGTATCGGTCTTTTGCCGCAGTGAAATTGCGATGGATTCAAGTAAATCAATGACACCTCTTGGGCTGTTGATTTCTTCGCCCATAAGCGCATTAAACAACTCCCAGAATGGCACCTGCAGCTCATAGGAATTGAGGAGAGAGAAGCGGTCCTCACACAGGAGCTGTGGGGAACATGGCAGCATGTAGCGATCCTCCATCATAACTAAAAGTTGGATAAATCCGAAATCGGCGATTCACGATCGCGGTAAAAACCCTCTTATAGCGATGCGTTCTAGGCGGCAATCACTGTGACAGGGATTAGGCTCCACTGCCTAAGACGGGCTTTAATTGCGCCGCATCCACAACGAAACTAGGGATATACGTTTATGTGGGGTGCCAAGTTAAAGGTAGTAGTATAATCTTGATCCTGTGGTTTGCAAGTAGCGCTCGTGGTAGACTGTTGAGTTGCGGTGGTGAGTTTCACCCGTTTATTCAAGCAACCACTAGATTAGATAGTAACCTCATTCCTTCCAATTTATAAAAACCAATATGGATTTACATTAGCGCGAGTAATTATTAGTTCTAACGATACGGATTTTAGCCATCCTCGTCACTTACTGTTTGTAGTGTAGGTTATCTATACCCTGCACGTTTCTTGGAGTGCGATTGTGAGTTCGTCCGCGGCTGTTTGAAAACGAACTGCAGAATACGAGCTTAGGAATAACTGGACTATCCTCATGAGCAAATATCGCAGGCAATTACTTTAACCGGCGTCAATAGCTTTTAGAGGACAGTCCTGACATAACTGTCAAATAACAGGAATATAGCCGTAGAAGAACTATATAAACATACCTCTCGCGCCATATATGTGCTGCTCTGCATCATCGACCTTCTTTCCAATTATATCACGATACCAACAACAACAGTAACAACCAAAACTTGCCAACTATCAACATCAAGATGAAGCTCACCCTTATCTTTGCTGCTCTTCTTGCCATTGCTATCGCGGCCCCATCCATCGCAGCTCCCGCAACCGAAGAGTTAGAGAAGCGATCAGACGGCTGTTCTACATGCAACAATGGCAAAAAATTATGTTGGAGCTGCAACAGCGGTGGCTGCTCAGACAACACTATCTCTTGCTAAATATGTATGTAAGCCAAAAATAAAGAGCCATGTTTTCCAGATTCTAATAACTAAATAGCCGAGGGGTTCTCTTCTGAGTCTGCCATAAAAGTAGCTGTGCAAATCTGGCTTTAAAGGCGCTTGACGCGGATATGCGAATCGAGTTTGGGGGGCAGCAGGAGTAGTATAGACGGAAGGAAATAAAACCGATGAGATAGTCCATTTATCAATGACAAACTATATCTATCTCAACCATCAATTTATTTGGATTCATCACCAAGTACGGACCGCGAGCAGACGCCTCCGTACTCTATGAACTAGACCTATGCCGAATCAATATAAATGGCAACATTAGCTAGAGAAAGGGATCGGGTAGCTTTGGGCCCAGGATTTGACACTCCATTCCTTTCTTCAAGGTCTTGATCCTGATTTCTCTGGTGCTGGTCGCTTTTCCTTTCATGACGATAGTCATAACGCCTACGCTGCTTACGGCGAGTGAGGCACTGCTGAATATCACCACAATCGTGTTATCTGCGATGGGCTCGAGAGACATGAGAAGCTGTATAATTACAAATACACGCTGAAGACCTACGGCCGTATTCTTCTGGGACGAGTTTCCAGCTATACCATGATATAGAAGCCACTTCAGCGATGGCCTCGAGAGATGTGAGAAGCTGTGTAGTTATAACTACACGTTGAAGCCCCCCATGTTTCTCTTATCTGATCTTTGCGATGTTTTGGTTACCTCGGTTTTAAATTTCTACGTTTTTCAAATTTGTACATGATCCACGAGTTACAGCTTGGGAAGTAACGCACGTCGTGTCACGGTGACTACGTTTCACAGCCAGGATCCTCGCAAATATCTGCCCATCATGAGTTAGAAGCAGCGGTACTATGGCTCAAGATGTGATGGTGGGACAAATTTTGCTTATAATTGTCGCTCGTGTAATCCAACTCAGGCACATAAATTACCCAGGTGTGTTAGAGCCAGTTAAAAATGGACACTTGGCATCGCCATTTTGTAACTCAACATAGTCTATTTATCAACTCATCTTAGTCATATTCAACCAAGTAAGGAGATGCTATACCACGGCTGCAAGTGGTAAATGCGTGGCGATCGCCAGCTCCCGAGCTATCCTCATTCGAAGACCAGTCTCTCAAACTTCCCGCTGAGCTAACAGATACTCGTAGTCCGGCATTGCCAATTCAACAAAATGCAGCAACTTCTGTGCTACATGGGAACCAAATTCATTTTCCCACTTCACAAATTCCTGCTGGATGTCAATGCCCTTGGAAATCTTTGACATGTCTACACCAGTGGATCTCTGGAGAGAAGAGAGCCACGGAAGATGCCCGGTATTCTCAACTTGCCAGTCAAAGCTAAGCTGCTGCGGATCGAGCTGGAGCTGGTGGCATAGACGCTCTAGAGCGGCGCGGTCGGACATTGTATCGTCCGCGTCGATCACAGCTGGCTTGCGATGCTGGGTCAGTGGCGAGCTTGGCGAGGTCTCAGTCCATGTGTTCAGATACCAGTCATAAACGATGCGAGACCAACGAAAGGAGGCTTCCACGGGAAAATCGGAATCATCTATGTCTGCTCCAAAGGTGCTTGTAATGAGCCTGTACCAAGAGGGAAATGCCAGCGCCGGGTGCCGAATCAGGAAAATGGGTGAAACTGAGAGCATGAAGTCGTCGGGCAGTAATGTCGGGTTACTTGAGACTCTCACCCCAGCATCGGTATCAGTCGGCTGCAGCTGTGGAGTAATGCGAGGTGGTCGAGGGGTTTTTAGGTTACTATCAATTACCGACGGCTTAAGCATCATGTAAATGTGCTCTTTCACAAATGCAACCTTGCCCTTTCCACTAGAGTAAGCACCGCTCCCGGATAGCTCTTTAGAAACGAGGAGGCTCACCTGCTCACCGGCTCTGCGAATGTTATCCTCGAGCTTCTTGAAGGCCTCATGATATGAATTTGGTTCTCCAGTCCCCTCCCAGAATGCGGTTCGCGCCGCCTCCATTTTTGGGCCTTTGCGATCACACTGTGGTTCGATTCCAAAGAAGAACACGTATAGAAAGTGATATTCGGTGGAGATGATATCGGGGTGTGATTTGAAAATCTTCATGAAGAGGTTTGATGCTGTGCGGGGGTGTGAGAGGATGAACGCAGGCTTGCGGCCTTGTGGTGGTGTGGTGGTGTGGTGGACATATTTGATGGTGTAGTGAGCCTCGTGAGGAATCAATTGAAGTTGAAGATTAGAAAAGAAAAGAAAGCGAATGGAAGTAGTTATGATTATTTTGATGTCTGGCCCTAACATGCCCCTTTTCCTAACAGTAATCCACAAAGATGATTTCCCTTGCAGTCCCTTGCGGTCCCTTGCAGTCCCTATCTAACAATCCCCGAAATCCACTCTCCCTCCACACAATTCAACCACCCACCCATCCCCATCCCCACGCCCACCCCAAAATCCACACAGTCCCCCAAACCCTCCAAATCGCTCCACAGTCACCACCCCGCCCAATTATTGTATCGCTAACGCATTAACATGTCAACTTTAATACACTTCTTGCTTGCGCCTTCCAAATTAAAGACAAAAATGAGTTTGTCAACGATGGAGGTCTCCTTTCAGTGATCCCGTATATTTTACATGGATAAGCCCATATATGGCAGTTTGCAAGGCGGAGGGCGCCTTTCATACCGAAACGTAGCTCGAAGTTAAAGGGAACCCAGAGGTCTGTCTCACCGAAATGTAACTCGGGGCTGGAGGCAGCCCCTGAGAAGACTACTCTTGTGCTCGAGCTACGCCGTAGTTTCTCGTCCTGTAGACATTGTTTGAGCTCCAAAACAAAACCCCATTTGCTAGCGTATTGATCCTTTCTAGAGTGCGTCCTAGGTGTTCCGAATGAATGTGTATATAGAACAGGATACCCTATCCGGTTCATGAAACATGCCAGATCGTAAAGCTACTCGGCAATCCTGAGGAAAAAGCTTTCTCATGCTTGTACCTTTTAGATCCAAGACAAAAATAAGGTTCCCAATTCCTGAGGTCTTCTTTCGGTGGTCCCGTATCCTATCCTCTACACTTAGTGTCAACAGGCATTCACAGCTCTAATGGACGGGTAGTGATGATATGCTCATATATTGAAGGTACAAACATTGAATTGTCTAACACTTAAACCAAAAGCAAGGTTATGAAGAAACATTTTACTCTAACGAATCTAAACATACAAAACTATTTACCCAACTAATTATGAAAAGCTCCTCTAAATCCACTTCATCTGCCATACAAATAAGACGCAGAAACCCATCTAACAACGGTAGATAATTTAGCAAGGGAGGGCCTTTCCGGCAGCCTTCTTGGCCAATGCAACCTCAGCGTTGCGGCGGCGAACGAGACCAGGAAGGACCTTGCCATTACCGTGAACCCACTTGGGGAACTCCTGAGGGTAGACCGTAGCAGCGTTCTCGCCCTTGTTGAGACGTGTGACAATAGAAGATGATTGGACAGCCCCGCATCCGACGTTGAAGGCCAAGCTGACCAGAGCACCGTACTGGTTCGCGTTGAGTACCGCCTTGGAGTTGAGCATGGCCGTAACACACTTCTCGGCTTTCTATAAAGGGGAATTATTAGCATACTCCAGGTCTTCAAGCATTAAGGGCTACTTACAGCTATATCTGTGGCGAGGAGCTTCTTGCCATTGGCCGTGGAAAGCGGGATCGGGTATCCGATCTCGGCGCACTTCGACTTGGTGCAAAGATGACCATAGCCGACGGTTGGGTGGCCAGTGGCATCAATGTCTATTGCCAGTTTGTTAGTATCCCTGAAAACCTATGCCTGCACAGAAGAGCCACTTACAAACTTTCGCGACGAAACCCTCAAACTCAG
Source organism: Pseudogymnoascus sp. WSF 3629 (assembly GCA_001662585.1). Taxonomy (NCBI): domain Eukaryota; kingdom Fungi; phylum Ascomycota; class Leotiomycetes; order Thelebolales; family Thelebolaceae; genus Pseudogymnoascus; species Pseudogymnoascus sp. WSF 3629. The sequence continues at coordinate 195,366 of KV454605.1, forward strand.
CAATTAGGTCGACGGTGGCCGCATTCGATTTAGGCGCAGAGCAGCTGCCTCCGCCGCCGCCGCTGCTGCACTTCGGCTTGACATAGCCGCTGGAGCCAGTCTTGACGTAGTAATCGGCAACATAGCAGCCATCGGATGTCTTATCCCAGATGCTATTTCCGCTGACGCTGGTTCCTCCGGTCTGGCAGGTTATTGTAACATCGTGGCCCTTGGCGTATGACTTCTTCACAGCATAGCTTGTGCCTGGCCCAGAACGGCAGTTGACAGTGTCGCCTGTAATGGGGAAGGCAACGGCAGTAGAGGCCAGAGCGGCGGCAGCAGCGAAAAGTGTGAACTTCATGGTGGATAAGATGGTAAGAGTATAAAGATATATCTTGAAAGGCGATTGGGTTGATGAGTTGATGGGTAGATGAGTGGATGAATGGATGCTTTGGATTGATGATAGAGAGAATGAACGGAAAGTAGTGGTCTATTTGTACTTGATGTTCGGACAGCTTCCTGTCTCGAAAAGCCTCGTGATAGAGCCATATCCAGGGAGCTTCTGTCTTGAAAAGCCTTGAAAAGGGGCAATGTTCAGCTTCTCTTCTCGAAAAGCCTCACGATGGGACATATTTCCACATCGCTTTGCGAAAAGCCTCGCGACGGAAACATGCTTGTTTAGCCCCAGGCTTAATTCTAATCCGACGATGGTGATCATTAGCATAAGCGATCGGAGTATTATGTTCTCCCCAGCTTCTAGCACTGCCACTGCGACCACACAAATTACACGTGCGCCACATTTGTGCTTAAAATAGAGTTTGATGGGGTAGGATCTACAACGATATTTTACTTTTTAGGTTAGACCGGTTTATATATCGCCGTTAGTATCCCTCTAAATAAGGTTGATGTGTATAATGTGTTCTCCCGTCTGACTGACAGATCGGCGCGATCCGTTCTACGAAATAATAACCCCCCAGCTACAGTTCTAGACCCACAAACCTCCCCCTCTCCCCCTCTCACCTCTGCGCCAAAGAAACGAGAGACACACTGTAAGCCACGCCGTTGAGGCGAAGTCTATTGAATAAGCTCGGAAATGAAATCGTCGCCAAGTATGGCGTGGTGTTTCTTTGTTGCAGAAGGGTCGGCCACTGCACATGTGCGGCTGTCTTGAACCTTCTCTTTCCGTACAAACCTTCCCATTGAGGCGAAGTCTAGAGATGAAGCTGAAAAAATAAATTGCTGCCGAGGATATGGTAAGGCATTCTCCTATCAAACCATGCACCTATTGATATGAGAGGTGTAGCATAAGGGTTAAGCTGTAAAATTAAAGTCTTGGAGACAATATGGCAAGGCATTTTTCTATCTCTTCTGTATTTTGCACCTCATCTTTTGCTTCTATCACTTCTTCATGACGAGCACAGCTATTCATGCATGCATTATAAAGAGGTCGCGGCAACCCCATTGGCATCTTTTTTTAACAGTCACAATCACATTCACACTCACAAGCACAATCACATCTCCATCTTCCTCAATTCAGCTTTATCATACACCACCACATCTCCTTCACCTCATCCAGAATGAAGCTTCTCAGTCTTGTTGCTTGCACTGCGGCATTCTTGTCAACAGGCGCCTTCGCCTACCCCATTACCGGCACGACCGTCAACTGTCGCTCCGGCCCAGGCACGAGCTACGCCGTGAAGAAAACCTACAAGAAGGGCGACAGCGTCACAATCAGCTGCCAGAGCGAAGGGCCCGTCGTCAGCGGAAACAGCATCTGGGACAAGACCACCGACGACTGCTACGTCGCCGACTACTACGTCAAGACCGGCACCAACGGCTATGTGAAGCCCAAGTGCGGAGGCACTGGCGGCGGCAGCGGCGGCGGCGGCGGCAACATCCCCGGCCCCGTGACGAACGACTACCCGTACAAGAGCCAATGCGGCCCCGTTGATAAATGGAGCTACTTCAAGTGCCAATGCACCAGCTTCGTCGCCTGGCGCATCAACGAGCGCCTCGGGATCAAGTTCCACAACCAGTACAAAGGCACAAACTGGGGGAACGCGAACAGTTGGGACGAGGCCGCGCGCAAGACCGGCGTCCGCGTTGACAACAACCCCGTCCCTGGATGTATCGCGCAGAGCAATGCTGGATCTGCTGGCCACGTCGCTTGGGTTACCAAAGTCTCTGGTAACACTGTGACGATCGAGGAGTACAACTTCAACAAGTACAGGGGTTACGGCACGCGCACTGTTCCCAAGGGCACGTTCAACTATATCCATGTGAAGGTCTAGTTTTGTTGGAGGCGATGTTGACGGCTATTGTTCAAAACCATCTTTTAGTGTTAGAGACTTTCCTTGCTATTCTGTACCTCTATAGAGCATATTAAAATATAACGGATTAAACAACATTCAGTTTCATGTAACTATACCTATTTTGCCTAATTCCAATGTAGAAAAGAACGGTTGCAAGGGGCTTAGACTACAAGCTATTCGGAGCACCACGATTGAGACTATCCTCCATTTCCTAAAATTTCCCCTACTCGAATCTAAGGTGTTTAGGGTCGAGCTAGAGCTGGTTGCATAGGGGTTCTTGAGTGGTGAATGTCGTAATAGCCATGTGCTTGCTTAATTATCATCCGATGGGTGATTGAGTACTAGTTCGCACGTAGATATATTTACCCTGCTTCTATTTTTAATATTTTTAATATTTCAGAATTAATATTAAACATTTAACAATACAATCTACCGTTACACTTCTTCGTTAACATTTAAAATATTATCGCAATATTGCAATAAATACAAGCACGGCTATGACTGCGAAGCCAGACGTGGAGCTCGAAGGGTTGTCAGATGTGGAAGCTACGATGGACTTCACAAATCCCAAAGAGTTCACTAAGACGATCCAAGCGCTCTGTTATAATGCGCACAACCGTGACCCTGTTGCAGATCACAGTTTCCTAGTTAGGGGATATCCAAAAAAGTACATTAGCATCGACGACGACGAGCAACCCCTTTTTCCAGGATTACGCAAGGCGCTGTATTTTCAAGATTCACAAATCCTTCTCATCACAGTGCCTGGAGGCCCACATGAAATCGCTGCGGCGAGGTTTTGCGTCTACTTATATCAAAAGCTCGGTGTAATGGGATGTACCGAAGAGTTTGTCACGAAAGGGGGGCAGACAGCGTCAATGGGTAGTGTTACCAAAGAGCCAGACGAATCATGGGGGCCATTTAGAGCTGGAACCGGACCAAACTATGTGACATGCGTGCTAGAGTCAGCTATGTCTGAGAGTGGCCGGGCTTTAACACGAGACGCAAAAATATGGATTGAAAATGAGAATTCGCACGTCACAAACGTCATTGGGGTGAATATTTATCGGCGCCGTCCAGAAATTATATTTACTATTTGGAAGAGGGGGCGACAGGAGCGTGATACGAGAGCACATCACCCAGTACGAGCAGTAGTTGACCAGGATATTAGAATCACATTGCAGGCAGGGAGACCAGTTGCTGAAGGGTCGTTGTGCCTATCTTTTGAAGAGGTTTTTGAGCGGCAACCCCAGCCTGGAACAGCAGAGGGAAACATTAACTTCTCCGCGCGCGAGCTCGGAGCAATTGCGAGAATGGTGTGGTCGGAAATGGGATACGCAATTGAGTGATGGTAATTATACCTCCATCCTAGCATCTATCCCTACTAAGCTTCTCCACAGCATCTATCCTCGCTGACCTCCACCCCAGGCTCTATCCCCACTGACCTCCTCCCAAGCCTCTATCCCTTAAACTTATAGCATGCGCACCCCAGCCTTTCATCCTTCCTTTCCTTCCTCCTCATCCTCACTAACCTCCTCCCCAGCCTCTATCGCCCTCTCCCTCCTCTTCGCAGCAGCCTCCCTCTTCCGGTCCAACAACTTCTTCAGCCCCTTCGCCACATTAAACACCCCCCCCGTCCCCGACCCACACGCCGCACAACTCGGATCCTTCCTATACCGTCCCAGCGCACACGCCTCGCAGAAGTAGTGTCCGCACCGCGTCACAACCGGATGCTTATACCCCTCGCGACAAATAATACACGCAAACGGCACGCCCTCCAGCTCCGCATCCTCATCAGCTTCCTCTTCCTCTTCTCCTGTGCCCCGGCCCGCCCTCGCGACCGTCGTCCCGCCAATATTCTTCTTCCCCTTGGTCACGGTCTCCCACTCCTTATCCAGCTGCCAGCCAGCCTTATAGTCCTCGCGCGCATGGAGGTACTTGCAATTATCTCCAAACCCACAGAACCCCGTCGTCTTGTAGTCCTTACACACATCCGGCGCAAAGTCCGTCACGGTGATGGTGCGGATATTGGTCGGGGCTTTGATGGGCCCGATGTTGCGATTAGGCGCGTCGGGGTTACGCTGGATGAAGGTCGTCTGTTTCTGCGCCGCGAGGCCTTTGTATGTGCCATCTGGGGCTGCGGGGAGTGCGCGCGTGCTGCCCAGGAGCTGCTTGCTGGAGAGAGAGGGCGGGCGCTCATCGAACCACTCGGTCGTCTTGGTGGCGTCGTTGGCGCTGGTGATGCCTGCGCGGGAGGCGGCGTGGGCGGCGGGTGTGATTTCGGTGGTGGTGGAGGCAGTGGGTTTAGACGAGGCGGTGACGGTGCCGGTGTTGCGCTTGCGGCGTTTTATTTTGTGGCCTGCTTCGTCTTCTGAGGAGGAGTAGTCGTCGGAGTCGGAGCCGGCTGGGGGAGGGGTTGCGGGTCGCTTGCGGATGTTGGATTTGTTCTTGTTGGTGCGCTTTTTGAAGAGGGCTACTGGGGCGGGTGCTTCTTCTGCAGCTTTGGGAGGTGAGGTTGGTGCTTCCATTGTGCGTGGTTGAGGGTTGTGGTGGAATTGGGGAGATGTTTCCCTGTGTTGTTCTTGGGATGGTGATGGGATAGCCTCGAGGCTGAATAATAGTTTCCAGAGCCTTGTGGAAATGTGGGTCGCTTATGTAATAAAAATCAGATAAAAATCAGCCAATCAAACGCGCGGATCGGTAGTTGTATTTTCCGTCCGTTGTTTACTTTTGTATGTATGTAACTGGGTACTTCCGTCCCTAATATACCCCTAGTACCCTGCTGTTGTACCAAGTACAAACCCTCTTACCCTTCACCCTCACGACCCTCATCCCTTCAGCAAGAAAATAGTCAGGACCCCAGTACAATCTACTGCAAACATCAGACGAACTTTTCATTATTTTATATCGCTGCCACCGAATTTTAGTTGGATTTGTTACTAGAGCTATAGAATTATCAGACAGCGACCATATTGACATTCTGGTCTTTTGAAAAGTCTCTGGATAGTTCTGGAAGGTCTGTCATATCAAGGTCTCAGTAGTGGGACGCGACCAAGGATAATGAGCATCCTCCCCCTGGCACCAGCTGAAGCTAATAAGCTAAGGAGATAGTGGTGGAACTGGTACACACTGGCGAGATTGCGGTATCAATGCAAGAATTCACGATCGCCCAAACAAACACTCCCACAGCCAATAGATTCCTGTTTACTCTTCTGACATGAGATGGAGACAACTCGGCCTTATGGGTTGGTCGAGTCTTTTTTGCTGCACTTTTACTCATACTCCACATAAACATAAAACATGGAACGTGGGGAATCTGTAGAAAATAGAAATTAAAAATGTCTTGTGATATAGCTGAGTATAGCTGAGCTGAGCTGTTCGCTGTCTTGTGTCTCTCGCTTCCAATATGGTGTTTCCACTGGCTGCATGTGTAATTGTGTAATGGCAATCTGTCGGCTACTCTCCTGCCCTTGACGCGCTTCTACGACCATCGCTCTGTCTGTGATTCTCCTCATTCACTGACTCAAATCGACAATCACAGAATCTGAGACGACCACCCGTGAACGAATACCGGGGAAATTAATATAAAACTCTTCCCGCGTCATCCACGCGTTCTGTGTGGTTGGTTGATCTACCGCCGGCGACAACAAACGCTACGCCAATATTACACGACCACGGCGATCCCGACTCGCACAAACAACACAGCCCTCTCCACAACGACAAACCACGCCCTCGGTCTGGTCGTCGTCGTGAAAGAAAGCGACCAATTCGCCAATTCGCAAACGCAACCCATGCACAGCTTCCCATAGGGCCAGATAGGCAGCACAAACAAACGCGAGCGAACTCTCCTTGTGCCTGATCCAGTTTCGGGGAGGCACAGGAAGCTCCTTTAAAGGACCGGGACCTCCGCCGGCGACATTATGGCTGCTACCGACGCTGAACAACCATACGCCGACATGGCTGCAGGAGACCCCTTCACGTCGAGCACGAGTCACCGCTACTCCAACTTCGACAATCAGCTATTCGCGCTCGGCCCAACCACATCTCCGGAGCAAGCAAAGCGGGCATTGGAGGCACATCTCGCGGAGACCGAACGTAGGATACGGGACGCGTCGAAGCTGGGCACGACGCTCGTTCAGCAGCGAAAGGAACTTGCGGACCGATTGAAGGAGATTGAGAAGCAGCAGGATGAGGGAGAGATCACCCCGGAGCTGAGGCAGAAATTGGTGGACATCGAGAAGGAGTACAATGAGGTCGGCCGCGAGAGCGCGCGGGCGTTTCTGCCAAAGTCGAGGGTGTCGAGCAGCGAGATGGCTGAATCTCCGTTTCCAGTCCAGGGCAAGGTATATAGTCTTCCATTCACTTATAATTCACATACTAACCATTCATGAAGCGATCCGTGAGCCCCTCAAAATTCGAAAGCCAAGCTACCGCCTCGCCATCCAAGCTGAGCGTACCCAACCGCAAGCAGAGAAACCAGCCCTCCAACCGAGTTCACGATATCGAATTTGCAACCGAGATCTCTACCTCTCTCTTGTCACAAGTCCGGCACCTACAAGCGCTACTGGCCGAAAAGGAAGAATCTCTACGAAACGTGAATACCGAAAAGGCACGGTTGGAGGCAGAGGCCGAAGGTTTCAACCAGCGATTACGAGCTCTCGACGAAAGTGAACAGCGTTACAAGGACGAGAATTGGAGTCTTGAGACCCAACTACACGAGCACATCGCAACCGCAAAAGAAGCAGCTGATCGCGAGAAGAAGCTCACCCAGAGCCTGAACGCACTCCAAGTTCAGAAGACAACTGCCCAGAAGGACCTTGACGAGATGAAGCTGAGCCACTCCAAGCTGTCCGAGACCCACGCAGCGGCAGTGAAACATCATGATACCGAGCTTGGAGGACTCAAGCGGAGCATGGCCATGGTCGAGAACGAGCGTGGAGCGCTGCAGCGCAAGATTGAAGACTTGACTGGCCAGAACCATGAGCTTGCCATGGCGGTTGCACGCCAGCGTGGTATTGCAGATGAACAGGAGAGCCAGGATGCCACAGACGAAGACTTCGAGACCGCAGACGACAATGTCACACCCGAGCACTCTCCACCACCGTCGCCGACTAAAATGACCCCACGCCATAGCCATCTAGAGGCGGAAACTCTGAAGAGCTCGCTGCATCACGCACACCGAATGATTCAGAGTCTAAAGGGCAACATTCACCGCGAAAAGACCGAGAAACTGGAGCTCAAGCGGATGCTTCAGGATGCTAGGGACGAATTGGACATTCGCCGTAACGATGCCGCTTCAGGCTCCATTAAGAAGAGTCGCAAAATGGACTCCAAAGAGTTCAAGAAGCCCTCGAAGGGCCAACTTGGCGCTCTCCGCAATAGTAGGAGCGAAATCTCTATGGATGATGCCCAATGGGAAGACCAAGATGGCGAGAGTAGCCCCACGCGCGCTGCTACGGCCCGCGTTGCCTCGATGCCCGGCGGATACGCCGAGTCCAGCGACCAATTCGAGACCGGCAACGAGACAAGCGACGCCTTCGAGACAGCCAACGAGCGCGGCACCGAGACCGACGACTTCCACACTGGCAACGAGGGCAACACCGACAGCGACGAGCTGACCGAGACTGAGAGCGGCGCAAACGTCAGCACCATCCGTGGCCGCCCAGCACCCCTCAACATGGCCGCGAAGCGAAGCTCTTTCCTCAGCACTGCCTCTACCTCAGGCGACGAGTACAGCTACGAAGACGTCAGGACACCCGTCCAATCCCAACCCCAGCGTCTCCGCCTCCGCATGGGTCGCGGATCAAGCCGTCGCGATCGTATCGCCAGCGAAGAGCCATCCATCGACAGCAGCCCCGCCGCTAGCAACAACGGCACGCCCCAACAGCCAGGCCAGAGTCTGTTCGCAGAACTTGGCGACCTTGGTGGCAGCGATGATGAGTCGGCCATGGGCTCCAGCGTCGGTGGCATGACACCTGGACGGAACCGCAGCATCACTCCCGGTGGCACGCCCGGCGGCGCGTCCACGCGTATGTCTGCGCTCGACATCCCCCCTGTTCCAGCACTACCAAAACCAGTTATGGTTGATTCGAGCATGATGACCGACGACTGGGAGCCCGCGCCAGCGACGCCCCAGAGCGCCGTTCCAATTATTGCTAGCGGTCTTGCCAGCGGCCTTGCGGGCGCCGGGCTCGTCGAGGCCGCGCACCAGTTCACCGATAACCGTCTATCCGTGATGAGCGACGTCAGCACCCAGGCTGGCGACCTCAGCGAACGCTTGGCTCAGTTCCCTGCACCTCCTACACGCGCCGCGCCTGTTGCTCCATTGAGCATCTCTACCATCCAGACAGAGCACATGGAACCCGTTATCCCTCCGCCTGCCACGCCGGTGAAGATGGCATTCTCATCTATCGGGGTATCGCACACTGAGCCGCTAAGCCCAGTCCTGCACGCGCCTACGCCTGTCAAGCTTGTCTTTGCGCCGATTGAGGGGACGGAGACGGAGCCTATTGAGAGGCCGGCTACTGCTGTGAAGATGGAGTTTTCGGGCATTGAGGCTGTGGCGATGGAGCCTGTTAGCCCGGTTCTGCGCCCGGTTACGCCTGTTAAGCTTGCGTTTGTACCTATTGATGTTCTGGAGACTGAGCCGATTGATCCTGTTGAGAGGGCTGTTACGCCTGTTAAGCTTGCGTTCGTGCCTATTGATGCTCTGGAGACTGAGCCGGTTGAACCTGTTGAGAGGACTGTTACGCCGATTAATATGGCGTTCTCGAGCATTGGAGCTATGGAGACGGAACCTATTAGCCCCGTCGAGAAGGTCGTGGCCCCGATTAACATGGGATTCTCCTCCATTGGTCATGCTGCTACGGAGCCTGAGTCGCCTGTGAAGAGGGCTGTGACGCCAGTTGCTTTTGCGTTCTCATCTGTGTCAAATACTGAGACCGAGCCAATTTCTCCCGTCGTCAGAGCCGTCACACCACCGAGACCAGTGACACCTGTTGCTTTCGCATTCTCATCTGTGTCAAATACTGAGACCGAGCCAATTTCTCCCGTCGTCAGACCCGTGACGCCTGTTGCTTTTGCGTTCTCATCTGTGTCAAATACTGAGACCGAGCCAATCTCTCCCGTCATCAGGCCTGTCACACCACCGCGACCAGTGACGCCTGTTGCTTTTGCGTTCTCATCTGTGTCAAATACTGAGACCGAGCCAATTTCTCCCGTCGTCAGACCCGTCACACCACCGCGCCCAGACACTCCTATTGCCCTGGCATTCTCCTCCATCACCTCTACGTCAACAGAGCCAATTGAGCCCCCGAGCCCAGCACACAATCATCACCTCTTGGCAGGAGCCCTCGGAGCAGGTGCTCTTGGCACAGGTGCCCTGGGTGTAGGAGCCCTGTTGTCAGATAAACCAGACAAGGAGCTCTCAACCCAGAGCCCAGAGACACCAAAGGGCAAGGGTAACAATTTCAACGGCTTAATGAGCTGGGCGAAGGCTAAGACTCCCGTCGGCCCCCTTATTGCCGAGGACGAGACCCGCCAGTCGCCTAACCAGTCACCGCTGGCAGAGACGCCAGAGTCGCAACGCCCATTCAAGGAGTTGTCTGTCAACACAAATGAGAGGCCTCCAACCAAAGCCAAGCCCGATATGACGAGCTCGACTGCTCAGACGTCACTTACCTCGGAGGAGATTGATGAGATGCTCTCGAAGAAGAGCGACCGACAATACGCTATTCTAACCGAGGACTCCCAGAAGCCAGCTTCGCCCTCTCGAACCATTGTTCCCCCAACGATCCGAGTTCGGAAGTCTCAGGATAGCATGGGCAGTGTCAGAATTACGCGCCCGAAGGCTTTGGATCTCAGCCTTGAGCGTGAGAACCAGCCCAACAACAGGCCTGGCAGCTCCGGTAGCCACCGCCGCTCCATCAGCAGCCAACACCCCCCACTGCCTCCAAACCACCAACAGGTCATTGCTGCAGCTCAGCGAGTTGGATCTTCGTCTAGTAATCACACGGGCGTCATGGGTCCTCCACTCCTACCTGCATCGGCCTATAGGAATTCCAACTCCCAGCAGCTGCGTCCAAGGACTCCATCTAGCTCCCACGGCCCAAGCAGCCCCAAGAACAGCACTACGCCTCGTCCAAAATATCCCGGTGGCGCTGAACTGAACCCCTCCATCACTGCCCGCTCGCGCGCCTCGTCAGTGACCTCCTTCGCTTCCGAAGTAGAGAGCCGCTTCAACCTCCGCGGCGGCCCTACCGAGATCCCTGGCGTGGCTTCCGGCACCGACCCGCGCATGATCCAGGCGATCACGCAGACCATGATCGGTGACTACCTGTGGAAGTACACCCGTAAGGCCGGCCGTAGCGATATGTCTTCCACGCGCCACCGTCGCTACTTCTGGGTCCACCCATACACGCGCACTCTGTACTGGAGCGACCGTGATCCTTCGACCGCTGGCCGCAGCGAGCTCAAAGCTAAGAGCGTCGCTATCGAAGCCGTCCGCGTCGTCACGGATGATAACCCGATGCCGCCTGGACTGCACCGCAAGAGTCTTGTCATCCTGACGCCTGGACGCTCGGTCAAGTTCACAGCGCAGACGGGACACAACCACGAGATCTGGTTCAACGCCCTCTCCTACCTCCTGCTCCGCACCGACGACGCTCCCGAGGACACCGCTGATGAAGCCCCCGACGCCCTAACAGCTGACGACGTCGACGAGTTCAATCCCGGCTTCCGCTCTTCCCGCCGCGGCGGCGCCGCCTCCCTATCCTCCTACAACAGCCGTGCCACGCGCAACGAGTCTCCCGCCATCCCCGAACGCCCAACACTAAACAACACGCCATACAATGGCACCGCCGCGTCGCGCGGGTCGGTGGTCTCGCGACTGAGCAACTACTGGCGCACGAGCAATGGGGAGGTGTACGGTGCCCGGCGGAGCAGGCAGAGCACGGGCCAGAATAGTATATATGAGGCTAGTGAGGTGCATGATAGTGCCGAGGATGTGCGGGCGATGATTGAGAAGCAGGATCGTGAGAGTGATAGGCTGGAGAATGTGAGGGCGTGCTGTGATGGTGAGTTTTTGAATTCCCAGAAGCCGCGTTGTAGGGAGAGTAGTTGCTAATGATTGTTATAGGACTCCATGACGTGGGACACCTCGCACACACGCCCACGAGCTCCGTACGCAACCGCCTCTCGCAGGGAACGCGCAGCTACACCCCCGGCCCAGGCCAGAGGCCAGGCGCGACGAGCAGGCAGAGCGTGCAGTAGTGTATCATCACCATTAACAACAGCGGAGAAAATTGAACGGGTTGGGGAGATCCGAGAGCGAATCGAATACCACGAGGTAGAAACACACACATACCGTCCAGACGGCCACGATGTCACGCAATAAACCCACTTAGAACACGCCTTTTCAGGCCTTTCCTTATAACTCGAAACCCTTTTTTTGTCTTATTTAGCTTGATTTTTTCCCTCCGAGACGCTCATTATTTTAACTTGTGGGAAAGCGTGCGTGCGTGCGTGGGATGGAACAGGACATGGCGCTAGTACGTCGGCGAGAGATTGCGGGTGGTCGTCATGGATGCTGCTGATGCATCTCACTTTTTGTACACCTTTTTCTTCTTTTGCGTGTTGTGCTGAGGGAGCGCGGTAATGGTGGGAGTGGTGGATGCAAACTGTACGCTGTTTCTTTATTGGGGGGTTGCGGATACCAGGGGCATGAAATTGTTGCGGGGTGTGGTGAGCTGAGAGGCTCTCTATTTTCCCCTCTTGGCAGCGGAATGGGGAGCAGGGGCTCCCAGATAATATGGGGTCCCTTGGAAAGGGGTGCGTGGGGATGGGTTGGTGCATGTAAACTTCGAGATTGTGTGATGATCAGTTGGCGGTTATGAATTTATGGATTTATGCCTATTTCATCCCTGAACTGTGGTCCCTCTAGTTTGTTTGTGAGCTGAAATAACCTCATCTAGGGATTGATAATATCTGCAAGTCCCCTCATCATGCACGCAGCGTATTGGCGCCACCAAGCCGCATAATTTCATTTGCTCTAGCATAATTCTACTCTATACTAATGGATATCTAGATCTAAAAATCATCAATAAACAAAACTTTTCCAAACAGCTCCTACTCTACTTCTTCTTCGGCGGCGCAACATTGAACTGGAAGTGAATAATATCACCATCCTGGACAACATATGTCTTACCCTCCTGCCTGTACTTCCCGGCTGCCTTAATCGGCGCCATCGACTTCTCGCCATTGCACAGGTCATGGAAGTCCTGGTAACCAACGACCTCAGCCTTGATGAAGCCACGCTCAAAGTCGCCGTGGATAACACCAGCTGCCTGCGGAGCGAGCGTACCCTGCTTGATCGGCCAGCAGCGGATCTCCTTCTCGCCGGCAGTGAAGTAATACTGCAGGCCGAGCTTGTTGAAACCTGTCCGGGCTGTTAGTGTGTGATCTATGGGAGGGATAGTGGGGAGACATACCTTCGTTGGTGATCTTTCCGAGGCGGCTCTGGACCTTGATATCGGCCATGAAGGTGTCGAGTGCGGGCTTGTCGTCGCGCAGGTTCCACAGCTTCTCCTCGAACTCGACGGAGAAGGGGATGATGTCTGTGCCTGCGCCGCCGTGGGCCTTGACCCATTCGGCGATCTTGGGGAGGTATTTGCACTTTTGGCGGAGGTAGTCTTTCATGGTGAGGTTGATGAGGTAGATGACTGGCTTGGTGGTGATGAGACGGAGCTTGGTATTGTCAGCATTATTCCCGGGGATTAGGGAATGTAGGACGAACCTTGTCGTTGATCAACTCGATTTCTGGAGTCGTCCACTCTCCATCCCTAACGGGCTTATCCTGCTCCAAGAGCTATAAGGGGTCAGCAAGCTACACATCTGTACGGAGAGACATCGAACTTACCGCCTTGATTTTAGCAGTAGTCTCGTCGAACAGCGGCAGCATCTTGAATTTTCCCCCGGCCTTGCGCACGATAGCCTCCTCGGCAACCTTGGCCTTAACAAGAATATCCAAATCCTTCTTACACAGCTCACTCTGGATTGTATCTGTACAAAATCATCGTCAGCATCTGCTCCTCGCCACATCAAAGGGGCAAATGCTTACCCAAATCACGAACAGGGTCGACGGAGTCATCCACGTGAAGAACCTCATCGTTATCAAACGCGCTATGCAATAGTCAGTGGCCACTCTATTACTCAATACTCCGCAACGAACGTACCGAACAACGTGGTACATCCCATCCACAGCCTGAATGTGACTGAGGAAGGCATTTCCCAGTCCAGCTCCCTCACTCGCTCCCTTAATCAACCCAGCAATATCCGTCACCTGCAGGTATGCGGGATACATGCTCGGGGGCTTCCAGACCTTGCACAAGAAGTCCTATTCACATTAGCCAGGGGCTCAATATCCAGGTCACATGACCAAAAGGGGCGAAAGGAAAGATTCATCACGTGGAATAGCCCAAAATTAGAAAATGGGCGATAAGAACATACATATCTTGGATCCGGGACGATACAACGCGCCTCATTCGGCTCAATAGTACAGAATGGGTAGTTTTCCGCCGAGGCGCTCTGTTCGGTCATGAGGTTGAACAGCGAACTCTTTCCGACGTTCGGCAGGCCCACACATCCCATCTTGAGGTTGGACTTGACGCGACCGAAGGCGACGACATTATTCGTCGTCGCCTCTGTTGCTTTCTTTGGTGGCATAATGGAGTAGAGAGTTATGGCCGAATTTTGAGGGTAGGATGGATGGGGATGGAGGGGAAGTTGTGGGATAGAGGGGTTGTTTTGTCAAGGTTTTATTTTTTATTTTCGCGAGGTTCAAATAGAGTTTTGCGGGGCGGCTGACTCGCCCGCCCATCGATGATCAAGATCACCAAGACTTCTCAGGTCCGCTTGGGTTATGGATTTATACCCAGTGGCTGATTCCATGTACGGTCAAACGATCGTAACTAACATCTTTGGGTTTTCATAAGTAACAGGGCCCCAGAATTCATCCATAATGCGCGGGATATCTTCGATTTTCACCTTCTCCTCCTCTTCGCATTTTGATTGAAGATCAGTGCTGGACTATGGAAATAACTCACGCATATGTATATTGTAGGATCAACTCATAGCCATAATAAGGCGTTGATAATAGTCTATGTCTCTGTGAATAACCTCAGCACTTGTCCCCGGGGCATAAAAAGCTCGTCCCAATCTTGTCAAAGTCCACACCCATCACAGTCAGCGCTGCATTGATAACTCCGCCTATTCCCTCGCCAGCCATAAATCCAGCTGCAACGGCACTCCCAAATATCGCATATGACTGTGGGCTTTTCTTGTTCCAGGCCCATGCCAAACCAGCTCCGATGAACATCGCTGTCCCATAGACAGTACTTGGTAACAGGAAGGCTAAACTGATAATCATCATATTTGGATGATATGCTCTCACCCACTCCCAACGCCCAGTCCAAACGCAATGCCGCAATAACACCATAAACACCCCAAAGACTGCGAATAATATGCTGAACCATTTCGACGAAGAAGGGATAACAAAATCTGAGCTTGTTACTGCAATGGCCACAGCTCTCCACGCGGATACCGAAGGAGCCGCAAAGGGGCAGGTATCAGGCGATGCATCTAAGATGCAGGGATAGGCCGTAGCAAACAAGACGAAGATTGAGGGGGCGAGGAAGACGGCAACGAATGTTCCAATACTCTGGGCAAACCATTGGAGTTTTGGGGAGGTTCGGAGGAGAAAGCCAACCCGGAAATCTCCAGTAAGGTCTGTTGTCTAGGTGTTAACCTTTATATTATATTAGACATTGCATATATCTTCTCACCTGCTGCTTGGTTTGCTCCAATGCTTGCGAGCGCGCCCCCGATGAGGTTTAATCTCTGCGCTTGTTGCAAAGTCCAACCTTGACCACTCGTCGTTGCCCCAAGTATGATCTGAGAAGCTTTCGATGCGGCGGTTAAAGGTGTGATATCTGTCTCTAATTAGAAAAGTTGTTTCAATAGACGGTTTCTCCTCACCTGTGGCACCCGTGGACTGTATAGCGAGGAAGGAGAAGAAAAACGCCAGAAACAGTGCCAACAAGATTTCGCCTACTGGCATGCCAAACTGGCTTTTCATGACAACGCATGCCATAACTAGCACAAAAATCAATCCAGGCAACCACATCCATGTTGCTACCTGCTCATCTGGTGAAGCAGGGTCGATAGTTTTGTTGTTGTCTTCGTCGTCATACTTTTCCGTAAAAGCCTCACGCCCCTTTCGATTTGTCACTCGTGCCCAGACTCTTAATGTGCCTCTGTATAGAACTTTTCCTGATAGAATAAAGATCCTCCATTGGCAGGCAAGCTCTGACATCAAATCAGTACCCTGTTCATGTGGGAAGATGTCGTACCTTACCAGTGAAAGAAACAGCTATCATGCACGTAATACCTGGCCATAATAACCAATACCTCGGGCTTGGATGAGTCGCAGACGCAAACTCATCCGAGAGACTGGAGTATGACATTAATCCATCCCATGTTTGGTTATTAGAGACCGCCGGATGCCCAAATGCAATCCCACTACTAACTAGTATTGGGCCAATGATACCCCTAGGAATTCATCAGTGTGCGTCCATAATAGAAGATTTATCACGAATAAGCTTACCAAGCTAGGATACTGCCGCCAACAAAAGACAAGGAGACGTTCAGCCCAACAAGCATGCCGGATCCAATGAAGGCAGGAGTCCACTCAATAAACCAGCCCCAGCTTTCAAACGCCAATGCAGCCTTAGAGCCACTAATCAGATAAAGCCAGGTAAATGGGTGCCAATCCTATTGAGTATAAGTCATACGTTATCAGCATATCTGTCAGTGGCCGGACTCACCCATAGAATGCCAACTGCAAATTGGGATAGAACTCGGCAAATCATCGCATACCCGAAACCATATGATAGCGCCCTCATTTTCTGCTTTGCCATATCTGCGCCATCTACCGCCAGATGTATACTTCGGATGGTAGTAGCCGTGGCATACGATGAGGGGAAAATGAGTTGCAGCTCTCGTGCGGCGTGAATGACAAAGAAGCTTCTCACTGACTAGATGTTAGCAATCGTGCTATTCCCTCGGCGTATCGCAACATGGCTTTCACATACAGGGAGTTGCGAAAAAGAGACCGAAGTAAGCTCCGATAGCGGTGAGTATCGTTATCCGCCAAAAGTCCTGCAATGGCGTTTGTAGCAGATCCAGCTGATACATGGCAGGAATAGCGGAGACGAAAACGTTGCTGAGCCCTCCTGCAGCGGTCGCAACCGTTTGAACAATGTTGTTCTACCAGCCGTCAGCATAATGCCAGATGAGAGACAACTGAAATGCGTACCTCTCGTGGCCCAAATTCTCCACCAAGGAGGGGGATTCCATTGCAGTATTTAGAAAACGATCTTAATACAGCAAACCCGACAATGGACTATTTTTCACTGGGTTAGTATTCATGTCCTTTTTGAAGGCTCTGAGAAAGGTAACCGTACTCCGAAAATGTTCGCTCCGGATGTCCATCCTGATTTCAAACCGAGGTATATATTGGAAGCATTCACAAGCCCACCGCAAAGTAAGCCAACAAGAATAGCTCTAAACGTTAAAATATTTCTATCTTCATCTGGCAAATCATCAAATGCAAGGAACGGGTCAGCGGCTTCAGCCTCGGCACCGTCTCGTACTTCTGGCAAGTCGCTACTAAGCAGCGCCTCATCGTCGACGGCATCATCCTCCGAATCAAGTGAAGATCTTGAGTATCTGTCATCATACGAGAGCAAAGGCCTTTTTCATTAGTACCTCGGCAAAATGAGCTTGGGAGGCATTATTTCACGTACTCGTTCGTAGCCTTCTCATTCGTAATGCCCTCCTCCTCCTGGGCGTGTGACGAAGCCATGCTTTAACAACCAACTGGCACCTGGTTTCTTCACGCACAGATTGGTCCTTAGTCCATGAGGCAAGTCGACTTTTCAAGGAAGCATGCAAGGTAACATTGGTTCGGCGAGCTGACAGGATGACGACGCGCAGGCCACGTGAGCCGCGTCACTTGGCACCGCAAGGCCTTTTCGAAACACAATGCGTAACAGTTGTAGCCAACACAAAAATGGGTTGAAAAGTCTCTATCGGAATAAATTATCAATGTACTCGAGTATGTACGCGTGGAGTATGAGAGATCTGCCCAAGTCGATGATAACGACAGGTCAGGAAGGGTCGTCTGTGGGGCTGTGTGGGTTGTTTCTGGTAAGCGCGATAGAGGCCACATATCCACGTTATGCAGGGTCATAATAAATTATGCTGAATTTTGGTCCTCCCTCATCAGTATTTTGTGCCATCACAGATGTTCGATAATATCACCACCACTCTATCAAAAATACCGTAGTAACTCTTTTAGTTTATCGGTTCTCTATGTGGGAAAATACTGACCCGAGATCATTCAGCAGATTTGATTCAATGAATATTAATCCTCCTCGCATCTTATCATCATCTTGTATAACGTTAAATAATCAGCATCTAAATTCCATTTAATAACCTTAACAGCACCAACCCACTACCTGATATCAATGATCATTTCTCTTCAACCACTGTTTCCCAGCCTCGTACAGCCTACCAAGCGCCGGCTCCGTTTTCACGGCCCTATCAAAGAGGCGCTCTTTGTCAATGCACCAATAAAACTGCAACCACCCCAAAACCACAAGGTCCGCATAACTCACTATCACAAGTTAGTAACTCAACCCTTTCCTTCTTTGTTTCCTTCTTTGCCAACTTCCCTGCCAACTTCCCTGCCACTCTCCCGTATGTCGATAAAGAAAACAGAACATACCGATGTCACCCATAAAAAACGGCCCATCCGCATTCTCCTCTAACAATGCTCCCAACTCCCTTAGTCCCCCTCTGGCATCCTCCCACGCCTCATCTTCTCGCTTTTCCGTCTTTGCTAGCAGCTCAGGGAGCGGCATTCCCTCATCCTCCTCACGGGTGCGGTCAAAATATTCCTTTGAGCGTGGATTAAGAAGGTTGGCGCTCACAAGGGGTATCCAAAACCCGTACAGCGGCATAACATGTTTTGACTGGATTTTATATAGCTTTTCGAGGATGGGGGAATCGAGGTGCAGAGACGGCTCGGGGTGGAGCTCCTCAAGGCGGGCGGCGATGGTGCGGCTGTGCATAATGAGAGCTGTACCAAGGCGTAGGGCCGGGATGGTATAGGGCGTATCCGGCGGTGCATTGGGAGGGATTCTGGGGGCTTATCAGTTTTGAGGGGAGGGGAAACAGAAAGGAAAGACGCACTCGGGGCTGAATGTTGGCTTGATGTCTGGGTACTCGACCCAGACGGTTTTGTAATCGAGGCCCTTGAAGTTGAGGGCCAGACGGGCTAGGAGGTTAGCGGGGGAGTAGGAAAATCGGGGGAGAGGTGGTTACTCCTCCAGGGATTGAAAGACCAGCAGGTGCCTTGCTTGCTGGGGAGGTCGTAGAGTGTGATATCAGCCATTGCGAAGGTTAATTGATTTCCAGCCTTCTATCCAGATAAGTGAAGTTAAAAGTTGTATCTGAGCCCCGATCGAATATATATATATCGAACAGAACTGTCTTCTTATTTACCCCGCTTTGGAGCTCCTTTGGCTGTGGGTTGTTGATAAGGGAATTTATTTGTCAGCTTGGTGAGGTTGTCACTGTGGACAGATCCCTGTCTCGCTCGGCTTGGCACGGTTGTTGATGGACGGACACACAGCTTGCTGATCGCGGAAGGCTATTATTATCATGAATTTCCGTAGAATTGTCCACATTCTATTATGAAGACTCTAAGCCCTTTAGATCTATACCAGCTCTAAATATACCCTCTATTATATGACTCCATTCTCCATTAAACCTTGTAGCTTACGCCGAGCTATCATTAACCTTTAATGACATTTGTCTTGTCGCCCGAAGGGGCATCATCAACTTTGACTTCCGCCTTATCTTCCGACACCACTGCCGCTGCCGTCTTCTTTTCTCCGACACTTTCCGACACGGCATGTTCGGTAGCCTCAGGGGCCAGCACAGGTGGGTCATCGGGCGTAGGGTCTTCCGCATGGTTTGCTCCGCCAAATAGAATGTCCATGGACTCGAGGGTCTTGCCCTTGGTCTCAGGGATGAAGAAATAGACGAAAAAGGCAAGTACTAGGTTCATTGCGAAGAACATGTACATTGCGTAGCTAGATTTCGTTAGTTGGTTAACCTGTTATTGAGATGGGAAAACCTACAATCCTTCGTTGGCGAGGAATAGGGGAAAAAGTTGTACTGGAGAGAAGAATGTTAGTCAGCTTCGTTTTAAAATAAAGGGAATTCCATAGCCAAGTGAGACTCACGTAAAACTGCGTTGGCAACATTCTGGGTCTGGGTTGACATAGCCACAGCTTGAGAGCGGACGTTCATCGAGAAGATCTCCGAGGTCCAAACCCAGACAGTTGCGCCCCATGAAGGCTTGACTAGTAGTTTATTAGCAACCCCTTGCATCAATAAACAGCGATGTCTCAACTTACAGAAGAAACTAAAAAGGAACATTATGAAGACAGTGCCAATAGCCACCGGCTGAGCCTTCATTCCTTCCCCAAGATCTGGGGTATTTGTCACGAGTATCGCAACAACCAACATACAAGTAGACATGCCGGCTGCCCCAACAAGTAGCAAGAAGCGTCGACCAAATCTATCGATGGTAAAGGTCGCAGTGAGAGTGAAAAATATGCCAAGGATCGCGTTGAGAGCGTTGAGAAGCTGGATAGTATCATTGTCCTTGAATACCTTCTGAAAGATAATGGTGGAGTAGTTGTTTAGCGACCCTTGCCCTGTGCATTGCTGGCCAACGTTCATGAGAATAGCGAGGACTTGACAATGTTAGCTGCTTGGTATATTTCAAATAGAAGTAGTAGAGACATACTCAGTCTTGCGCGCACGCTTGGGTCTTTCCATAGTGGTCCATAACTGCCCGATATATTGTTCTTTTTCTCAAAAGCAACTGCCAGCTGTATCTGTTCGATCTCAGCGTCGACTTCCTCTCTAGTATTTCGGATTCTCGTGAGCGCTGCCACTGCTTCCTCGGTCCGGTCTTTCTGGATGTACCATCGAGGACTTTCTGGGCAAGCCCAAAGCGACGAGACAATAAAAGCGGGCGCAATCATTTGGCAAAGCATGACAATCTTCCAGTCCCAGTTACCCAGCTGCTCGCTTTTCTTCGAGCAGGCAAAGGCAACTATGAATCCCATGGAATTTCCCACGCTGAAGAACAGCTGCCAGAAACTCATAACGGCGCCTCGAGTCTTGGCCGGTGTGATCTCGCTGATGTATACTGGGCCGGCGGGAAGCGTGATACCCTGCCCAATACCGACAAGAGCTTTGGCACCAATGAAAGCGCCAATATTGCGCGGCGAGAATGCGGCGAGGAAGGATGCGACGATAACGAACATGCAGCCGATTATCATGGCCCATCTACGGCCAAGGTAATTGGAGATCGGAGCAGAGACAAAGAATCCTAGAAGTATGTATTAGTGCCTGCTTTTTATTTCCTTTGCCCAGTCAATGGAAGGTACCTGAGATGACGCAGCCAACGGTATACGCTGTGTTCACGGAACCGATAACATTTGGATTCTGTGTATGTTAGAAATGGCAATTGGGCTCTTGGGCTGGATCTTTGGTCATACCGGGTGGTGAAAATGCTCCCTCCAGTTTGCTGAGCCTTGCAGGGCATTGAAAGCGGCGGCATCGTATCCATAAAGATTCATACACGACGCTGCTACCATTGAGGTATACCATAGGTACACCGTCTGCTTGGAAACGCCCATTATGATGGTTTCGAGAATTTATCGCTCGCCAATATAGGTGGTCTCCGCGGACAGGCACGCCAAGCTAGGCAATTACAACCAAAAGGGATATCAACGCGATCAATTGAGGCTTTCAAGGCGGGGATAACGGTTCTTGCGAAGATGCAGGTAGGAACCCGCGGGTCAAGTTTACTTTTTTAACGCGTCGCATCACGTCCTCCATGGTCATTATATTGTACAAGATCAAGACGACGGAACAATTAAGACCGGAAAACCCAAGATGTCGGTGACTATTCGATGTATGCTTACAAACTTGACACATTTTTGGACGTTGGCAGCGGCGAGAGTGGAGAAGAGTGGAGATGGAGTTGGGGTCAAAGTTGGGGGTCGGCGTGAAAGGGGCCAACTTCCCACGCCTTTTGGTCGTTGGTAAGCAGCCGCCAAGCGCGACAAGACATCGCCAATGTTGGCCACACATAAAACTGGAGCGCCCAGCAGTCTTCAGCGGTCCCATTGATGGAAACAGCTTTATGGTTCCACCAGCATTTGTTGATGTTTATTTGCTTGATTACGAAGCATCGTAAAGACGACAGGTCCTTTCGTTCACAGTTGGATCATTCGTTGCCAGTTAGCATCATCAAATGTCCACGTTTGAAACTTCTTCTCTCCCATTTTCCCTCCATTCGTCGGTTTGGTCCATGTAGCATGGTTAGCAAGACGACGGGATCACTTCCGCATACGATTTACCATACTATAAGACTCAATAAATTTTAGATTCTGTCCACTCCGCCATACGAAGTATACAGACTCTGTATCGTTAGACTAGTTGCCCCAATCGTGATAATAGGCTTAGTGTACGATGCAGGTGCCCTTGCCTCCCGAAAGGTGATCGATCGTAGGGCGAACCGCGCATTATTAGGGTAAGACGGGAGCAGGGGTAGCAGCTATTGCATCGAACTAGCAGGTGGCCACTGCACAAGCCACTCGATTGACTGTCATTCACGAAGTTGGGGTGTGCCCTAGTCGGCTTCTGTTCTCATCCTTCAAGCCGCACTCTCACATGTGTTGCATCCTCAGGAATATAACACTATATGGCGGTGATATGTATTTTACTCCACTGTGCCCTCTTGCCTTGCTATGTACTGCCCTCTCACGTACTATGTACGTATCCAACCTACTCAAATATGTACTCTATATACAGTTTCTCGCATGCCTCCTTCCTACATTGCTGCCTTACCACTTCAGCGCCGCCTTAATAGCCGCAGCTAGGATGGGAGCTTCTGCTGCGTTCGTAGCGGCGTTGGGATGATAGTCGCAGCCAACGTTTGATCCCTGCGTGGGCCAGTCAACTAGCTGAACCTTCCCTCCGAGCTGAGTGATAGCAGCCTTAACAGCGTTTGTCAAAGTGGTATGCTGCGCATCTGCTGCCGTGGGATAGCCGTCGCTGAGCATCGGGGAGGTCATCAGGAAGTAGTTGGCATTCGGATAGTGCGTCTGAATGCTCTTAACGAACCCCACCATGCCAGCTGTGAATGTAGCGGCGTTGATGGGATCCCGAGTGCCCAGATAGTTAAAGTCGTTGGTGCCGAGGTTGATAACAATCGCGTCTGGGGCAGAGGCGGCAGGGAATGTATAGCTATTGTCGGCGTCGTTGGCGCCGTAGCGGGTGTATAGTATTGGCATTATGATGGCATCATCATTGCCGATATTGCGCGTCAGGCCCTTGCCGCTCCAGGCAACGACGCTGTAGTCTGCCCCGAGCGCCTCGGCAGCCAGAGCACCATAAGTCTTTGGGTTATTTTCAACAGCTGCCGTGTTCGTACAAGGGTTTGTGCCGTCGAGGCCGTAGCCGACTGAGATTGAGTCGCCAATGATCTCAATCCGTCGAGTCGGGGCCGCATCCACGCCGATGGTGCCGTCAGTAGTGACACCTCCAATAACGATAGTGCCGTAGAGTGATTCGGAGCGTTTTCGCAGGACAACGACATGTTTGCCATTCGACAATCCAGCTGGGGTGGAGATCGAAGTACCTGCAACGTTTGAGATGACTGTTGGCACTCCGCCATCGACGATCAAGTCCACGCTGTTCGTGCCAGTCACAGACGTGAGTTGAATTGAGGCCGACGATCCTGTAAAGGTGAATGATACACCGGTGCCCGGCCAGGTCAACTCCTTGGTAGCTGGATTGACACGTCCGAGGAATCGAAAGGCGCCTGTAGAGCCACCCGTGGGGGTTGATCCCGGGGCTGTTGTCGTTGTTGTTGTTGGCACCACGACACTACCGCCGCCAACTTGACATTGGGAGTACCAGTCGTTTACAAACACGCAGGTGTTCCCAGAAACACAAACGGTGGGGCCAGTGAAACCTCTACCCCCACATTGACCCCAGGCCGGCACTTGAGCAGCTGCAAGTCCTGCGATAGCAAGAACGGAAAATGAAGACTTCATGACGAAAAGTTAAAGGATAATGATAATGAAGACCAAAAGAGCGCGAACTGAGGCAGAGCGTCTAAGGATACGGTCGCGGTGAGTTTCTCGTATACTGTGGGAGAAGTCACACTACAGATGCCAACTTTAAAGACTCCTAAGGAAACAAGGGCAGGCGATGACCTGTATTATTTAAATACGACGGACACTATAGCGTGTCCACTCCGGAAACAGTAGTAAATGTCGGACCTTACCTACATTGATGAGCGCAGCGACTGGAAGGAAAATTCCAACGACATTTAATAAAGTCAATCAATTTAAATAGCCAAGGAAAATAAACTCGTTGTGCCAAGTAAAGTACGGCTCTAGAAGCCACCGTTCCGACAACCCCACAACTCCACGACTTCGATATATGCGGGGATGCGCGGGGTAGGGGTGCACATTACATTGAAATATATAAGCATCTAAGTATATGCCAGTCCGGCATACAAAAATGATCGCCTTCTCTAAGAATTGACGTGTGGTTCCACGTGGAGTTCCTCGGCAAATTTGTTGAGGTGTCACGTCGGTCCGGATCACCGACCTAGTCTGTTGCGCAGTTCTCCAAAACCAAACATTTTAGACGGAAAGGGCATTAAAACACTGCTATTGATGGAAAATTGCTATCTAGGTGAGTGAGAGGCGCCGGCCTTGGCCTCCAGGAACAGGAACTACGCATTTGCGTGAATGCAATGCGGATATCGCTCATGGTGACGTAAATACCATTTCCCAATGCTACACGACACTATTTAGAATGACAGAGACACCACCTACAGCAGCTAAGAATCTATAGTATGTACGTATACTGAGCGGCTCCGTTAAAAATAGATCGGCTAGATAGACTAATCAGACAAGCAACTGCCTGTCACAGGATCCTCCGCGAGCTAGTGGAAGGCCTCATTGCTGCCGAGGATCACTGCGTACTTTCTCCAAGTCGATAATATGTGCGCCCAAGCTGACTTCAACGGCACTCTCTGCATTTAAGTCTCATATGACGCGGCGCAAATGATTCACTGAAGTGGCCGCGAATCAGGGCCGACGTGATAGCAATCAATATCTCAAATATTCGGCTAAGACACTTCTCAGCTTACTGTGTCTGCACTACTCTACCAGCTAAACAAAGCTTGGCCCTTTAGCTCAGCCCTTCCCGTTATAGCCTTATTGTGTAACTGCCCTTCGGGTGAAAAATCTTCTGTCCGTTAAGTCGGGCCATTGGCACTCTGCCACTACCAGGAGGCAGCCAATCGATGGGTGAAGCGAGGGGGCAGCTTGGGTGGATCACCCGTCGTTGGCCTAGACTCGACTGCTGCTGGTGCCCTGTCACGAATATCCTATTGTGTATATGATAATAATTGGGAGGCAGATGAAGAGAGTGCATGATTCCGCGCACGCTTTCAGAGAATAGGCTGAAGTTGGGGCTTCAATTGGGGGCAGGTAGAATCCTCTCTTTTTCTATATAAAGTGGGAAGAATTCCGATAGACAGTGAGAAGCTCAACCAGTTTTATTCTACTACAAGTCCCAACACACAAGAAAGTAGTGAGCCATTATCCTATCCATGGTTTTCTCACCGGTGTACTAACACTCCTTCTACAGATCCCATAAACTCCACCAAACAACTACTACAATCACCCTTCAAGATGCATTTCAGTCTCGCCTCCATCGCTCCAGCTGCGATTCTTCTCATGGCCAGCACTGCCCAAGCCTGCCTCAATTTCGGGTCCGTCACCTCTTACGACAATGGCCAGATGGACGGCGGCACAACAGACGACGGTGTCCACACTTGCACCATCAACACAATCCCCGGGTTCTCAGGAGGCACTGCCTCTTGGTCAGCCAGCTGCATCGGTGGCTACAGTATGACTGTCACAAATAAGGGAGCTGACGTGGCCTACTGCAACCCTTCCAGCTGCTTCACTTTCGCTGCGAACTGCAATTTTGACAGCGACGCCATACGCTGTAACGCCAATGTATTCGGTTGTTAAATGGGTGTGGGAAGCGGTTGGATGCGGAGACTCATTGTGTGGTAGATTTTCTGCCTTCAAGTGTATCTAGAACTATTAGGATCCATTCGTTGAAGGGGTTGATCGTGTAGGCTTGCCTTATCATAAATCGCCAATCATTAAATTATCCTTCACGATATTTCAACATTTTATGGTACCAAATTAAAAATTTGGAGTTGATCCGAATACACCTTCTTTAAATGGATAGTATCATATGCTCTAAATCCAATATTCGTAAATCTGTTACTTTCTAACTATATTTTTTGAGGTGCGTTCAATCGATGACCAAGATCGCCAAGGTCAGGGGTGTTTTGGTGGTGTTACGAAGGTGCTTGAAGAGGGATCTTGTTTACCCTGCCAAGAATGCTTGGCACGGACGGATTGAGGTCCTCAACATCGCGACACAAAGATTTGGCAATTTTAAAGCAACTATTTAGCAGAGGAGAAATAGGAACATGCATAAATTACGGTATGAGAGAAGCGAACAACTTCAACTGTGAGAGGCGAACTCGAGTGCCATTACAAACGACTTCCGGACGCGTCGTCTTTCCTCTGGCTTTGGCCACGTTTCACACTGTTTCCGTCATCATGGATAGGAGGCTCTGTCTGTATCACGGGCGAGTTTCAACATCACCGCCGTTTCGTAAATAGAGTCTCCACCATCATACCCCATTTGTTTGATATACCGCTCTATAGAAGTAATGGGACATCCCTCGATAGAGCGTACTTTTGTCTTCATCCCATCTCTTTTTTTACATCGTTTTCTTAACTCAAAGCTGGCTGGTCTAGTTATTCAATTCTTCTGTATCCATTTAATTGTCATATATTTTTGCAGCCCAGGCGGCATCTCAGTGCAATGGTTTTCCTACACTTCTCTGGGTTCCGAGCCCTGTCTTTCTTCTTCTTTCTCTCCCTCATCCTTCAATCCGACGCCCTCCCTCGCAGAGGAAGAAAACGGCCGAATAACAACACGGGAGCCGCCACAGGAGCCACAGTAGGAGCCGCAGCAGGAATTACCGCAGGACTCGCCGCAACAGGTGGTGGTACCGTTTCCCAGGCTACTGATGGCTCTACAATCCTCGACAAGACCGTAAACATTAAGTAACGCTCCCATCTTCCCTTTATTTTGCAGCTCCTAACAACCCACAGCGGCCTTGCCATCCGATACAAGATTAGCGCCCCCGCCTCCCTTTTCACCACAGCCTCAGGCGTCCCTGGTGGCGCCGCAACAGCCGCAACGGCCGCCACAGCCAACAACGCCACAGCCGGCCAAAACGGACTTAACGTACTCCTTCACGGCGATGGCGGACAATCCTTCGTCGACTTCCCCAACCAAGCCGTTCAAGGCGGGCTCATGGGCGTCGTCGTTCTCGCACCAAACCAAAACCGCTTCTGGGGCGGCGGCAGCGGACTCGATCGCACCGACGGCGTCGCACACTCAGCAGCAGTGAACACGCTGATCCAAGAGCAACTCCCACAAGACGTTGCGTTCGACCCGGCGAATGTATTTTTCACCGGTGTATCTGGCGGCTCACTAATGCTCTCTGGGTTCTTCATGCCGGCCTTTGGAGCCGCATATAAGACTGGCGTGATGCTGAATTGTGGGGCGTTGGCGCCGCAGGTTGCGGTCGTGGATGCGGCCACCCTAGCGGCCTCGACGCGGATCCATTTCCAGAGCACACAAAACGAGTTGGCGTCGTTGCAGCCTGCAATCCCGCAGGCGGTGGCCGCATACGAGACCTTGGCGGCGAATGCTGGACTAAGTGCTGCCCAGGTTGGAGCTCTACAGACTGTGGATGCGAGCCCTGTGGGGGGACATTGGTGAGTAGCGCTTGGCGCGGACCTAGTGAGAGATAAAGCTAACATGAAATTAGTGAATTCGATGGGCAAGGTTTCGTGTCTGGGATCCAGTTAATGGCTGACAGTTTTGCGGATGTCATGTTGGCCGGCGGGTCAGGGCAGGTGGGAGGGATTGGGAATGTCCTGACGACGGTTGTGGGGAATGAGAATATTAAATTCGGAACTCCGTCGTGATAGCAGTCGCTTGCAAAACCGGCTTCCCCTTTGTATGAAGGTCCAAAAACATTCACCTTACTCTTGACAGGGGCCATTAATCGATCTAGCCAAATATGGTTAGCGCAGATACTTACCTACTCAGATCTGCCTCCAAACGAGAGTGCTAGCCTACGGCTCGCACGAAGCCTTCGAACTGTCCAAAGACAAACGTCTAGGAATTAAATGGGTCTTGTGCGTTCAAAAAATACAAAATTAAACGTAAGCAGCGATTATTAAGCCAGAGATCGAAATCATGTGACCATGAGATCTAGGTTCATATATGCAATTATCGCACCAAGACAGTCACATGACTAGCTGAATCATCCCCTTCTCTTACGTGGAGTGATTGGGTCCCTGACCTGGCTCGGAGGTCCAGAAATACCTAGCTGCAACCTCCACAGTTTCAGCAATCTAAAGGTTGGCCTAGTCCTGTTGTGCTCCTATTCTGGCTGCTTTACTTGGTGCTGCCGAAAGTGATAATTCTGTTCGGCAGTAGGGAATCATGCCAAATTTGCCCTGTATCCCCGACGCACGGGTAATTACGCAACAGATGGACAACGCCAAGTAAACACGTCAAGATAAGAAAAGCTGCAGGGGTAAACGATTTTTCGACCCCGGACCGGACTAACTTAGACCCGGGTTACGGTATCGGAGGTTTCTGGAAGCTTTTTTTAGCTCCTTCTTCCCTCAGCTTCACTAGAAGTGCGAAGGCATATATAAACATCACGGCCCTCTCACCCCTGTTTATCAAAGTTTATTAAAATACTATATATATTTAATTACTAAGTTAGGCGAAATAGAATTATGCCGGGTTTTTAAATATTGATCTTAAGCTTTCCACGATCAATATCAAAGGTTAAAACTCGACCATTACGAAATCCAATAGCCAGTTGATCACCTCTTACATCATGGCATTGTACCTCGAAATCAGACGGTAAAAGAAACATAGGTGTTGCTCCGTAGTAAACCCACTGATTACCTACCCAGAGATCTTCTAACGACTCGGAGCTAAGACTTTGAGCATCTGCAGGGATGCTTTCAAAGTTGATATGACCAAGGTTTGTTACAAGGTATGGGCCGTTAGTAGAGAATTTAAGAGAGGAGACAGGCTTTGAGGTCTTGATTTCCCGCCATGTACGGAACTTAAGATGACTACCAACAGTACTGCCAAGCAATTTTGAGACTTTCAAGGATTTCGCGACGTCCCACAACTTGATGGTCTCGTCGCGAGACCCAGACGCGATCTGCTTGNG
>KV454606.1:0-12029 GCA_001662585.1 Pseudogymnoascus sp. WSF 3629
ACCTACTTTATTAAAGTTATAGATATCCTACTCTAAGATTCTATATTTTATAACTATGTTTTATATAAGGGAGAACTACCCTTTAATTATCTTTAGATCTTTACATTTTACTCATTTATAATCATACTTCTAACTAAACTTTGCTTTGATTTCCATATGACGCTTTATGAAGTTAGTAGTCTAGTTCTTCCTAATAGGGCTCTTACCTTGTTTAAAGAGTAGTAGGTCTGTTATTTCTTAGACAGCTTATAGCTAGGGTAGAAATCCACATGAATCTAGGTTAAGGATATACTAAATGAGAGCTAACTCTTCGTATAGAGTCAACTTCTATAAGTTAGGTGTAGAATTACGTTAGGGAGTCATGCTATGAATTCATTAACGTAGTGTTGTTTAAGGGATATTATATAATGCTATAGCTACTTAAACACTTTAAAACTAGCCTTGTTTAATTACACTAATAGCTAATAGTATTCTACCCTCCTAATTAGAGGATTAGGCTTATGTTAGTTATAGCATGTTGCCTATAGTTAAGTTAACGTGTTTTAGTGTTTTAGTAGGCTACTTGCTTATATAGGCCACTTATATGTAAAATACATTATGTGTAATTTAAATAACTAATTTAACTAGTTAATACTTTACTACATTTATTATAACTTATATAATGTACATATATGTTCTAGCCTAACTACAAATAAGTAGTATTTATAAATATGCTAGCCCATTCATGAATGGGCTAGCCTAACCATGAATATGTTCCTTTGTAAACAGGCTAGCCTATTTGCAAATAGGCTAGCCTAACCACAAATAGCTGCCTAACCTTATGAGGGGTAGTATAGGTTTATATAGTTAGAACAATAGTATTAACCTTTAACGTCTATTAATATAGATCCTACTATTATATAGATTAATCTATTTCCTTACAATGTTCACACTACTTTTTAAGCCTATATTCATAGCTATAGCTATATAAATTAAGAGTAGCTAGACTACTACTCTATCTTTAGAACCCATTATTAAAGCCAATAAGCCAAGTAGAGTTAAGACTAAAGCACTAAGCTTAAATAGAGTTTAAGCTTATATATAATAAGCTTTACTACAAGCCTAACTCTAGGTTCTAAAGCCCATGATGTGTTATTCTAGAAAGTAAAGCATTTAATACTATTGTTAATGAACACCTATAACTCCTACATGTAAGCTAGACAAAGATATAGAGTATTCTATAATAGAAATTCTATAGGCTAAAGCAAGAAGAAGTAGAGTTTATATTAAAGTGATGTAAGAATTACACATTCAATTAACCTACTACTACAAAAGCTCTGTTAGTTCCTATTATAAGTAGAAGAGCATGGGAAAGGGTTTAGGTTAACCTAATTAATATGTGTCATAAGCCATTAGGATAGTACAAGTGGATTCTATATATAAAGGATCACTTCTTAAAATATACACAGCTTTACCCATTAAAGAGCAAGCATGTAGAGCTAATTATAGACTACTTTACTCTCTTTATTATAGCCTTCTTACCTCCTAAGATTATGTAAGCTAATAATGGGAAGGAATTTAAGGGAGCTCTACTCATTCTACTACAGAAGTATGGAATTTAAGTAGTAAATGGAGTACCATAGTCACCTTAAATGTAGGGCCTAGTTAAGTAGGCAAATAGGGTAGTTAAGAATAAGCTCTAGGCATGGAAAATAGATCATAGGTCTATAAAGTGGAAGGATGGGCTACTTAAGGTTACACTTGTAATAAACACACAAATCCACTCTACAATTAGGTGTGTACTAGCTAAGCTACTATTCTAAGACAGGAGCTCTTATATTAACTAGCTTAATAGCTAGGCCTAGAAGGATCTCTTAATTAGAGTTGAGTAGGAAGACCTAACTATAGTACTAATTTTTAAGAGTGAGCTTAAGCCTAAAGCTCTAATTAACCCATAGCTCTACTAAGCGCTAGAGCTCTTAATTAAGCTTAGAATTAAGAGCTCCTACTCTAAGCTAGAGCTTGGAATTAAGCTTAGAATTAAGAGCTCCTACTCTAAGCTAGAGCTTAGAATTAAGCTCTAGCGTAGGAGCTAGGCTTAAGTGCTAGCTTAGCATAGGACTAAGCTTTAGGCTACACCTAACCTTTAGGCTACACCTAACCCTATAATTAAGAGAGCTATAGCAGCTACTTAAAGAGCAAGGGTTTCTATAATACACAAGTATACTAAGAAGCATGATATCTAGCACTTTAATATTAGAGCTATAGCCTCTATAAAGGTTCCTTAGAAGGATAGAACCTTAACTAATAATAAGAGGCTCTTTACATGCATTCTAGAAGAGCCTTACCTACACTAATATTAGGTCCTAACACTCTCTAGTATTATATAATGCCTTATTCCTACAAAATCACTTAGAGTTGTAGAGCAAGCTCTATGGTCTAATATCCTAATTCCTACTTCTATAAAGTAAGTAACATTAGGACTTATAGCTAGAGAGGCTTCTATAAGCACATGGATTAGAGTATCATGTTAATGTAAAGGACAGTATAGTATAAAGAGGTGCTGTTGTTATAAGGAAACTAAGGAGTATAGTGTACACTATTATAATGATGATTATAACTATAGCAACTTATTAGGTCTAGCTATTTGTATAGAAATAGCTTTAGTTAAGTAGCTAAAGTAGAAGTAGGCAAGAATAGACACTATAGGTAATACTATATAGTATAGTTTAATTGATTAATTACTCCTATTTATAGTTAGGCTAGCCTAACTGTTAATTATGATATTAGTAGTTAGGCTAGCCCATTTACAAATGGGTAATATTAGTAGTTAGGCTAGAACATATATATTCCAACCTAACCATGAATATTACCCATTTACGAATCAGTCAACCCATTCATGAATGGGTTAACCTAACCACAAATATACCTATTTGCAAATTAGTTAACCTAGTTGTGAATAGTAGGAGTAAGAGTAGCAAGTAAGAGTAGAAATAGTATATTAATCTAAACTATATTTCTAACTATATTAGCTCTAGCCTACTTCCTCCTAGGCCTATTAACTAGAGGCCTATTAACTAGAGCTATTTCTGTCTAAATAGTTAGACCTAATAGATTTCCATAATCATGATCATCTTTATGGCAGTGTACACTACACTACCTATCCTCTTTATAGCACCTACATTGCTTTGTATTACAAACCCCTTTACATTAACATAATACTCCTACTCGTTCACTTATAGAAGCCTCTCTTATAGCTAGCATAAGTGTGACTTCCTTTGTAGAATTAGGAATAATAATATCTAGCCATAGAGCTTGCTCTACAGCCCCTAGCTCTTTAGTAGGAATAAGGCGTTTAATAATACTAGATAAGGTTACAACCTTATACCTATAAGAGTAAGGCTCATCTAATATATGTGTAAAGAGCTACTTATTATTAGTTAATGTCCTATCTTCTTGTGGAACCTTTAAGGAGACTATTGCCCTAATATCAAAGTGCTAAATATCATGCTTCTTTGTGTACTTTTGCACCATCTAGGCTCTTGCTTTCTAGGTAGATTCTATAGCCCGTTGAATTACTAGATCTTGTGCCTAAACCTTAATTCTAGGCTTAATTCTAGGCTAAGCCTAGCTCCTGCTCCCACGCTTAAGCTAAGCTTAGAGCTTAAGCTTACTCTTAGGCTTGCTCTGTGGTTCGTTCTATGGTTTGCTCTATGGTTTGCTCTGTGGTTTGCTCTAGGGTTTACGCTAGGGTTTGCTCTAGGGTTTGCTCTAGGGTTTGCTTTAGGGCTTGTAGGCATTAATGTTAAACCACTTATTAATTAGAGAGCTCTGAATTAGTAGTGTAATTCATAGGTTGATTTCTAAGCTAGCATCTAGGCTAATTCGCATTGTAATTTAAGAGTTTCCCTAGTAAATTCTAATATTAATTCTTAAGCTAGCTTAGGCTAGTGGACTTAGGCTTAGAGCATATATTAGAGCTTAAGTAGAGTCTTCTTAAGCAATCCTAATAGTAATATCCTTCTGCTTCTAGCTATTAAACTAGTTAATATATAATGTATGCTCTTGAAATAGCAACTCTATAGGTACACACCTAATTATAGAGTGCTTTAAAGTGTTTATAGCTAACGTAACTTCTAATAACCCATTAGCCTACTCTATAGATCCATGATTCATTTTCCATGCTTATAGCTTTGCTTTAACAACTCCATTTGCCTACTTAACTAGGCCTTGCGTTTGTAGTGACCATAGCGCTCTATTTATCACTTAAATTCCATACTTCCATAGTAGTATAAGTAGAGCCCCTTTAAATTCCTTTCCATTATTACACTATATAATCTTAGGTGGTAAGAAAGCTATAATAAAGAGAGTAAAGGCGTCTATAATAGGCTCTACATGCTTGCTCTTTAATGGATATAGCTAAGTATATTTTAAGAAGTGATCTTTAACGTGTAATATCCATTTAAATTAACCTAACAGCTCATGTCTTATATTAATAAGGTTGATCTATACTCTCTCTTATGCTCTTTATATAATGATTAGAACTAATGGAGCTTTTGTTATAGCTAGCCTATTTAAAGCATAGTTCTTACATCATTTGAGTATAAACTCAACCTCTTCCTACTTTATCCTATAGTATTTCTGTTAAACTATTACCTAAGTCTTCATATAGCTAGCATAGAGAAGTTGTAAATGTTTACTAGTAATAGCATTAAAGGCCTTACTTTCTAGAATAGCATATCATGGGTTTAAGAACTTAGAATTAGGCTTTTGATATAGCTTGTTGTTTATAAGTTAGAATTCTATATACACATGGTGTTTAAGCCTTGAATCTATTAGGTTATTAGGCTTAAGATGAGGATTATTAAGATGTATGTACATTTAGTACCATTTCTTATATGGAATTTGCTCTTAATTAATGTATTTTAGAGCCTAGATATAAGACTGAAATGTAGCACATATATTACTAGGAAATGGATTAATAGAAGCAACTATAGCTACATTTAGAGAAGCCATATTAAGTATTAAAGGTTATACGTTAAATAGTTACAATATTATAGCTATATTCTACACTGCTACTCTATTCACAACTAGGTTAAGTAGATCAACCTAGTTGTGAATGGGTTAACTAATTCACAAATAGGCATATTCATGGTTAGGTTAACCCATTTGCAAATGGGTTAACTAATTCACAAATGGGCAATATTTGTGGTTAGGTTGGAACATATATGTTCTAGCTAAACTACCAACCTAGCCAGTTGGCTAACTAGCTAGCTAAACCACTAACTTTTAGGTTAGTAGTTAGGCTAGCCTAACCACCAACCTACCAGCCTAACTACAGGGTAGATAGAATTAAAGAAGCTTTATATTATAGACCTACACTCTACAACTATAGCTATAATGGCTACTATTGCCTTAATTAATCCATTTCCAAATGATATACATACTGCTTTTAAAGCATATATAAGCAATACAACTTACTACAATCATGAGTAACTCTTACATACTAAATTAGATCAAATATGTATAATACTATGTAACCTAATAGCCTTTAAACCTATAGACAGAGAGTCTAAGAACCTTAAGCATCATGTGCTATTTAATTTTGAGCTTATTAATAATAAGCTATATAGACAGAGTGATATATGCCATCTAAACTCCTAATATGTTGTGCCTAAAGTAGAGGTGTTTAACGTTATTATACAAGAGCATCTAAAGCTCCTACATGTAGGTTATAATAAGGTGTAGCCTACTATTAAGTAGCAATACTATGGAATAAAGCGTGAGGATGTTGAATTTATACTTAAATGGTGTAAGAATTACACACTAAATCGACTAAATGTAACAAAAGCTCCCTTAGTTCCTATTATAAGTAGAAGAGCATGGGAAAGGGTTTAAATTAACCTAATTAATATGCAACATGAGCCGTTAGGACAATATAAGTGGATTCTACATATAAAGGATCACTTCTTAAAATATACATAGCTATATCCATGTAAGAGTCATAAGACTTAGGAATTAATGACAGGTTGACCATGACAGTATGTAGGTGAATAGGTAGTATTTAGGTAGCTATCTAAAAGACTAGCTGCTGGCTCCCTATTAAAGCCAGCTGCTTCTACTTATATAGTTAAGTGCATGCTCGTTAAGCTAGAGGAGAACAGCAGGGTTATAGGGGTGGCTAACCCCCTTAGGTCTTTAACTAGGGCCCTAGGTCTGTCTACGTGACAGAGAAAGGGGTTTAGCTGCTAATCGTGACAATCCATTAAAGAGCAAGCATGTAGAACTGATTGTAGACTACTTTACTCTCTTTATTATAGCTTTCTTACCTCCTAAGATTATGCAAGCTAATAATGGGAAGGAATTTAAGGGGGCTCTACTCATTCTACTATAGAAGTATGGAATTTAAGTAGTAAATGGAGCACTATAGTCACCTTAAACACAAGGCCTTGTTGAGCAAGCAAATGGGGTTATTAAGAATAAGCTATAGGCATGGAAAATGGATCATGGGTCTATAGAATGGAAAGATGGGCTGCTTAAGGTCATGCTCGTAATGAACACCTAAATCCACTCTACAATTAGGTGTGCACTAGCTAAGCTTCTATTCTAAGAGTAGAGCTCACATATTAACTGGCTTAATAGCTAGGCTTAGAAGGATCTCTTAATTAGGGTTAAGTAGGAAGACCTAACTATGGCACTGATTTTTGAGAGTAAGCTTAAGCCTTAAGCTCTAATTGACCTACAGCTCTACTAAGCGCTAGAGCTCTTAATTAAGCTTAGAATTAAGAGCTCCCACTCTAAGCCAGAACTTAGAATTAAGCTCTTAATTAAGAGCTCCTACTCTAAGCCAGAACTCAGAATTGAGCTCGTAATTAAGAGCTCCCACTCTAAGCCAGAACCTGGAATTAAGCTTGGAATTAAGCTCTGGCGTGAGACCTAGGCTCAAGTGCCAGCTTAGCATAGGACTGAGCTTTAGGCTACACCTAACCCTGTAATTAAGAGAGCTATAGCAGCTACTTAAAGAGCAAGGGTTTCTATGATACGTAAGTATACAAAGAAGCATGACATCCAACACTTTAATATTAGAGCTATAGTCTCTATAAAGGTGCCTTAAGAGGATAGAACCTCAACTGATAATAAAAGGCTCTTTGCACGCATTCTAGAAGAGCCTTACCCTCATAGATATCAGATTCTTACTTGCTCAGGTATTATACAACGCCTAATACCTACAAAATCACTTGGAGTTGTAGAGCAAGCTCTATGGTCTGATATCCTAATTCATACTTCTACAAAGGAAGTAACACTAGGGCTTGCAGCTAGGGAGGCTTCTACAAGTGCATGGGTTAGAATATCATGTTAGTGCAAAAGGCAGTGTGGTACAAAGCGGTGCTGGTGCTATAAGGAAGCAAAGGAGTGTAGTGTACACTGTCATAATGATGACCATGACTGTGGGAATTTATCAGGCCTTGCTACTCGTACAGAAATAGCGTTAGTTGAGAGGCCTCATCGGAAACGAGCATGGGCAGACACAGCTGGAAACGTAGCTATATAGATCAATTGATTACTTCTATTTCTAATTACTCGTGGTTGGGCCGGCCAGCTCACGAGCGGGCCGGCCCAACCAAAAGTATGATATTTTCGTGGTTGGGCCGGAACATATATAATATATAGGTGGTCGGTGGAAAGTGGCCGACTCGCTTGGGTGGCCGACTCGTTATACATGTACGTTACTCTAATTATTACTATTTTTATACTATTTAGAAGCAAATAAGTTACAGAAATGGGTCTATTTCATTAAGTGGTAGATAGTACTTCTAAGAGTTGCCTTTTACCTACTAATTTGCGTAGAGATGAATATGCATAGTATGTACCTTAGAAATAAGTAACTTTACATTAGAAACTATACTAAAAAGCTACCTTGATTTGGTAGTTAGGCTGGCCGAACCGCCAACCTAAAAGTCGGTGGTTCGACCGGCCAGTTAGGCAGCTAGGCAACCAGCTGGGTGGTGGTTAGGCTGGAACATATATAAAAGAGCAACTCCCGTCTCAGATGGTAAGATATCTATTCTCATCAACTTATATACCTATTACACCGAAACAATTATCTGTTCCATTACGTTTCACATTTCTCATATTTACGACACCCCTTCAATTTTATATGAATTTGCTATCTTAAAAAATGAACTACAAACCACCAGCCTTCCGATCCATCCATTTCGTTCCTGCAGATTCGGAAGTCGAGATCAGAAGCCGCCAGGTCGAGGCAATCTACGTAGTTGCCCATGATCCACTCCCCGACGGAGCCAACCACTGGTGCTTCTATCTTAACCTCTCCTCGGCCGCATCTATATCCCTCGACATGACTCCAACTTATACCGCACCCAGCACCGCACTCCACGATGGCTCAAAAGGCAACATAACCCTATCCGCCCTCCCAAGCATCTACCCATCATCAGCAACCAAAACCATCTGCCTCAGCGTCTGCGCCAACCTGACTGTGGGCCCTGTTATAGATGTCCTCGTCCAGTCAGGTCGCGATAGGTACGATTTCAATTCGGAGGGACGTGGGTGTCGGATGTGGACGACGGACCAGATTGCACTGTTTGAGGGACAAGGGATTATTACGGATCCTGCGCAGGCAGAGGAGGCGAGAGGTGCTATCCTGGCGGAGTATCCGAGCGGGAAGCCGTTCCCTTTGGATGTGGGAGCTTACTACTAAATCGGCTTATCAACCGTTCTGCTCGTCCTGTTGGACCCAGCTGGCGGTTGGAGGTCGATGGCGGGGTTGTTGAGGAGAGACCCTGAGATGGCCTGCTAGAGGCCCTGGGGGCGGAGGAGGGCTTCGGATCTTTTAGGCGCGGTAGTTGGCCTGCCCGATGAAAGGCTCCATGGGTGACTTTGTGGGCGATGGTAGGTGGGATGTGAGGTGCGGGGTATGGCAGAAAAGAAGGGCTTGGACTACGTGGTGAGGGTGAGGCCTCGCTTTGGATGGCGGCCTAGGAGCTGGGAGGGTGCTTGTGGTCTAGGTTATAGATGAGCTTATAATCTAGTGTCTGGATTTTGGGGTTGATGGATTAAATGGGAAACTAGAGGAGAGGCCTGTCTAGTTCCCATGATTGGGCGCATGGTCAGGTGAGTCTATAGATTACTCCGTAAGCATAGAGTGTAAGAGGTTTTAGCTAAACAGGGCAGCAGGAAGTCACGTTGCTTGCAATCACGTAGAAGCCTCTATGTGAGTTCTGAGCAACTCAATTTCCTCCAACTCTAGCTCAACCATGGGCCACTTTTGGAGGCCGCCGATACTCCGTATACCAATTATTATAGCCCCGCAACTGATAATGAAAGTCCACCATAACGTCTCGGTAATCGACCATCATCCACCCTATATCGTGCAGCGTACAGTCTTCGATAGGATCTTCTGCCGGCCCTCGATCACCCTGACTATCCGGATCCCAGTCCTTCTGTATGAGATTGACGTAGCCATCATTTTCATCCTCCATGATAGACTCTAGAGAGTAGTCGTCCACCTGTATGCAATACATGTAGCGCTGAGAGAGACCCGGTCCTATGCCTGCACCTTGCTCCTGTTCTGGTGCCGTGGCGGCCCATTGCTTGAAATGCTCGCGGACAAAGGACCTACTGGCGTCGTCTAGTATTGATTGATCTTCGATGACAGTCAGGCTGAGGCTATCCATAATATCTAATCTGTTGTAGTACTCGAAGCCCTCCCTGATGTGGCCTCGTAGAAGCTCCATAAATTTATTCCAATCGTCGTCGCTGTCATAGGTACAGCGATATATGACAAAACCCCAGGTTCGGTGGCCATCTTCCCGGAGGTACCACTCAATATTCTCAGCGCTATTGAGATTCGCTTTTTGTATCCATGGAGGGGTTGTAGACATCATGTGATATTAGGTAGGTAATTTGGTTAGAATCGATGGCGATAGCGGACCTTCTCTAATTATGTCTTAGAAGTGATATTACTAGCGAAGAGGA
The DNA here is from genome assembly GCA_001662585.1 of Pseudogymnoascus sp. WSF 3629. Classification (NCBI taxonomy): domain Eukaryota; kingdom Fungi; phylum Ascomycota; class Leotiomycetes; order Thelebolales; family Thelebolaceae; genus Pseudogymnoascus; species Pseudogymnoascus sp. WSF 3629. The sequence goes on from KV454606.1 coordinate 9,976, forward strand.
GCCAAATTATTATAACATTCTACCCAAATCTTCAGGGTGCTGAAATTTAGCTCTTGGCAAAGGAAGGTGGTGGCGAAGACATCAAAAACTAATTGAGGGGTATCTTACAGTGCAAGTCCCTATCCCCAGTCAAGAGACATTTCGAACCTGCACCCATTCGGCAGATGGCGGCTTTCTATTCGTTCTATAAATAGCTGCTTGCATATCCCTATTGCCGTCTACCACTTCTCTTTCGGCCGCCTCTATTCCCTTCCCCCGACCCTCTTTTCTTTGTAGCCTCCTCCTCCTCGAGTATCACAAGCTCCCCTCGCACCTCCTCATACTCCCGCCCCCTCATCGCCCACATAACCGCCCACCCCTTATCCCCCGCAGCCCTTACCACGCCATCTGCCGCCCTAACCAACACAGCCGTTTTCATCCTATCCGTTGGTCTTTCCTCCGGACACACCTCCTCAATGTCGTCCTGGAGATGATTCAAATCGGCTGCCATGTCCAGCACCCCCTTCCCCACTGCAGGGGCGTAACTCACAAATGCGTTGAGCATGTTGGGGAGTCGGCTGAGGCGAGGGCCGTACTCGCACTTTAGCTTCTCCCAGCACGCCGCCGCGGAGTCGCAGTCCAAGATACGGTTTAGCGGACTGGGCGCACAGAGACTCCAGATAATTCCCTTCGCGCGCATGCTCTCCCTACTCTCCGTCTGCTCGGGCTGTGCGCCTTTTGCCGCGAGGGGTTTCTCGAGAAGCGGCTCCGAGGCAAGGGGCTCCGAGGAGCCGGGTGCGACCGCCGTCGCCGTTGCTGGGGATACGACGTCCCAAAGCCCTTCCTCTATGAGAAGCATCTCTAACCACACGCGCCAGACACGGTAGTTGGGCCCTGTCAGCTTGGAAATCCGCCATATTTTGTTGTGGGAGTCCCGATGTAGCACCATCGTGAAGTTGTGTGGGGTTAACGGGCGGTGGCTGGGAACTCTCACTTTGGCGGAGGGGTGAGAGGCTTCACCACCGAACGGTGTAAATAATAATAAGAGAACTAATTGAATTTACTGAATATGAAATGGGTTTACGTATTCTTTGTAGACTCAGGGAGGGCTGCCCAAACCCTTAAGGACCTGAAGTTCAGCTCTCGGTAAAGGAGGTGGCTGAGACATCGAAAGCTAATTGGGAGACCTGACGATGATACTAGAAAAGTTGCCATTTTAGAGCCAAATGCCAACGTATCATACTGTGCACGTCCCTATCCCCAACACCAAGTAAGTGCTACGAGCCATTTACCAGTTGGAGGCTTTCTATTTATTCTATGAACAGCTGCTTCCATATCTCTACTGCCCTCCGCCACCCCTCTTCCAGCCTCCTTTATTCTTCATCCCCCGAGCCCCGAGCCTCTTGCCATTCCAACGATACCAGGCTCGTCAAATAATTTAAATACGTATACTCCCCTCTGACCCTAAGATACGCAGCAAGCTTCGCATACTTACCCCCCTTCCCCTTCGCCACCTCATTCAGCATCCCCAGCATCTCCTCTTCCCCCGGCTTTACCCCTCCCGGCACCTCCCCGATCTGCCTCTGCAGCCCCTCTAACTCCCCCGCAATCTGCGCCCACCCCTTTCCTCCTGCCTTCGCCGCGAACTCCCCAAACTCCTCCCGTAGCCCCTGATACTGCCCTAATGAGGGCCCGTAGAACCTCCGCAGACGAGCCCATTGCACCTGCGCGCATTCGATGGAGACGATGAGGTCGAGGGATATGGGATCGCAAAGCTCCATTATTAGACAGCTCGCTTGGGCATCGCGGATTTCGAAGTCTGCGGCCTTGGAAGGAGCGGCGGCAGGTACGTCGCCGCGCGGACCTTGGGGCTGCTCTCCTGTCGTCTCTGCCTTTGGGAAGGGCTCCACGACATCCCAGAGCCCGCGGGATTGCAGGAGCCGCTTGACCCGTAGGCTCCAGACGCGGTAATTAGGCCCGGTCAACTTTGCTATCCCGGTCATCGCGTGAGGCTGATAGCTGCAATTAAGCACGGGAAACTGTTGGGTAAAACGGACATTCCCGTGGGATACGGT